>OZ018390.1:56568000-57058612 GCA_963969525.1 Ontholestes murinus | reverse complement strand
GTAACGAGTATACAAGATTTCCAAATAGTGTGTGTTTTACAGATGAATGTACTTTCTATTTGGTGTCTGAAAATAACAAACAAAATAATCGTCAATGGTCTCAAAACATTCTTCATATTGTAACATCAAGAAGTGAATATCCACAAAAACTTAATGTATGCGCATGAATTTTAAAAATAGCGTTGTTAGTTTTATTTTTATTGAAAGCAAATTGAAGTATTTATCGGTTTACTTTATATTTATTCTTTACTTAAGCATTCTTTCTAAATTTGAAATAGTATAATTATTATAAATTAACTGGATGCGGTTTTGAAATTTTGTACAAAATAAATGAGAAATACAAAAAAGAGTTTTTCTGTTTAGGGCAATTGTACCTTTGAGTTAACTAGTTTCAACAAGAATAATGAATTTGTGCCTTTGAACTCGCCATCTGTTATTTTAGATGTTAACACTGACTTTTCAAAGCACTGAACTTTTCCTTCTTCTTCCTTCTGTGTTGTAAGCACTAATTTTGAATTTAATTATTTATTTGTGGGTTATACAATTTAGATGACAAGCACTGACGTTTCACAGCAACTACTATTTTGAGGATTTTCAAATATTTGCTTACACATTTTAACGTATATTTTGACTAATAATTATCTTTAGAAGGTGAAGGAATCATTCTAATTTTATTCTGATCATTTTCATTCAATAATAGAGATACAAACTGCAATTGAAAATTTTACATGGGAATTCCCTATGATGCGTCTTCAAACGGGACACACGGTATATATATATATATATATATATATATATATATATATATATAATCTGTACCCTTCTATCATAAAATGGTGTTGGGTTTGTATTTGTATTTATTTTTGTACAAACTTCCTCTATTTAATTCTATCCTTCGCTAGTCTTTGTGCTTCCTTCCATGTTTTTCCTCTTGCTTCAATTACTTTCTCCATCTCTTTATCCCATGATAGTCTAGGTCTTCCTCTTTTCCTCTTTCCCTGTGTCCTGGCTCCCTATACTCTTTTCACTTGTCTAGTTTCTTCCATACGCTGTAAGTGGCCCCACCAGTATACTTGTCTTTCTTCTATGTAATGTAGTGTTGATTGTATTTCTAAATTCTATCGTATTTCTGTCCTTCTCATTCTGTCACTTTTTGTCACACCTCTGGCTCTTGTCAGGTATTTCATCTCTATTTTGCATTTTTGCTTCTTAGTTAATGCCCATGATTCGCATCCATAAGTTAAAATGGGTCTATATATTGTTTTAAATTCTTTTACCTTTGTATCGCTTGAAACCTCGTTCTTATTTATAAATCCATTTCTCATTGCGTAGTACATCTTTGCTGCCTTTTCGATCCTCTTGTTTATTTCTGTTTCTTGCAATCCGTTGGTACCTACCATTATTCCTAAGTACTGGAATGTTGATACTTGTTCTATTTTTCGCCTTATATTTCGATGTCCAATGTCTCCTGCTCCTCTCCTATTACCATTACTTTAGTTTCTGCCTTATTCATTTTTATTCCATTTATTTTTAGTGGATAATTCCAAGTGTTTGTGTCCACAAACGCCCCTTATCCTACTGTTACTCTTTGCATATTTTTGTGTCCTATTTTGATTGGTTTACATATTACATTGCATTGTTTTATTATGTCATCCATGTATAATATAAATAGTTTGGGGCTTAGTCCTCCTTCTTGTCGCAGTCCAATTTTTGTTGTGAATGTCTCCGATATATTGTTGTTTTGTACTATAGCGTTTACGTTGTGTTTGTATATTTCTTTCACCACTCTTATCGTTTTTCTGTTTACTCCTTTTCCTCTCAATCTTTCCCATAGTTTGTTTCTTGGTATTTTTGTCAAATGCTTTGTCTATAAAGGCTAGATATACCTTCCTTTTAACCAATAGCATTTTTTGTGTTATCTGGTTTATCATAAATATATGGTCTTGCATACTTAATCCCTTTCTAAACCAGCTCTGTGCTTCATTTAGTGTCCTCTCCGTTTTCACTCGTATCCTCTTATCAAGTATTTGTTCGAATACCTTCATATTGGTGCATAGGAGAGTTATTCCCCTATAATTATCGCATTTTCTTCTATCTCTTTTTTATAGATTGGCACTATTAGCGCTTTCTGCCAGTCCTCGTGTATCCGCTCTGTTTTCCATTTCTTGTTATATAATGTATGCATTGTTTCTATTCCGTTTTTCCCAAATTTTTAAGCATTTCTTCTGTTATTTGGTCATGTCCTGGAGCTTTATCCTTTTTTCAATTTTGCTATTGCTCTATGTAACTCTTTTATGCTTATTAGCTCTTCATTGTCATCCTCTCTCTCTTCCGGTTCTTCTTCATTTTCCCTTTTTGTATCGCTCCCTTCTTCTAACAGTTAGTGAAAGTGCTGTTCCTATCTCTGCATTCTTTCCTTTTCTTCCTTTATTACCTCCCCATTATTGTTCTTGATAAAGCTTGTCTCTTGTATTTTGTTTTCTCTTATAGTCTTCATCGTCTTGTAGAATAATTTCAGGTTTCCTTTGCAATCCTGCTCCATTTTTTTCTCCGAATTCTTTGCATTGCTTTTCCTTTGCCGATATTATTAGTTTTTCGTCCTTTCCCGTTCCTTCTTACATTTGCTATAATTTTCTTCTGTTCTGTTGCCTAATATTTTTTTCCATTCCATCTTTTTTCGTTCTATTGGTTCTCTTACTTCTTCCGACCATCATGCTGTTTGTTTCTTATTGCTGTTCCTTTTGCTTACTTCACAACTTTTGGATGCTGCTTCTAGGACTTCATCTTTAAACAAATTATCTAGTATTTATTTTTTGTTGTTGGCTTCTACTATTATATAGTCAATAATTGATTTCTCACCTTTGCTGCTTACTTCTCTCATGTATTTATGAATATTCTTATGTTTGAAAATTGTGTTTGTTATTATCAAATTAATTCTTGTGCAAAAGTCTAGCAGTCTTTTCCCGTTGCTATTTCTGATGTTTTCTCCATATAGTCATATTGCTTCATAATCCTTATCCTTTATTGCTCCTCTTGCATTGAGGTCACCTACCACGTATATTATTCCTTCACCTTCCTCTATTATTAGTTCTAGTTCTTCTCAGAACTTGTCTTTTTCTGCTCCTTTTCCATCTTCATTTAGGTCATACGCTATTATTATTGTATTTTTCTTGGTTTTGCTTTGACACACCTCTCGCATTTATTTTTAATATTCTTTCATTTTTTGCTTCCCAATTGTATATCTGTTGCTCCAGTGTTTTGTGTATTATGAACCCCACTCTTGCTGCTGCTCTATTTTGTTCATCAACACCGCTAAATATAATTATATTCCCATTCTCTAGTTGTACCAATCTTTTTCCTTTTTTTTTCGTCTCTGTTATGGCTAGATAGTCCAGCCCCATCCCCTCGAATTCTTCTTCCAGTTCTTTCTCTTTTCCTCTTATGCCTCTGACATTCCAAGTTCCTATTTTCCATTTTTGGCCCCTGCTATCATGTGTTCCTTATTTTGCTCTGTTTATTTGTTAATTTATTTAAATATGTAAAGTACACTCAAAGTATTTTTTGTAAATTAATTAAAATTAAAGGTTTAAATCTTATATAACTTGTTTAATAAAATACAAACATTTATCTTGTGTTGTTTTCCGGAGAATTTATTCTATATTACTATTTATGTCATTCATTTGATTTATTTATCAGGTGTTTCTAAATGAATATCGGGGTTTCATCAAGATAGGACGTACCAGCTTAAGTTGCTTCTCCAAACTAAATTTCCTGCCGAGATATGGCACAAAAACATTGAATCTAGACGAGTCTAATCTCGTTGTACCATATCGTGAGCATTATATAATCTTCAGATGCGCACATTATGATTGTTCATATGTCTGTTTTGTGTTCACTAGTCGTCAAATTTGCTACTAGCGCCATCTAGCGCATGCACACACCAACAAAACGATTTCTTTGAATTGCTCTTCCATTTCATTTCATTAAATATGTGTTTATGTTTTGTGTAATAAGTACTATAGAGCGGTAAATAACCGGCATGCATTTAGAAACACCCGTTATAACTCACTAAAAGAACTCTCATATAGCATTATATAAAAATTATTGACAACAATTTCTCTTACTTGATTGTATTATTTACCACATTAAACAAGAACGTACATTCTATTATTAAAATATATAGAAATAAATACATTAAAACTAGTGTTGGCTTGATAGCTGTGCTATTTATGACCCGCAATATCTGTCGAGATATTTACCACAGAAGTAGTTGATTCAATAAGGGATTTTTGTAGTCTTAGTAAGACTCACGGAATGTTTTCGTATTTTTAAATTAAAAATGTATTATTTGACAGAATTATTCCTAGCTTTATTTTTATAAATTCTGTGTTTCCTTCAATAAGGGCTATTTTTCTATTAAATTAAAACGTGCTTGTGTAAAAGTATTATATGTTCGCAATTACTTAATCATCACTTATACAATACCGTTATTATCAGTGCAATTACTCATACCCTTTAAGGTGTAATTACGCCTAAGCACGGAACATCCACGAGCTGGCTGCCACACCACCGCGGGCCTTAATTCATCAAAAATGTACTAGTTTAATTTGATTAATTAGAAAGCGAAAAAAAAGCCAACCAACTCGCCGCCCTAATTAAAAAGTGATGTTGATGGTGTCGTGTGCGCACCATAAATTACAAACATGTACATGATGATGGGAACTGGGGGAAGCGGAAAGAGGGATTGGTAATTCCGTAATTTGTTCAGTCTTGGAGGGACGAGGAAAAGATGAAATGGGCAATGGTCGGATGTTAATTATAAACAACACATCGAGGGATGTGCGGTCTATATTAAATTAAGTCGAAATTTATTATACGGTCTGGTCTTAATGGGTTCAGTTTACTTGGCTTTATTAACCCAGCGGGTGAATTACGTTGTAACGTGTGAATTCATACCACTCCACTCACTTGCCTTGATACATTTGAATTTTCTCAAGATATATCCAACAAATTTTATGACGTGGATCAACGAAATTTATAGCGAGACTACATTAAAGTGCTCGATGAAATATAGCCGTAAATTTGATGTACCTTATAAATACATGGTGTTATTAATAACAAAATACCATATATTCGACAATTATCTTTTAAGGTTATTACGTACATGATATACGCGTTATCTCGCCCCAAGACGTTTCCATGATACGGTCTAAAAAGCGCGAATATGGATGCAAGATGTAAGCTGTTGAAATATAGCCGCTGCCTACGGAGAATACATAAAAGCATAAAAGCGGCGGCGAATGCCGGACACCAAAGTAAATAATACAAAGAGCATTCTGAAGATGAAACATTGCTGTCTACCGTTACAATTACAATTAAAACTTTACCTTTCAACGAGGAATTTGTACATACAAAGGAATCGTACTTTTTTCCCTTTTGTTTTCTTAACAAACTAAACCAACAATTCTTTTACTCGTGCGAAACGATGTTTATATAATGCATGAATAAATTATCATTATATCATACCGGTACACAAAATTCATTTAAACGACCCATCAAACAAATTACTGTCGTCCAAATTCAGATCAGTACATAGGGAATCAATAACATATTATTATTACATATATATGACATGCTTGGATTCAATAATATTATTAGATATTAGAATCGATTAGCTGACATGCGTTACAATTATATTCGTATTGTACACACTATATATAAATTATGTTTTAGTGTTCCTCATTTTAGAATATATAATGTATTATACACGGTGTTCTAAAATATTTTGATTTTAAAGATATAGTTCTGATTTTTAAGAAGCTTTTAAATTTAAAAAAATGTGCAGTAAACAAGGGCTAACTATTGGGTTTTCTAAGTGTAATTTAGATGATAATTTATAAATTTTATTAAATTAAATTGTCTTTCTAAAAGGAAAATATATTTTCAGAGACATTATCTGAAAAAATATCTAGAGAAAGCTAATATGGAATAAAATGACTTCCTATTATATATTTAACCACACATTCGACATAGTTTTCACCCTTTACACTTAAATTCTATATTTCAAATAAAAGCCCTATTTGATATGAATTAATTAAGTTGAAAACATTTTTTTTATAAAAGTCACTGATACATTAAAGCTATTATGATCATAATAACTCTCTAAACAAGATTTCGTTAAAACTAGATCTAAAATATATCAATGTTGATAGTAAATATTATATAGTTCAATAATTATTGAATTTAGATTATAATTGATTTTGTGTATATTTTGTATGTACTCTGTGCTTATATGAATTATTTTATGTTAACTATATGCATGTTATAGTTGATGCTTGTAGCCATTACTTTGTGATACATTTTTGAAAAACAGGACGACAAATGAAATTCACTTTGTTTTTATCACACATGGTCGCTAATAATAAAAATCGTGTGTGATAACAACAAAGTGAATTTCATTTATCGCCCATGTATATGTGACTGGTTTGTGAAATTTGTAAATTTCAATGTATTATAATCTTTAAAAAATAGATTTTGTATAATAAACATTATTATTATTAATAAATTATGTAGCAATGTTGTTACAACACATTATATTGTGTAAAATTGTGGAAATATAATAAGTTTAACTTTTGTAAAAGTTCAAAGGTATAGTCTAACTTAATACCAGAGGAATAATTTTGTTGAAATAATTCAAGAAACTAGCCTTAAATAATTAAATTGAGTATTTGGCGGTTAGTCAACACATTTCCAACAATAAACTACAGTTTTCATATAAACGAGACATCATAGTTAAAACAATTTTTTTTTAACAATCTACGGTTTCGACATTTCTAGATAACTATCTTTTATTACTCATCACTCACCTGGTAGATATCCCATAGGTTAATAGATAAGTTCTAAATATAACCAGACCCTATATAAATTATCTTCTCTAATGTTATATAGTTTTGAATATAAAATCATTGGTAAGATAAAATAACCAACACTTAGAAACAAATAATGTTTCTTCAATATGTATATATTTTTTATGAAAATATACACTATTTAAATATAAAACTTACAGTATTTTCATTTACATGAGATATGTATAAGATCTTAATCGATGGTTAAGCGGAAGAATTAAATACTTCATAGTAAAACTCGGTTTCCTATCTCTAACTGCGCTATGCTGATGAGATACAAAATGGATCGAAACCAGTCTGTCGTAAGGAAGTTAAAGCCCAAGCAAATAAAATATACTAAAGTATTTGAATTAGTTCAATGCCGAGGCAATAAATCGCACCTTAACGATATTCTCTAGCTTTTCAAAGTTTATGATTGTTACTACATAAAATAACATCGTCTAACATATATTCGAATAGAAACCTGTATTTAGATCTAAAAAAACAAAATGATACGCTAATTATGATATCACTTATTAATATTTTTCAATAACAAGCATTTATTAATGAATAAAACCATTGTACAAATTAAAAGAATAAAATGAAGTTATATAGATACTAAATATTAAATGTACATTGAAAGACTTAAAACTGAAGCAACTAGAGCAAACAATAGTAATATAAATGAAATTTAATAATGCTAGACAAAACTTTAGACAGACAAGTAAATAATTACAAAATAAGTTAAAATTATTACACGTAGATAGTATATTACAAGTGCACATTAAACAATTAATAGGTCTATTATAACCATAATTAGTCTTATGAAAATGTATGTGAAATAGAGGCACATAACGGCTACAACCATTGTCAAATTTGATGCAGAAACTCAGCATAGACAGAATAACAGAGCATTGGATCTCACCATTTATATTTTTTTACAAAATTAAAATATCTGCATATACAGGGTTATTCACGCTATACGGCACGGAATATTGTGGCCAAAATACATGACTTTCAAAAAGTTTCACTTTGGGGATATATGAAGCTCTATTAGGGCTACTTTTTAAAATTATTTTCATAATATACAGGGTGTCCCATAAACCCTAAAAGTATGAAAGTTGTGTTTTTTAAATGAAACACCCTGTATTTTATTGCATTTTTGGATCCTTCGATAAAAATAAGTGTGTGTTTTAATAAGGTTTTTATTAAATAAACCTTAAGGTTTTTGAATTAATATAAATTTTGTAAAAATGTAACCTAATTTTCATGTTTCAAATACTTAAAAAATAATTAAGTTATGCATACCAAATTTACACTGAAGTGTAACAATAGATCATATTTTATTTTCCAAGTATAATAAACTTGACATCTTATGCCGGGTGTAAAAAAATTGGAATTAAACAAATGAGAACTTTAAATGGCTATAACTTCATTTATTTAAATGGAACGCTATATTTATTAATTTATCAGCAAATGCACGTTTTAATTACCTTTCTAATGGTATTTAAATCTTAAGTGTTAAGTCTTCTCGCTTTTGCAGAAAACGCCAAAATATTGTTTATTGCACTTTTTAGTACTTTTTAAGTAAAAATTTTTATGAATCTAGTTTTCTATCATATTTAAAAACGTCAGATAATTAATTTAGTCTGTTACTTTAGTTTGAAAAGGATGTCTTTTGTTATAGTTGTGTTATTTTGCGTTTTTGTGTTAGATCGTTAGCAATCGTTATTGTTTGCTGATAAATTAATAAATATAGCGTTCCATTAAAAAAAATGAAGTTATAGCCATTTAAAGTTCTCATTTGTTTAATTCCAATTTTTTTACACCCGGCATAAGATGTCAAGTTTATTATACTTGGAAAATAAAATATGATCTATTGTTACATTTCAGTGTAAATTTGGTATGTATAACTTAATTATTTTTTAAGTATTTGAAACATGAAAATTAGGTTACATTTTTACAAAATTCAAATTATTTCAAAAACCTTAAGGTTTATGTAATAAAAACCTTATTAAAACACACACTTATTTTTATCGAAGGATCCAAAAATGCAATAAAATACAGGGTGTTTCATTAAAAAAAAACACAACTTTGATACTTTTAGGGTTTTTGGGACACCCTGTATATTATGAAAATAATTTTAAAAAGTAGCCCTAATAGACCCCCATATATCCCCAAAGTGAAACTTTTTGAAAGTCACGTATTTTGGCCACAATATTCCGTGCCGTATAACGTGAATAACCCTGTATACTCTTCTACAACATAGATGATCTATATGAAAATTATTGATTATAAATTCAGTTTCCATACTTGTATTAAAATATAACCTAGAAGACATATATTTTATTAACGCATTTTGTACCTTTTCTATTTGATTTACATATTTTAATTGGTAAGGCGACAAAACACTAGAGACGTATTCAAGGTGTGACTGCACATACGCAAAATATACAATTCTAATAGACAGAACAGATAAGTCTCTAGACGTACGCTTAATAAAACCTAACATTATAGTAGCTCGGTTACAAATGTAGTTATCATGGTAATCGAAACTTAATTTATTATTAAACCAGACACCGAGATTCTTAAATATGATGACTTTAACAATAACAGTATTATGAGTACTATAATCATAATAGTGAACGAGTTTCTTTAAGGAAAAAGACATAAACTGACATTTATCAATGTTAAAATTAAGCCTATTAACGCAACACCAATTCGATACAGATGAAATATCGTTTTGAAGGAGTCTAAAATCCTCAATGTTGTTCATTTTTTTTGAAAATCTCTAAATCATCCGCAAATAGAAGAAAATTTGAGCACTTAATATCATGTGATATGTCATGAATAATCAAAAGAACTAATAAAGGGCCAAAATACGACCCTTGTGGTATAACTGAAGGAACATGAAAGATTTTAGATAGATTAATTTTTAGTTTTACATATTGTAAACGATCACTTAAGAAATTTTTAAACCATGTAATAATGCACTAACTAACGGGTGTCCAACAATTATTGCAGTCCCGGGTGGCGTTGGAATAAAAAACGTAGGTCGATTCTTACTTGTTGCAAATAAATGAACTGACATTTTAATTGTCAAACATAACCTAAACGTGCATTAAAAATGTCAGTTCATTTATTTGCAACATGTAAGAATCGACCTACGTTTTTTATTCCAACGCCACCCGGGACTGCAATAATTGTTGGACACCCGTTACAACCGTACGATTCCAATTTGCATATTAGAGTAACATGACATACCCTGTCAAAGACAAAATATCAATATATATTGTATCCTTCGAGCAATTACTTTCGAATGAATTGATGACTTTAGTAATAAAAATATATAAGTCCTTTACGTTGTAGAAAATGCACTAATAATAAGAAAAAACGCGAAAATATTTTTGTAAAATCTACAACAAATGAGTCTTATTAAGACTACAAGAACAAATCACTTTTAAAACAACTACTTCTCTAGCTAATACTTCGACAGACATTGAATGATACAAAAGTAATTTGCGTGTTACAAAATAGCAAGGCTATCAATGCAACACATTGAACGAATTTCTTTCTGTAAAATGAACTAAAAATGATTGAGTGTACGTTAAATATGTAATTAAAATAAATTAGCAAAAGCAATTAAATAATTCAATACTCAATTTTCTAACCATCTGTAGACACGTGTTTCGATATGTCAATTTATATTTCATTATTGTGTCAGTTGCCGTACATACCTAAGTAAGTTATTTATATTTCATTATATTTATTTTAGTAAACGTTTTTATTTATGTTTAAAATCAATTTTATAATATAGCTGTACTCATGAGATTGAAATATCGAAACACATGTATACAGATGGTTATAAAAATGAGTATTGAATTATTTAATTGCTTTTGCTAATTTATTTTTAATAACTTCAAACTTAAGTATCATTAGTCTATCGTTACTAAACGTTAGTAATTTTTAAGTACAAAGTAGAATTGTATTTTACATTCTGCCAAATACTTCGAAAATTTAGTGTAAGTTGCCTTACACTACCTATTTGTGCATGTCCATGGCATATACCAGAAATCGTTTGAACTCGAGGTTATTAGAGAAAGTTGATTTACTGCATTGTAAACAAAAGTCTGGATATAAGCTAAGAATAATGCTAACAGTTTATCAAAAAGTTATCAGATTCAGTCTTCTTTAGATAATTATTTTAGATCACTGTAGATTTAGATTTGCACGATGATCGTGCAGAAAATTAAGAATCCATATTATTTTAGAACTACCTTATTCACGTTCGAATCAGATACGAGTTATTTCTAATTGACTATAAATTAATTTTTAGGCTTGACTATTGCCAAAGTCTACTCTAAAACACTTGGCGCTGTAACTCTGTTTTCTTTATAATTATTGTGATCGTGGCTTTTTAAGTTAAATAAAGCAATAGATTGGGTAAACATATTTGAATAATATATATTTTTCTAATTTTTATAAGCCTGACTACTAGAAAATATACTAGTTTTTTGAGTCTTATATACCCCGTAATTTGATAGTCTATATACAGGGTTATTCACACGGTTATTAACGTGGTCAAAATACGTGACAATCAAAAAGCTTCACTTTGGGGCTTTATCTAACACCCACATACAAAATTCAATTCGATTGCCAAAATTATTTTCATACATTTTTTGCAAAGCTGGATTTTATATGAAAGTAATCTATGTATTTAAAGAATTCTTGAAATACTTACTAGTATTTTCAGATATCTGATTATGACTTATATTGGGATTTTTGATAACTGAACCTTACTAAGAAATACAACAACGGTGTCAAAACAACCACTATTTCTATCGATCTAACATAAAAACACAAAATAACACAACTTTAACCAAAGACAGGCTTTTAAAACTAAAGTAAAGATATAAAAACCATTCGATAGGTAATTAAAAAAAGAATTTGCTGATAAATTAAAAAATGGTGTTCCATTTAAATAAATGGAATTAAACAAATGAAAACTTCAATTGGCTATAACACTTGAAGTTATCATTTGTCTAATTCCATTTTTTACACCCTGCATAAGATGGCAAGATTATTATTATATATTATTATCTATTGTTACATTTCATTGTAAATTTAATATACATAACTTAATTGGTTTTTAAGTATTTGAAACATGAAAAGTAGGTTAGATTTTTAGAAAATTCAAATTATTTCAAAAACCTTCAAGTTTTGGTATTAAAAATATTATTAAAACAAAAACTTGTTTTGATAAAAGAATCCAAAAATGCAATAAAATACAGGGTGTTCCATTAAAAAAACACAACTTTGATACTTTTAGGGTTTTTGGGACCCCCTGTATATTATGAAATTAATTTTAAAAAGTAGCCCTAGTAGACCCCTAGTTCTAGTCGCGTATTTTGGCCACAATATTCCGTGCCGTACAGCGTGAGTAACTCTGTATATAACATCTTTATTACAGCAACTTACATTAAAAAAAAGATGCATTTTCTTCTAGCTAATTGCTGTTAGTACGCCACTGAGGTCATTCCGCCCTAACAAAAAAATGTTAAGAGCTAAAAATTAAACGCTAGTTTATGATGCGATCTAATGAATTCGTGAATTGTGCTTGTGGGATATTTGAATTTTGGAGGAATATTAAGATTTCGAAGGATACAAAATGTATTAATAAGGGATAGATTAAAGGGTTTTGCTGCAAATTTTTCACCAATGACTAGTGTACGTTGGTTGATATGAGTTATATTTGTGGATGTGTATAGTAGTTCGTTGGATCTGTTATGGAGATAATTATTGTGGTGTTTTCTTTTGGTAAGGGTTCAGAGTGCGGATCTTTCGGCTACTTAAATGTAATTGTGTGATACAGATTCAGCCATAGTCTAATAGGGGCCGTCATAATGATTTATAAATACTAACGGCGCGGCAGTTTTTGTACGTTGTGCCCTAAAATGCCGGGCCCTATTTTTGACTTTGGCTTTAAGTGATGGAAAATTTTGAGTCAAATATGATTTTAAAATACTTACATTTGTGGGATAGAGATATTTTTATTTTAGGAGATGTTGGAGTAATTTTGTGGAAAGGGAGAAGAAGTTTGGTTTTATTAGAATTTAGTTGTATATGCCAGCTAGAAAACCAATTTTGTAATGATTGGAGAGATGTTTGAATTGCGATAATTGCAGAGAAAAGGGCTTTGGCACGTGCAGTTAAAGTGTGTAGGATTGTGATTAAATATTATATCGTGGGAGTATAGGTTGTGAAGTACCTTGCTCAAGGGAAAATGGTGGGGATAGTGCTTGTCGGATTTTTACTTGACATGATCGATTGATAAGGAATTCATGGACTAGAATAGATTAACAGGAAACTTTTATAATGCCGACCTTGATGCCACACTGAGTCAAAAGTGTCTTTGATGCTGAGAAAAGCACTAGCGGACTTCTTCTGCCTATTACAGGGAGGTGGGTGATTGGTCTATAAATTGTGATATAGGAAGGATCATTATCGGGTTTGGAGATGCATACTATTACGCCTTTTTTCCATTCATTGGGTATGTATTAGTTAAGATAAGATCAGATAATTTTATTGTACAGCACCAGTACGGCGATTACATAGTCAACATATAAAAATATAAACATATAGTTTGGGATACTAAAAATAAAGAAATATAACAAAAGGTTACATTGTTAAAACGTCAGATTACTTAAGTCATATTAATTAATAATTGAATAAATCTTCGGTAGATCCGCCTGGTAAGAATCCGAATTGATGTTTATTTATTATATTATTTTTTGTAAATCTCATTAAGCGGATATATAATAAATTCTCAAATACCTTTGCAAATGTTGGGAGGATAGATATGGGTCTATAGTTATGAAAACAGTGTTTGGAACCTTTTTTAAACAATGGGATAATTTTTGCATATTTTATTCTACTCGGGAAATTTCCTGATTCAAAACAATTCTTTATAATAACTAATAGTGGTTCGGAAATAATAAAGCCAACATATTTTAGTAGGCAGCATGGAATATCATCCACTCCAGCAGATGATTTTGAGCAAATTTCAAGTAAGACAGCTTCAACTTCAGAGAGAGTAGTTGGTTCAAGAAACAGAGTGTAGGGGATAACAGGAATTTGATAATTTTTCAATTGGAGATCACAACCACAATTTTGATTAAAATACCTATTAAATTCATCCATAATCTTGGTTGGTTCTGAAATAACAGTTGAACTGATTAAAATAGAACTTATTACATCTACTTTAGCGGTTTTCTCTTCTTTCTACACATATAGTAACTGTTTAGAGTTTAGACTTAGATAAAATATGTCTCTCAGTTCTGCAGATCGTCTCTTTATATCTGGTGTTACCCAAGATTAATTACACCATTGAATGCATTGCGTTTTTAAAGGGAAACATGAGTACATATGGTATTGAAATATTTCTACAAAATTATTGTACTGCATATTTGTATCTTCCGATGAATTATCTATGATACTAAGCCAATTTTCTTGTTTTAATTTTTCTTTAAAACCTAAAATGTTTTCAGAATTATATGAACTAGTAAATTTGAAAATGTTGGTACTTCGAATTAAATTTAAAGGAAATTGAAAAATTTGATTGATGATGTCTGAGAGTATTGAATCAGTGACATTAGAAAAAAATGGGTCGATATTAGAAAACACGTTGTCAATACAAGTTTAGGTTATGGTTATAGTAACTTAGGAGTTCGGGGATGAGTTTCTACCAGAATGCTAATAGGACTAATCAAAGAGGTAAAGCTAGAGCTGGTCATCTGAGATAAACAGGGATCTACAATAGACCTGGAAAGGTCGCGGTGGAATAGGCGCTGGTGCCACCCATACAACATCTAAATCTAAATCTCTACCAGAATGCATTACTGTATAGTAATCTTCTTCACTTATAATATCATCAATCGGAGGTGGAGAAGGATGAAGGTTAAATGAGTTATACTAGTTATTTACGGTGTCATGGAATTTACTGAAGTTTATATTTACTGATTTTTGAAGCAATTCTGAAAGTGGCTGGAAATTTTTTTGGAAATGAACGTATCATCCGTTGTTGTGGTGGGGTGTTTGAGTGCCTATAATGCTATTAATATTGCCGAATTGTTTATATTTTGTCAGTTTTTTTAATTACTGCCCAGTATGTCTTGCAAGTCATTGATTTGTTTGCAAGTTTTTATCTATTTGTTTCTTATAGATTCTTATATTAGTTTTCTTATGTCTCTGTTTATTTTGTTAATTGTTAATGTTTTCTTTCAATGCTCGTTCATCGTTGAATTTAATGTCTCTGTCGTTTACATTTTATTAATCGCAAAACGAATTTAGGAAGTGGATATTTATAATATTGCTTTTGAATTTTGGAGGTGTGGAGCATTATGGAATCAGCTAAAAGGGAATTGAATTGAGATATTATAAGTGGATATATTATAATATTTTTTACGTTTTCAAAATGATTAGAAATGGTTTTTGTCACTTCTTATTTATTCATTAGGAAGGTTGGTGGGGTGAGGATTCGGACAAAATTAGAATTGGATGTGAATACAGCTATTTGTCGGGATTTGGATTTATTTAATCAATCAATCAATTTATTTATTTACAAAAAAGAACATACATTCATGGGTGAGTCATCTAAATTTGATTTGTATCTTATAAAAAAAACCTATATGTAAATATTTATATAAGGACTAAGAACTATTTGAGATCTATTATAAAATTCTAGAACTTAAAAATCTAACATATAATTGAATTAAAATAATCTTAGTACTAGTCTAACTATAAAAGAGAACTTAAAATCTAAATATTCAGACGAATTAAAATTGGTGTAAATAATCTAAAATCTAGTCTATAGTATAAAACTTAAAAATCTAGATGTAAAACACATTAAAATTAATATATTAATATAATGATAATAAATATCGAGGAATTAAAATAAGTTAAGATATAAAAATGAAACTTTTACATATTTCAAAAATACACGCACATACACGCGCATTCACAAATAAATAAATGGCGAGAATGTTCACATGTTATCATCGCAGTATTTAATATACTCATCTATAGTATAGAAAGAATTATCTAGAATTATTTGTTTCAATGTTTTTTGTAGTATTCTATTTGGTAAAATATTTAGAAAATGTGGCAATTTATTGCAGAGTTGAATAGGTTGTACTATACAGGAGTTTTTCACATAACTGTGTTTATGCTTGGGAATCATGAGATTTTTATTCCTAATATTATAGGGGTGTTCACATTGCCAGATGCTGAATAAATGTATATTGTTAATTACAAATTTTATTGAATCGAAGATGTATAGGCTTATTAGTGGCATGATCCTCAGGTTTTTGAATAATTCGCGACAGCTCGTATTTGGTTTTCTATTACTTATTGCTCTTATTAGCCTCTTTTGCACTACACATACCTTTTGTATGTTTACTTGTGTAGTACAACCCCAAAAAATAATGCCGTATGATAACTGTGGTTTGCAGTATGACATATAAACAAGCTTAGCAGCTTCCTGGCTAATGTCATTTCTTGATGAATATATTAGGTATGAATACTTTGTAACCGCTGAGCATATTTTGTTTACATGCTGATCCCATTTTAGGTCATTTTGTATTAATACCCCCAGGAACTTTACATTGTTAGTTTCCGTTATATTCTCGCCATTTAATAAAATATGAGCTTACCCCTTTGGTGCTCCAAGGTTCATTACATATGTTTTTGCTGGATTTGATATCAAGTTATTAGAATTTAGCCATAAGCTTCATTCGCTTAACATTTGATTGGTTGCTATACTTAGATCTGCTAAGCAATTATCTTTTAGGCAAAAGGTTGTGTCGTCAGCAAACATTGTAATATGAGCATTTATTACAGATGGCATATCATTTATAAATAGGGGAAATAATAGTGTACCTAAAATGCTTCCCTGAGGTACACCAACATTAGGACAAGCTTCGCTTAAATTATACCTTGTATTATTAATATTGACAGAGGTTATTTGTCTTCTATGAGACAGGTAAGAAGTTAGGAATTGATGACAAATTCATCGCAATCCATAATTCGAAATTTTTTCTAATAGTAATTGATGTGGAATGCAATCAAAAGCTTTGGTTAGGTCTAGGAAAATTGAAAAAACATTTGTATTTGTGTCTAGATTTCTAAGTACAAATTTTAGAAAGTTGTAGATAGCATGACCTGTGGTAAAACCTATCCTAAATACAAATTGCTGGTTACATAAGATGTTGTTATTCCGTATATATCTAGCAATTCGATCAAAAACTACTCTTTCAAATACCTTTGAAAAAATTGGCAATATTGATATCGGCCTATAATTATCAACACTATGTGGATCCCCTTTTTTATGCACATGGTATAATACCTCCAATTTTGAGTATTGGAGGAAAAACACCTTCAGATAATGACATGTTAATTGCCTTTGTTAGTGGTTCAAATATAAACGCCATTGTGTGTTTTATAACACTAGAGGATATGTCGTCAATGTCTTTACTGTAACTTGTTTTCATATATAGTATTATATTTTTTATTTCATTTTCAGAAGCTAGATAGAGAAATATAGAATCTTTAGTTTTATTAATAATATTATAACTTTTACATTGAGATAATCCTTTTATGTTACCAATAGTACCAAAATGTTTGTTTAATGTATCAGCAATATCTTGTGGGTTTTCTATTTTTTTATCATCAACATGAATATAAATGGGAGTTTTTTTATTTTGTTTATTGCTACACTGAAATTTACTCCTAATTATGCCCCACAGTTAATTTGATCTGTTATTAGATTTAATTATGCGGTTTGAATTGTATCTTATAATTTCTTCCTGCAATAATGTTTTATACTTATTTTTTGCTAATTTGTAATCATTTTTTACACGTGCACTGTTTGTATGTAGATAGAGCTGATAGTAGAACTCAACTGTATCTTTTTGTCGCTTTATTTCATCTGTAAACCATGGTGTTTTTGTTCGAAAATTATTAATTGTTTTTAATTTTTTGGAACAGGTATTGTTAAATATTTGTAGGAATTTATTATAAAATTCATTGAAATATGACTCGCAGTCATTACAATGAGATAACATATCGTTACAATTTATATTACTTAATTTATTATTCATTGTGTTTAGAGTTTTTTTATTTATGATTCTTGTAATTATATTTCTACTCTCATTATTTTGTCTACACCCAAATGATAAAATTTGACCACGATGATCTGAGAGATGTGTGACAACTACACGTGCATCACTAAATTTAAGATTAGTTAGAATATTGTCGATACAAGATTTGCTGTTATTATATATTCGCGTTTCAGTATTAATGTTAAAATCTCCAATTATGGTGACATGATCATATAAGAAAGCTTTCGTAAATATTGTGTCATCTATCGTATAAGTAAATTTTAAATGAAACCCAAATAAAATAAATAAAAGACACAGTTTAGGGTTTCAACATTTAATGTTGAACACTACAATATACTTCGCTACACAGTGACTTCACCAGACAGATGAATAAATAAATTAATGCAATCTAGTTGTTAAAAAAAATATTAACTATTTCCTATAACAAAAGTATCATTCACATATGGAAGCCACTCTTTAGACTTTTGATGATAATTTATTATTTTTTTGGTTCGATTTCTTCCAGTAAAAGTTAGCTATAATTGGAGATAATAATGAGCTTAGTAAAGTGACATTAATTTGTTTATATTTTGATTTTATATGTATATAAGAATATGTTATTAGTATAAAATGATTTGCTGCTTCTATGATATCCCAAAAAATTAACTAAAATTTTTAGAAAAAAGATCTTGAACATGGTTAATCATAATTTTTCAAAATTTGCCACGACTCTATAATCATTTGAATTATATTCTTTGTTATAATTATAAATTGTTACCTCACTAGTATAAGGAAAAATTGTACATTTTTTGAAACATTAAACAATACAAGTCTTGGTTATCTTTGACAAAATTATTTTGATATATAATTTTCCTAACAAATCTTCATACTATTTCTAAACAAATACATTAAATAACATCTTAAGCATTTTAATTGTTTATATTTTTTTTAAAGGAAATTATAATAAATTCCTAAATAATAGAATTTTCTTTGAATTATTCTTTAGCTGCTACCCACAGGCATGGACCAATTTCTATCTATTTCCCATCGTAGTCCAGTTGAAGACAGAAAACATAGTTTATGTATATTTACATTCATAATTTTATTCAAACACTATTGAATTTTCAAATTTATTAATATATATTATGTATGAAAAATTCATTTAATTGTGAGTATCATTAGAAATTAAATAATCATTGTCTGAACCTCGTATTCTTAAGTTTTTGTTTTACTCATGCGATTGCTGCATTATCATGTTTGTAAGAGTACAATTTGTTTAATTATAATACTAGCATATTCGAAATAATTATAATCCAGCTAAACAAATGAAGCCAAGCGCTTATGAATTATTTATCGCTATGGTAATCAATGAATTATTTTCTATGAATTAATCAAATACACAATTTCCATACGCACACACATACATGTAGGCATTAGATATTATTTATTTTATCCAACATACTAACAATAATATTCTTATTTTATACATAATAATAATCTACAGAATTTTTTGATTGTATTTGAAAAGGCTTGAATTCACAAAATATGTGTTGCATTGTCACCCTCAATTATTCGGTACTTATTGCTCTATTAAGACTTTCTTGATGACGATTCATCAATTTTTGGCCCAATATGGCCTCTTTGTCAGGGGATTACTATAGCGATTAATACAGAAAAGTAAGATATTATTTGTATAATTTTTAATTATTTTTTAGTGATATCTTTTTTATTATTACAATTTTGTAACAAAATTTACAATTATAAAATTACCTTTATTATACCTTTATAACTTTATAATTACGGTTAACTTTGAATTATTACATAACGGTAACACTATTTTTCTCGGTATTGATGTATGTCGTGTTGGAACAAAGCGAGTCTGACAGTCCGTGCTTATTTAATTGTATAAATGTTTACATCGAAATGTAAATTAAATTAGCAATAAATCTTTTGCACAACTATGAATATCCGATTGTATTGTATTCAAGTTGATTGTTGAACTTTATATAATTCAGTACAAGGGCAGAGCACGTTCAACCTAACGAAC
This sequence comes from Ontholestes murinus, assembly GCA_963969525.1. Lineage (NCBI taxonomy): Eukaryota > Metazoa > Arthropoda > Insecta > Coleoptera > Staphylinidae > Ontholestes > Ontholestes murinus. The sequence continues at coordinate 57,038,525 of OZ018390.1, read as the reverse complement.
TGTCCCATGCGAGCGATCAAGAATAAATGACGTGTACTAAGGGAATTATCCCGTGAGGTGGAAATTCAAGTAGAAAAATGTGTATTAATAGCTCTTATCATACGAAACAAATGGTTATTATATGTCAAGTTGCAAAATATAAATGGCCACATAACCACTTTCATATTGTACATGCATTTAACTGCTGTGATGAGAAATACATAATATTTATTAACCAAATGAAATTCCTTCTAACTATATTTTAAGCACAGTTTCCAGAGCTCTTTTTTAATGCAGATTATATACTGTAGGTACAAATTTTAATATATAGTTAAGTATATAATTTCTATTTTAATAGAGAGAAGCATAGATGATGTTTATTTCAGAAATTGCTTCTTCAAATGATTCCTTAGATACAAAATTTTTTGAAGCTTCTTGGAGGAAATTTTATAAATTATTTTAGGTTAAATTAATTTGGGATATTAATGTATTTTAGTTGAGTTTTTGTACTAAACTGGAATTATTTTAATTTTAATGTACATACGTAATAATTAATTACAAAATATATGCGATCACTATAATTTTTGAATTAGAAAATAACTTTATATTATATTTATTTAAATTATTAAATTAATCATTTAAAGTGAATAGAGAAAAGTACGTAAAGGATAACACATTTTGAATCAACCTAATAATAAAAGTCATCATAATATCCAAACATTGTACCATATTAATAAAATTTGAGGACCCCCATAGAAGCAATACAATATTATTAAAATCTACGGTTCAATTTACACCAACGGTCCCGATAACAATTATTCCAGTTAATCTGGAATGATCTGTTCGGCATCACGGAAACTTCATTGGCTGCGATTTTGCAAGTGCCCGCATGATGGCGCTCAGATTAGCGTTGTACGTGAATGTCCTATTATTTGGGCCGAAATAAAAATCTTCTAATCGATTTGTAGCGATGAATAGGGGGAGATAAAGATGGAAACCATGAGCTAATCCAAAGATAATTATCGTCAAATGTCAAACACCGTGCACGCAATCCAACTAACGCACTGGAATTGCATTATAGTTATTACAATTAACACATATCTTAAGAGTCATCAACGGCTAAGTGTAATTAAAGACTTCATTATCAAGATTTTCTATATAGTATATTCATAATAAATAAGCTGTAAAAGATGATACCTAAATTCCAAATAAATAAAGTAATAAATGTTATTTTCCAAGATTTAGTGAATGTTTAAATCTGGTGAATTTTTTGTAATTTTTCCATTACATTGTATATTTTATTACTTTCCCTATTTAGAATATATAGAAGAAGTATTGTTTTCGTGCAGCAAAATGTCTGTGGGCGCAGTATCTCAAAAACAAATGATCCTATTGTGATGAAACTTCAAACTTAAGGTTTTATCGTTAAAAACTGGAACTGAAAAGCTCTTCGTGTACATCCATAAACCGGAAGTGGATGTTTACTCGAGGCGTTTTTTGTTTTTTCACGATATTTTCCTAAATTTGAAAAATATTACATAACTTTTCGAACAAAAGTTAAAGAAAATAAGGTACTGAACAAGTTTTATTGAAACATTTTTTTCATAAAGTTCTAAACTTGCAAGAAAAAAAAAATAAAAGCTAATCATTTTTATAGTTTTGCATAATGCATAGTTTTCGAAAAAAATGTAAGGAAATTACTATGAGGGCCACATGACCATTTTTTTTGATATGATAATTAATTATGATTTATTGATTGGAGGGTGAAATAGAGGCTATATACATATACATGATAACATATACATGATAACATATACATGATAACTTTAATTACTAATGGTTGGTGGATTTTACATCTTTTTACAACGAATAAAAACAATAATTATCACCACTATACCATAATGACCCAGATGATAGAGCTGTTGAATCAAATTTCAAATGTGTGGAAAAATATTGTAATTTGGAAAAGAACTTTTTAGAAAACTTTGATTAAATTAAGGTCAAAATGACATGTTCGTTAATAGACATGTCGAACATTCTAAACGCCTCGAAGAAAATTTTGGAAATTAACAAAATTATTCTTAAAAATTTCTATAACCTTCGAAATTTTTTAAGTAATTTCGGAAGCAATTTCTGAAATTATAGAAGATAATAATACTAATTCCACAAACCAGAATAAAGTTTAAAAAATTGGAAGAGAAATCACCAAACAAAAATTAAGAAATTAATGACAATGTTTGAAATTTAGAAGAGAAACCTTTAATTGTAAAGAATGATAAGGTTAGTATATTTTTACAATTAATTCCATTAATATCCTAGAAATTTAGGAGAGAAATTCTAGAAAGACTTGAAAATTCTAGTCATCAAGAAAATACCTTCCAGAAAACTTTTAGTAAAATAGGTGGAAAAATCTTGTAATTTGGAGAAGAAATTCCTAGAAAACCATTTAAAAAATTTAGAAGAGGTTCTAAAAAGGCTCACAATTTCTAGTTACCAAAAAAATACTTCCTGAGAGCTTCTAGTAAAGTAAATGGAAAAATCTTGCAATTTGGAGAAAAAATTCCTAGAAAATTTTGTTTGTAAGACTCCTGAAAATATTTTAGAAATTTAGAACAGGAATTCTATTAAGTCTTACAAATTCCAGTCATCAAAAAATTCCTAAAAGCTTCTAGAAAAATAGATGTAAAAATCTTGCAATTTGGAAAAGAAATTCCAAGAAAACTTTGATTGTAAGACTGCTGAAAAATATTTTAGATATTTAGAAGAAGATTTCTAGAAAGACTTATAAATTTTAGTCATCAAAAAACTTCCTAAGAGCTTTTAGTAAAATAGATGGGAATATCTTGATTTGATTGTGAGACTCCTGAAAATATTTTAGAAATTTAAGAAGAGGAGTTCTGGAAAAGCTTTAAAATTGTAGTCATAAACCACTTCCTAAATGCTTCTAGTAAAATAAATGGGAAAATCTTGCAATTTGAAAAATTCCTAGAAAATTTTAATTGTAAGATTCCTGAAAAATATAATATCTAGAAAGGCTTACAAATTCTAGTCATCAAAAAACTAAAAGTTTCTAGTAAAATAGATGGAAAAATCTTGCAAATCTTAAAATTCTTGAAGACAAATTTAAAAAATAAAGAAATTAATTCTTAAAAAATTCTACGCCCCTAGAAAATTTTCCAGAAATGTAAAGGAGCCAATTTTGGAATTATAGATAATAATAATGCTCGAAAATTCTACAAACCAGAAAAATTTAGAAAAAAAATCTCCAAAAGATAAAGAAGAGCAATTAAATTTCTAAAAATTTAGAAAAAAACTATTGTTTATTATTCATTCTCTTGCTAATAAGAAATTGATGACAACGTTTGCAATTTTAAAAAGAAATTCCTAAAAAAAATTGATTGTAATGAAGAGTATAGTTAGTATCTGTAGAAAAAATTCCAATAATGTTTAAAAATCCTCAAAAATATTCTAGGTATTTAGGTGAGAAATTCTAGAAAGATATTTTTGTCACTTCCTGAAAACTAGTAAAATATATGGAAAAAACAATTTGGAGAAGGCATCTCTAGAAAACATTGATAAAATTGTGGCACACCGCTAACATAAATTCTTTATACATTCTAAAATCCACGAAAATAAGTTTTAAAAATTATAAAATTAATTTCTTAAAAATTCCACAACCCTCGAAAATTTTCTAGGAATTTTGAGGTGAAATATTTTTTTGCAATTTAAAAGAGAAATTTCTAAAAACACTGACTGTAAAGAAGGAGAAAGTTAGTACATCTGTAGAATAAATTCCATAAATGTTTAAGAATCCTGAAAAATATTCTAGAAATTTAGGAAATAAATTCTATAAAGGTGTAGTGTAACTACTTGGAAGAAACACTTTATTCTGAACACACGTGTACAATCGCTTTTCGGGTCAATCTGAACTGCGCGCACATATCAAATAATAATAAAAAACTCTTATTCTAAAAACTAAACTAAACCTATTTTAAATAGATGTCGCTATTTATTTTAAAATACAAATTCATATTTAAAGGCATGAAAATTATGATCACCAAAAAACTTCTTAAAAATAGGTGAATAATTTGGAGAAGAAATTTCTAGAAAATTCAAAATGGCACACCTGTAGCATAAATTCTTTATACATTCTAAAATCCTTGAAGGTAAACTTTGGAAATTAGAAAATTAGTTCCTTAAAAATTCTAAAATCCTCGAAATTTGTTTAGGAACATCGAGAGCAAATTTCTGGAAATTTAGATAATAATAATACTGGAAAATTTCAAGCATAAATATTCTAGAATGCTGAAAAATATTCTAGAAATTTAGGAGAGAATTTCTAGGAAGGCTTCAAAAAATAAAAACCTTCCTGAAAACTTCTAGTAAAATAGATCAAAAAATCATGCAATTTGGAAAAGAAAATCTTACAAACCGAAATTTGGAAAATCCATTGTTGATTATAAAATGAATACTAATGTTTGTAATTTGGAAGAGAAATTGCTACAAAATTTTGATGAGGGATAAATTTTGTACATCCGTAGAAAATTTTATTGCAATTATTTTAGTTGCTGTATTTTATCCATTTTTTTTAAATTAATTATCCATAATTTTCTTAGAATTTTCAGGAATTTCTATTCTAATCGATACTTTTTTGGTGGTTCTAGAATACATTTCTTATACATTTTTGAGGATTCTAGAACTTTTGTTGTATTTATTCTAACTTTTCCTATATAGAATTTGAAAAATATTACATAACTTTACAAATAAAAGTTAAAGGGAATGAAAAACTGAACATGTTTTATTGAAATTTATTTTTCATAAAGTTCTTAGCTTTTGAGAAAAAATAAAAATTAATAATTTTGACATTTTTTGCTTATTACTAAAAAAACTGTTGGAGTTACATGAGATTTATATAACAAGTAATTGCAAAGAATCCAAAATTTAGCAAATTATTAAGAATAACCATTTCGAGTAAACCTTATAGTTTTCGTGAAAAATATAGGGAAAGTACTATGATGGCCACATCACCAATTTATTTAATCTGTTTTATTATCATTATAAAATTTAAAAAAAATCGATCATCCAAAGCTTCTTGGTTGGGTAAAAAAATATTGAAGGACTTTAACTTATTTATAATTAAATAATTATATACTAATTATGTATAACCTTAGATTTTAACTGAGTGGTGTTGCATACCGCTCTATTTATTATACTATTATGTTAACGGCATTTTCTTTCCAGGTGGGTAATTAAACAATACAAATCGTACAGAAGAATTAGTTTCCAACCCAAAAGGATACTCTCTGTAGTCCATCCATTAGGCTAATATAAATCTGCTTGGTAAGTAAGCAAACAGATAAAGCTCAGCTCTGATCTCTTTGAGGACCTTTGACCCAGTTGATAGTTCTATGTATTCGTTTAACTATAACGTCCTATTTCAGGATTTTTTTCCAAATACGACAGTTCTTCCAGATTTGTCTGGATTTATCAGTAATTTATTATGTTATAGATTGTTTAGAATTATCGCATATTTCTAAAAAGAATGTCTGAAAATCCAAACCTTTATTGTGCTTAAATTGTGTATGTATAATTGGTACATAATTTGAACAAAAGCCTATACATTAATTAATGAGAATGCAAACAAATGATAAGTAGTTAGAAAAGGCGATATAATTACCCAAAATTAGCAATATACAATTAACAAATATAGAAAAGGAAGAAAACTTGATCAATCTATAACTTGATGTACAAATAATTTGACTTTAAACATAAAACCTTAATTCATCATTGTTGTACTAGATAACAAAAGTTAAAATTTATACAAAAATATGAGGAATGTAAAATATTTAATCGGACTTATTTTTTATATAAACATTCATCGCATATAGGGTTTATGCAAAGTGTATATGTTTCATAAATATGAGGGAAATCGGTGAAATATGAAAAATATTTAAATGAATTTGTAGGTCGACGTAAAACTAGAACTTATATTGCCTTTTGGGTCATATCTGTAGACCCATAAAATCCATAAAAACCGGAAATGAAAGATACAAGGTAGGGCCCTGATCGATGCTGGCGTACGTCGGGATCTGATAACGTATAACACGGGAAAAAAAGGGATTCATGTCAAGTTCGATATTTTATAATATTTTTACAATCAAATTCGGGATGTAATATATTACGACCTAAGGAAATTTCTATGCGCCTTGATAAAATATATGTCTTATACATAAGGATTAAACTTATGTTGTTTTACGTTACATATAGGTATAATTGTATTAAATTATTGAGGATTTCTCTAATGTTTTACCAAATATGCATTAGAATAGGAACATAATATTTTATAGAAATTATAAAAAAGAATAATTAAATAAATGAAGATACAAAGTAAGTAAGTGAAGTATCAAATTATTATTTATTTTATTATCTTGGAAATGAAGAAACTTTATTTTAAATATGTTAAATTATACAATTTAAAATAATTATAAAATATTTCTATAAATCATAATTTGCATAAACTGCTGTATATGATTACCTAGGGAATTGATAAACACTTGATTTGTTTCACTGAAGTGTTTATCAATTCTCTACCTATTATTTTATAATGTTTCAACAAGAGATAAGAGAGAAAATTATTTAAGAACAAAAAGTAGATAACTACATTCAAATAACAACATAGTAGCAGTCCTGATTGGTTATTAGCCTACTACTATCTATATCAATAGACAAACTAAGGTAACAAATGTTCAATGAAGCAGTATTGATAAGGTTTATTCATGAGTTTGAGTGGAAGATCATTTGAAGAAGTGAACTCCGCCCGTTCTCCCTTCGGCCAAAATTTTCAGTTGTTTTTCAAATTTTGTATATGCTTTTTGTCACATGGTATTAAAAAGGAGAGCAAAGATGTAATACAATATATCCTTATAGTAGCATTGCTAATACAATGAATTAAACTTGAATAGCAAATACTACGAGTCTTCCATTAGACTATAGATTCAAGGCAGGGAAGCTCAACTTTTGACATTGTAGTTCTAGGCTATGCGATCACTACATTGTATATAAAATTGTTTTAACGTAATTTATAAATATAATTCTGTTTGTAATTTAAAAAAAAATGATATTGTTCAGACTCACAATACTGTAGTTTCTCCAAATCTTGACACAGTGTGGCGAAACTATTATTACAAGTTTAAACAATATAATGTTCTTTTTGTTAATTCTGTTTAGTTTTTATTTATTTATTCATTTTTATTTAGATACTTAATATTGCCATAAACTAATATTCCCAGTTATAGTTATTTTCAATATGATATGCTATTAATATATAAACTGATACTTTCTCCTACTGAAAGTTCTGAGGTCAATTGTTCTTTGAGAGTTTGTCTTAATAAATAAATTACCATCGCCCTCCACCCCCTTTCTCTCTCGTGATGTGGGCATAATGTGCCGAATGAGAGTGTAATCAGTCGGAATGCGAGCTTTAACCATTTTCCCCAGCCGGCACTCGTGCGTTAATTAGCAGTGTTGTAATAGCAAATAGTACTACAGACTCTAACATCACTTGACTTTGATAACTGCCGCTCCGCTGGCGTAACCGATAAGCAGACCCGGCGTGTGCATATTACAAATTTGAAATATTTTAATTAATTTACTCAGGCCAAACATGCAATACACTAATTACATGCGCAATCATGTTTGAGCACGTGCATTACAATTCCGTCGGTTTATTTTGGTACACTGCAGAATGGCGACGGTTTATTGTGGTGCTTGAGTTGGAAGTTGTTAGCTGGGCCAGACGGGTGGGGTTGCACGGGTAGCGGGAACCGGGAAGTGGGATTACACTATTAGCAGATATTAAGATAGGGAATACCTGAGCGGTGTGTATTTAATCAGCGGCAACCTCATCGCCTTAATCCCACTAAATCTTCGCATGCATTTCATCTGATTTCCAAGTAATTCTCCCTAACCTATTCCACGACTCTCCGTCTCCGCTCGAAATTCGAGAGAAACGTTGCGCTATTTGTTGAAATTTAATTCGTCTGAGTAATTCAATATGGGATGGATATACGTGAGTTTGTTGCAACTACCCAAAGAAAGTGGTGGTTTAAATGTTTTCTTACAAATTTTAATATTTATAGTAAACTTCTTCAAAATCTTCAACCATATAAAGTTAATTAAAATAATGCATTTTTCACTTCATCATTACCTATCATTTTGGCTCATATTAACATCGTTCTTATTCCTTATCGCTACTAGTATCTACTTATAATTGTTTAATAGCATAGTTTTAACCCTAAAAAGTATAAAATCATAATAAGGCATCAAGTTCTCTTGTTTTAATGTAATTCGCGAAATATACCATCACACTTTATTAACGCATTCTTAACAGATTTCCATAACATATGTCCTAAACATCGTTATATGTAGGTAATGCTTCCGTGGTACTTTAGAAGGGTTGATCACCAAATTGCAGTATAACGAGCTAAATGAAGGATATTTATTTATAAACCCTAACAAATTTAATATGTTGAGCATTTTTCACAACTTATAATGATCTTAATTTAGACTCACTTCCATAAAATCAACGCTTCAATTAATTTATAATTTATAATAAATTTAATCTAACGTCGATGCCACACAAATTATAAATGCACCATAAGATATATAATATGATAATACCACAAAGATGCCATCTACCTCCTAAGAAAATCTCGATTCCCTCTCACCAACTGCGCTACGCTGATGAGATCCAAAAAGATCGAAACCGGTTCGTGGCTGTTGTTGACGGGGAACAATAGGTATACAATATTATTTCTTTTTAAATTGTTATAACAAATTCTAACGAATAACTTTTAATTACTCGTGTTAAACAAATAAACATCGCTTTTGTAAAAATTAAAAATATGAGTGATCAGCATAGGTAAAAATAATCACAAAACATGTTTATATATATTTTCATACAGTATACACACCCTTAGTGTCATAAAAGAAACTCACAGGATTTAAATCAGTTTTTAATTTTTATTATTAACTGTTAATAACTTAATATTTCTGAAGAAAAGGATATTTTTAACTACAAGTAGTTATCACTTAATATAAATACACTGTTTTTCATGCCTACATATTATTTATGATTTGGAATAATTAGTTATGAAAATTTAACAATCAAAAATATTTTTTTATGGATATAAAACGTAGTTAACGTAACATTTTATATTTATAAAAGGATTTAATTGCATAAATACAATGTATTTATGCATTTAAATGTATAATAATAATAGTTATTGTTTTATATATTTTGCATTTAAAGTTTGAAATACATAAATATTCACCGAATCATCAGCCTTTTAATTTATCTGTTTGTTTAAAATTAAGAAATTGATAACTCAAAGTTTTGGTTATGGGCTTAAGAAAACCTAAGACTAGGCACATTATTGTCAAGTCTCCTGAGGTTTATACCCTGCATTTGGTAGCAATAGCTGATAAATTTGAAATGTAATATTATCTATCTTTAGGCGTACCTCACATTTCAAAATAAAAATATTTGTTATTGTCAAAATTGACTAAGATTGTACCCTAGAGTTTTATAGCTTTAACCCTCCTTCGGGCGCATCTGTTAGCCAGCCGATACCGGGCACACCTGGCCTGAGAGGCCACCCAAATATTTTAGCTCCCTCCTTCGACTATAATTATTTGCAATGAAAAACTCTTGTTGGGTGGTTATCACTAAGATCAATAGAAAGGAATTGTACAACATTGAATACAAAGAATGAATTTATACCAACTTTACTGTAATTAAACTAAAATAAAAAGAACATCTTTACAAAAAGAAAATAATAGATTTTTTTTTACATAAAGTCGTTTCCACTAGTAGATACTGACGCGGACGCTTCGAAATTAGCCCCCAAAAAAACAAGTTTGAGGTAGTGCTAGCGATGAGGTTTTTTTTTCAGGTTCCTCTTGAGGCCTAAACCTCTTCAAACCATTCTGTAAATGAAATGGCATTTCACTTGTACTAACACTTCGTCGGGCTAATTGTCCAATTACAAGTTCATGAGACAACGTTTTTAGAAACATTCATCTTTTTATTGGTTCCAGTTAATTTCCAAAAGAAATAACTTGTGAATTTATACCGGCAACATTCAGGAAAGCAAAAAACATTACCATAGGCCAGCGCCTCGTGTTGCTGCTCACACTGAGTGTTACACATCTGATCAGCTGTGTCCACTCCAGCTTTAGTGTTGTTGTAAAACGTAATAACATCGGGCTTCTTCTGCTCTCCTGTGTTTTGGTCAATCGCATTATCTTGGTGGAGCGAAGAAATGAGGAGCACATTTTTTGACTTTTTTGGTACATAGGAAACCAGAGTATTTCCGTTGTTGAATCCAAACACGCTGCTGTACTGAGCTCTACCTTTCACATTTACAAAATTGGGTGGCAACTGCCGTTTATTTTTTTTATAGTTCCAACATAGGACATCTTCTTGATTTTCAGATAGTTGACGAGATCCACATCGGTGAACCAATTGTAGGCTGTTATGTTCCGCCCAGTACCATAAAGTGGCTCGGCCATTCTTTTCACCACATCTTTTGGCTTGTTGCTAATAGAAAATGGTCCTTCCGGCTGACGTCCTGCGTATATTTCCATATTGTAGACGTATACTGTACGAGCATCAGTTAGGGCAAACGTCTTGATCCCATATTTGTTTGGTTTTGAGGGTATATAATGACGGAATGCACATCTTCCACGGAATTCAGGGAGCATCTAATCAATTGTTACATTTTCCCCCGGGATGTAACTCTTTTGGCAGTTCTTCACAAACCTATCAAACAGTTACCGAATTGGGGCAAGCCGATCATATTGTTTTCGTTGAGGACGGGTCGTTAAATCATCAAAACGAAGACAGCGCAGGAGGAACTTGAAACGCTTGATGTTCATCACAAGCTCAATCTTTTCAATTCCATCTCCTTCACTCCTCCAGAGCTCCTCCAAACTTTGACGATTCGCACGGTATGCTCCAGCCAGATATAGCAAACCAATAAAAGCTTTTAATTCTATTAGGTCAGTTTCGTTGGCATCTCTTTCTCTTGCGAATTTTTTTTTGATTGAGTTTATATATTTATTGGTGAATTTTACAATTAATTCCAACATTTCTGAATCGAAAAGTGATTCCCAACATTTCAAAATGGTAGTAGCACTTTTTGCATCACCTTTTACACCGGGAAGGTGTGATATGATATTGTGACTTTTAGCCCTACGAAAAGCAGGAGGTGGATTCTTACACCATTTTGTCGTTCCATCTTTTCCGAGAAAAAACTGCTCAGCCTCTTCATCATCTTCTTCACACTCTCCTTAATCTTCCTGTTCTGTTTCTGAGTCCTCATCTCTACCTCATCATCATAATTGATGTCGCTCTCATGGCCTAAATCTTCTACCAGAGCCGGATCTGCAGAAGCATCATGGTCTATGAGAAGCCTCATTATATCCTCAACATTATTTGGCCGAGAGAGATTATACCTTCTAGCCATTTCGGAAGAAAAACAGTATATATTACGCCCGAAACGACAGAAAATTTAAATTGGAACACGATCGGGTGCACTTTGTCTAATGAATCAGGGTCAATTACTGCACTAACTTCTCAATAATATACCGATGGACTACACTCGGGAGTCATAAAATAATTAGAAATAGTCATATTTGAGTATAAAGAAATATTTCAAATAATAATAATAAAAAAAACTCACCTTTGTAAATAAGACTAAATCAGACGTAGGTGGCCTGTGAAGCCAGAGAAGTCAAAAAGGCAATACAAAGGCTTCCTGACACGAGGCATTGAATAGTGGAGGGGGGAAACAATGTCTTTTGCTGGCCTCTCAAGCCGGTTGCGCCCGATGGAGAAAATATAAAAGAAAATCTCGCTTAGTACCCAATCAGAAGAAACTAAACTTTGAGTCGAATCTGAATGCAGATTATTCTGTGCGATTTTTTCGAAATTTCTCACGTTGTAAAAGATTGTGTTTTTGTTGCAGTAGTTTTTATTCGAAAAGTTGTAACATAATGGCCGCAAAGAAAATAAGTCGATTGGTATTACACGAACTCGGTATGAAGAATGATGATAAATCGACTGAAAGTAAGAAACAAGTAATATATCAGTTTATACTTGACACATAATGAAAGCTCTACTATTATTGAAAGTAGTAAATCCCAGGAGCTCAAAAAAGTAATTTCGTGGAAGAACTTATGCATGCTGCTGCAATGAAATTAAGAGAAAGTGGAGATATGAATACCGCCTATTTGGTACTTCAACTACACAAAGTAGAGGCAAACGTATAATGGAAAAATGAAGAGTCCCAAACAAGAACAAAATATCATGACACCTGAAGAGACTTTGTCATTAATTAGGGTCTTTTTACGAAGCAGCAATATATGCTTATTAGAGAAACAGCTTTAAAACGTGGTTGCCAGTACATACTATTAACATGTCAAAGGGTGCTCTTGATAAACAAATACTTCGAATTTGTAAACTAAACTGTATAATTTGAATAAAAAATATTTTTAGTACTTGTATTAAGTGATATCAATTTTTCGCATTTAAGGATTGTATTTTTGGATTACACAAATACGGGTTTTAATGCATAATTTCAGACTTAGCATATTTGTACTCTATTATTACTCCTATCGGCTACAATTATATTATTTATTTTTATCACAACAACTACCCCAAAATTCAAACAATTACCCATCTTCAGAATCAAACGTAATTAATTGATGGAGCCCCATCACAATCTCTTTTAAACAAATTTTTAATTGCACCAAACTTAACTGGAATAATAATTAACGCAACATTGTTGATTGAGATCTTAAACCTAAAAGTAAGAGTGTTTTAAAATTCTTATTAAAAAATTACTTTCGACGTCTCTGATATCATTTTTTAAAACCCCATCATTGAACAAATCAATTTTATCCATAATTCTGCAAGAACCTTCTATTACTAATGTACTAAAGTCATTTCTAAATTGTCTCAAATACCTCTTCAAAAATTGCAAATAATCCTCATAACCTAAAAAGCATAAACTATATATGAACTTCTTGTAATATACTAACAACATTCAAGTCTAAATACGTTAATGTCGCTATTTATTAATGCATTTCATTCCTTAGTATTGACATTAGCAACCATGACGATTCAAGAACATTGGAAGACATTAGATTTGGTTGTGTGTGACGGTGTGAAAACAGTGTGCTCCGATTAAATTGTTAGATAGTTGGTAAATAATTTGTTAAAATTATTATTATTACTGGACTGAGTGCACTGATTAATCTGTCTTAATATCAAATGTTAATTAGCAATATAACGTTCAATATTTGCTGTTATTTTACTATTTAATGTGATTCGTGTGATTCACGGCCAAGCCTGATAATTTATTGTTTGTGTTTCTTATCGCTGTCACATATTTTTATCATCGCGAGTGCGTTGACATATCCTACTTTAAGGCCTTCATTTTATTTGGTGTTGCAAATTCTACGTGTTATATCTCTACGTTTTCTTTTAAAATAAATATTATAACTCCCTGTTTGTAATAAAAATTAGCCATTTTGTTAATTTATCTGTTCTACCGTTGTCTACTTGTACGTTTAGTTAGTCAGTCACCCTGGTCGACACTTGGGTGTGAAAAATATCCTTATACATATAGTCCCTCATACTGTCCTTAATTCCTAAAAATAGTACTAGAGTGCGCCTCATGTTAAACCAATATTGGTCGACGATCAGAGTCTAAATAAATTAACAAGAAAGATCGAGTTAGTAGAACTGACGCAATGTTTCCAATACCACGTTTGATATTCTGCATGAAATTGAAGGCCAAAACAATCGTGCTAGGAATGTTATTATACACAACCTTCCCGAATATTCTGGCTCAAATCATGCTGATGATGATATACAAGGGGTATTGAATTTGCTAAGGTCAATTGACTCAATTAAATTATTTCTTATTAACAAAACATCAAATAGATCACTTTGGTAAATTTTCGTAAATGAAATACGATAACACTTTCAAATATTTTTCATTCAGGCGAAGAATTGATACAAAAATTTAAATTTAAATGTAAATTTTTTTGTATCATTTCTTCGCCTGAAGAAGACACACTGTGTCGAAACAATTGTCGTGAACGGCAAAATAAATATTTGAAAGTGTTATCGTATTTCATTTACGAAAATTTACCAAAGTGATAGAATATGAACTTTCAACAACTAACAGCCTCAACTATTCAGACATCAAATAGACTTCGTTGTGTTAAATTTGTTTTACCTAACGAGAATATTGCAAAACTAACATTAAAAAATATCATGCTCAGCAGTTATACCTAAAAAAGCTGCACGATTAATCAAATCGACGGTGATGAAAATTCCGTAATAAAATGTGTACGGGGAATCCCATAAATTATTCAACTAATATCATCTCAACAGTCAATTGACATCTGTTCCAAAATTTTAACGGATTCAATACAAAAACTCAAGAATTTTATGATAACATTTCAATGTACGATTATGATATAATTTTAATCACAGAAACGTGACTCAAACATTTTGTTTTTGATAGTAAGTTGTTACCTAACAACTACATAGATCGCTGTAAAGGTTAATCACAAGAAAACATAATGTAACCTGCCATTCCTTAGTATTTGAACAATGTGTTGAAACTATTGATTTAGTCGCTATTGGAGTTATGTCATTTAAAAGTAAATAACAGTCATGTGTATATACATTTCTCCGAATACTGCTTTGAATAACTACAATATTTTCTATGAATATATGGAGCAACATTTCAACATGGATAATTTGATATTAATTTGTGACTTCAATTGAACTAATGATTAAAGTTGCCATATACACAAAACTACATACAATTGGGTAACACCCTTCTTAAAATTTCTATCCATCAGTTGTTTACTACAGGGAAATAAAATAACACATGCAAATAATAGGACTTTCGATATTGTAATATCATTTGAAAACATTAAAAGTGCTGTAAATAAATCTATTGATATACTTGTAAATAGGATAGACATTACCCTGGGTTAACAATAAATATTCAACAAGAGTGCACCGTAAACTTCGCGAAATCGGGAACAAATAATGATAGATACACTTACAGACAAACAAATCTTCCCTTACTGTGCTGGACATTGCTGCCACCGACTGGACTGAAATTTACTATTACACTGATCCTAACATCGCTTGTAATGGGTTTTATGAGTAACTGTATCAATTACTGGCTAAAAAAGTACTCAAAAACGGTCACTTTCCTCTCAATAATTATTATCCGCTTTCGTATATAAAGGAATTAATACAATCAAGACAAAAACTCGACAACATCGTTTACTCAAAAAGTCTAAAGATCCTTTTGTTATTAATCAGTTTCGAGATACGAGACGAATTTTAAAAAGTATGACTAAAACAACGTATCAATTTTATATAGGATCCATTAAGAACAACATCTCTGATACTGATGAGAAATTCTGGTCATTTATTAACCAAAGGAAAGGTAAATCTCGTATCCCTGGATGCATGAAATTAAAAAATCAACTTCTTGAAACTCCTCAAACTATTGTAGATGGATTTGCGGCATATTTTAAGACCGCTCATCAGGATATAGATGGAGTCAACTTTAAATGAGCCTGTTCATGACAGATTTGGAAAATTCTAAGTTACTGAGGATATGGTAATTGGATCGCTTTAAAGCTTGAAACCGAAGATGACGATAGGCAATGATAAAGTACCTTCCCTTTTACTTAAAGTATCTGTGTTATTCCTTGCAGGACCATTGGTGCTTATTTTTAACCTAATTTTAAGAAGCGGGATATATACAGATTGTTGGAAAATTGGACGTATCAATCCCATTTTTAAACATGGTAGTAAATATTACGTTGAAAACTATAGGCCAATTACACTTACATGTATTTCAAATGTATCGAAGGTATTCGAAAAAAATCTGCAGATCACATTTTCACATAAATCCCACATCAACATGGTTTCGTAAAAACGCAACCCAAACTAACCTCATCAACATCACATAATTCATATCCGAAAATTTAGATCGTGGTAAGCAGGTTGATGTGATATATACGGATATCAACAAGGCATTCGTGAAATGTTCTATATTTCACGATAAACTATTAAACAGCCTTCTATAAGCATTACAACATAAATAGCAGCATGATTGCTGTTTTACGATCATATTTGGCTGATAGAAGGCAGTCTCCTATTTGGATGTTCCATCAACAGAATATGTTACTACAAGTGGTGTACCACAAAGGTTCAATCTGCCCTCCCCTGCAATTTCTTTTCATCATAAATAATGTTGCAGATATATTACCTTTTATAATTTCTTTTAATATACACTGATAATATTAAACTATACAATGTAATAAATAACATTAGTGATTGCGAAAAACTCTAACAACATTAAATTGCACGAATCTTTCATAATATCTAAACAGTTTTATTGTCCGTCGGTGTGGTCTCCTGATGTAATAAATACATACAGTCGCTTGAGTAATGCCAGAAACGATTTTTGAAATATTTATACTTTCATAAACATAAAATTTACCGAGATATAAATATAAAGTGTGAGTCGCTGCTGGACGAGTTTAATATGATTTCAACATTACATTTTAATCAATGATTTGTACAAGATCATTCATAGCACCAAAATAATCCAGCATATCTAAATAATAAATATTTTATCAATTAGAAGATAATCACCCCGTAACAACATACGTTTGCACATAATACACTAATTATTAGTTTCACGATATATTTATCTAATATATTATATATATCTAATTTATAGACATTTCTTTGCCTTTATTTCTTCCTCCTTCTTCTTTCCATTTGTATACTTGTATGATTAGTTTTTATTTATTATTATCTTAATGAATTAATTGTTTACTTTTTACTTTTGTACTTAATGTTGTCCTGTAATTGGTTTATCTGTTGGGCAAATAAGGTTATTATTATTATTATTATTATTATTAATTATCAACTTTTTCACCAATGATCATGATGATAAAGAAATATCATGCAGTGTAATATGGCGATGATCCATTTTCTAATAGAAATGAATTTGTAAACGATCTTAAAAAACTATTTAGTTTAGTTTAGTTTAGATTAATATTAATTTAGCGCTAGTTTATAATTTTATTTTTAGGTATTTCTCATGTTAAATGTTTTCATCTCTCTTCATTTTTTTATTCTCCCTCTTAAAATATTTTAATATTATGATATTTTTCTGTAATTAGATGTTCATGTCTGTAGAGAAATAAAGGATTATTATTATTAGTAAATAGGACATTGTTTAACAGTGGACCTTTGGCTAAAATCAATAATAATATATATATATATATATATATATATATATATATATATATATATATATATATATATATTTGTTTTTGTAAATAAAGATGTTTTGTCTCGTTATAGATTAAATATAGACGCTATTTTATAAATAAATAGAATTTGCAACACTTATCCTTAAACAAAGGCAAAATATATGCTTTCGTTTGATGATATAAATTTAAGTTTTGTATTTTTCATATGGATTAGTAACATTTCTAAACATGTTAATAATTCAATTCGTTAATAATTTTATAATATACGCAGGGTGTCCCGTTAATATGGAGGAATGGCTGGATCACATATTATTGGGGCCAAGCTATGAAGCAAGAATTTAAGCTTAACCGCAAACTTTTAGATATAGAAAAGTTGCGCTGAATCATCTTATTTTCATCTCAGGAGTATGATATGCGTCTATTAGAATAATCGTGTCGGTGGCTATTGTTTCTCTTTGGCTAGAATTGAAAATTGTATGTTTTATTGATTAATTTCTTTTTATAAAACAGTTCCTCTCTAGACTAATTCATACAAATAATCGTGAGATAGGAAATACTGTATGTAATCAATACATGTATATACAAGGTGATTCATTAAGGGTGGCCACTGGCCGTATCTCGGAAACCGTATATCCTAGAATTTGGGGAAAACATTCTAATGACATAATCGGCCAAAAGAAGATGCGTTAAAAATTTTTAAATGCGTAGCTTTCCGCTAGGTGGCGCATTTTATCATTTGCATAATTAAAATTATCAAAATTAGAAACTACTGTACTTGGTTTACAATTTTTGCTTAAGTCATTTTTTTCTATCACCTACAGTTAAGTGGTGGGGAAGTATACTTTTGTTTACAGAAAATGGTCTGTAACATCCGTATACCTTAAACGATTTTCACAAGCTTAGGGTCAATGGAAAGAGTATTAGAAGTTGATTACAAAAATAAATAACATTAACACATTTAATCTATGCGCTGGCAACTAGAGGACGTTATGAAACACTTAACCCTATTTATGTATTTTTCTCAGAAATATCAAATGGCATGATATAACTCGAAGCAGCTTAAAAAAAGAAAATGAAATTACATATTGTTTCGTCAAAACCACAAACTGATATCTCTTGTCATTCCAAAGATATTTAGATTTTTTAAATTTTCTTTGTTGTTTTTCGTTGTTTTCGAAGTGTTGGTTCACCCTGTAAGTTGTAAGTGAAAACATACTGCTACAGTTATATTTCAAAATAAAATCAAGTTAAATCGAATGGCACAATATTTATTAACATAATTAATGAAAAAAAATACAAAAAACTAAAATTGATAACTGCACCTATTACTTAGTTATTTTAGGTACTCAAAATGTTTCCCACCATTTGCTATGCACAAATTCAGTCTTTCTATAGTGGAATTGACACTGGCCTCAATTTCAGCACCAGAAATACCTCTTACTGCTTGCCGAATCCTTTCTTTCATATCCTTAAGTGTAGTTGGACGTGTTTTAAAAACCAAATCTTTAATTCTACCCCATAAAAAGAAATCTAAAACCGTAAGATCTGGTAACCTTGCTGGCCATGGGAAAATACTTCCCCTTCCAATCCATTTATTTGAAAATACAATATCTAAATAATTTCGGACACCTGCGGCAAAATGTGCTGGGCAACCATCTTGTTGATACCACATCACGTCTTCTAGGAGGATGGGCAAATCGTTAATTAAAAAATCTAAGTACTTTTGGACCGTTAATTTTTCTTTAAAGAAAAAAGGTCCTATTATCGTCCTATTTAAAATACCACACCACACATTTGAGCTCCAGCGATTTTGGTAATTGACTTCCCTCTGCCAGTGTGGATTTATTTCTGACCAGTAGTGACTGTTGTGCAAGTTAATTTTACTAGAGCTTGAAAATGTAGCCTCATCCGTCCATAATATTGCAGATAGAAATTGTTGATTATCATTTAACATTCCTTTTAACCAGTTGCAATAATCTAGTCGTCGATCAAAATCTATGTTTTGTAACTCTTGATGTAAAACAACATGGTAAGGATGCATTTTATGTTCTTTTAGTATTCTATTCACCAAAGAATAATTTAATTCTAGATCTCTTGCAATTTCCCTAATACTTGCACGTGGTTCAGCGTTAACGTATGCCAAGACGTTAGTAACATTTTCTTCATTTTGTCTTCTACGTACCCTATTTCTTACCGAAACAGGTTGAACATTGCCAGTTTTTCGTAATCGTTCTGCCAGTCTTTTAAAACCTTTTCTTGAATGACGCCGTCTTTCAGGAAAATGTAACCCATATTCTCTTTCAGCAATGACTGCATTTTGTAGACTTTCAAAATACACTGCTAGCATATCATATGCTTCTTCATTTGAAAAATAAAGCATTATAATAAAGTGATTTTTCAAACGTTCATATTAACTTTGACAGCAACAACAAATTATAAATAAACAATCACAAAACAGAAATGTTATTTCCAAAGGTGACTTGATTACTTTTACAACATCGCCCACGAAAATAGTTTGACATACTCGTAATGTTACAGCTTATCGATATAAAACCATTAAAGAAATTTTAAGGAATCTAGGATAAAATTTCACTCTAGAAGGACTGAATTTGTGTAGGTACAGCAAATAAGAGGAAACATTTAGAGTTTCTAAAATAACTAGATAATGGGTGCTTTTAGAAATTTCTGCCGTTTTGTAAATTTCTGTTATGGGTAATAAGTTTTATTATTTTCCATTAATTATGCTAATAAATATTGTTGTCATTTGTTTTTACATGACATTTTTTCTAAAAGTAACTTTAGCCATATATTATCATTTACATCTTACAGGGTGAACCAACATTTCGAAAACAACGAAAATTAAAAAAATCTAAATATCTTTGGAATGACAAGAGATATCAGTTTGTGGTTTTGACGAAACAATATGTAATTTCATTTTCTTTTTTGTAAGCTGCTCCGAGTTATATCATTCCATTTGATATTTCTGAGAAAAATACATAAATAGGGTTAAGTGTTACATAAGTTGCCAGCGCATAGATTAAATGTGTTAATGTTATTTATTTTTGTAATCAACTTCTAATACTCTTTCAACAATCACTCTGTATATTAGTTTCAGTAGATCTAATTCTTATGATTCCTACATTATTACTTCTTGAATTTTATCAAAAGTGTAGTGCAACAAGTATCAACTATCTTTTAAGAAGAAAATATATTTTTCATTTCAAATATATATAATATTTCACAAATTTGTATTTAATGTATATTTTTTTCAATGTCATTTTAACTATTAATAAAGAACACTGTTTCGAAATGTACATCTAGCGAATAAAAACAATTTGTGATGAAAGTGATAATACTTTAATTACAATTTACTACAATAACCTTCACGTAACTTAAAAAATATATTTCTATAAATTCACAAACTGTATATATATATATATATATATATATATATATATATATATATATATACATCTTTATTGACAAATATGTACATTATTTAAATAATAAATAAATGATGAATGAGGTGTTATTATGTTAATCTGTCAAAAGGCTATCGACCAGAGGTCTTTCTGCCTTGTTTTGTCTAGTCATATGGCGTCAGTCTTTAGTGAGTAGATGCATGAAGTGATGAAATGAAATCGAAGATGGTAGAATGTGGGTTTTTAAATTTAGGGATTATGTTAGGGTTTCTAGGAAGACAGTGCAGGAATAATATATGAAAGTTGAAAGGATTTTTGGAGAATTTTTCTGATAGGAATCGAAGGCGTTCTTGAATGGGGATAACTAAGGTTGTATCATAGAGGAGTTGGTTGGAAGGATTATGTAAAGGATTTAGAGGATGCCAAAGTTTTGTTAGGGTACGGAGGGATGCTCGCTCGCTAACTTGAATATTACGGGAGGTTGGGTTGCTGGGATTGGGATAGAGGGCACAACCATAGTCCAGTAATGGGCGACAAATCATTTTGTATATTTTGACTGCTGTTTTACTAGTGATGCCATCATTTCTATAAGTTAAACATCTAAAATATTTTACCCTAGTAGTAATTTTGTGTTTAATTATAGCTATGTGTTTTTTGAAATTAATTTTGGGGTCTATGGTTATGCCTAGGTATTTAACGGAATTTGAGAGGGGGATAATAGTGTGGGAAATTGAGATATTATAGGGAGAATTATTGGTGCGGTGATATTACAAACTGTTTAGATTGGAAAATGTTTTAAATAACTAACCGTATTTCAAACTTTTATAACATTATTGCCATGAAAAATAGTAGTACCTATTAGATTTAATTGATTAATGGTTAAGGGCGTTCACTTCGTGATACATCTTGAATATTTAAATAAAGTAAAACTCACTTTGTTGATATGACACTATTTAAAATAGTGAGTTTTACTACATTGAAACCTATTAGATTTGTTTAGTTAATACTGTTATTATACTACATTTTTTATTTGCAGTTTTCTGACAAGTAAAATTTTAAATTTATATAATAAATAATTGTATAGAAAATGAAATAAGTAATATATAAAAACATAGATAATTAATCTTGTTAAAAATGTTGTTATTTGTAAAATTGAAGCAATTTTAATTTTTTTATAAAACACGCAAAAAAAATCGTTTCTCTACAATAAACCATTAAAAAAACTGTAAAAAGTAGAAAGCTTCATAGCGAAAAAACAGAACAATGCCTAAATATGAAGTCAACGATATTAGCGGAATAATTGAAAGTTGTGTGCACGTTACCGTACTGTATTTTTTTTTGCTGAAAAAACCGTTTCAGCTGCTCCGCACACTGAATTCAGTGACATGAATAAAATCAAATCAAAACCGATACCATCCAGACACATTCAGCTCCACTCACACGCACAGATGTATGTATTTCTGGGTCTTTCCCTTCATGGCAATCATTTTATTTCATCATCACTGTCCAATCGCTCGATATAAACACTCATCCGTTTATTTCGTTGCATATTAATGTAATTAGCGAATCAACACATTCAATAAACATTTCAATCGCACGCTCAAACATATGTCGTCGGGACATAATTATTTTACGCGTTAATTTATTAATTACGATGCAGAGTGGGCGATATTTTTCAATCGCTTGTTACAACAATCAAACATATAATATAAATCGAATATTGAATTATTTCAAAAATTATTACATGGAAATGATCGTCGACGTGATTTATAAAATATGTTTACAAAGTGGAATAAATATTATTTAAAATTAATTTTATAAATATTTCGTATCAGTAATTATAATATAAATTAGATTATAATACTAATTTATAATATAATTAATTAACTAATTATTAAGTTTATACTTGTTGCGCTGCACTCTTGATGGAAACTGATATTAATATTACTGAAAATAAAAACATTATGGAACAAAACAATTATTTCTCTTCACTCAATAATAATTTAGGTTTGTCTTGTTTAATTCTTCTCTCTGAAAAAAAAAACAGCGGAAATAGTATCATGCAATGCTTAATATGTATAAATTTAATGTAAAAAGGACTTGTTATGTTCCATATTTTTACTTTCAGTTTCCTGAGACGTGTTTCGAACAGTTAATATCAAAAGTAATACTGATATTACGAAATAGTGTCATAAACAACACACAAAAATAATATAAAAGTCTAATTTTACACTTTAAACAAATCAAACAAAAACAATATAAGTAAGCATTAATAAAAAATAATTGATATCTGTAATATGAAAATTGTCTTTAGTTTTAATTAGAATAAAAAGGGTAGAAAAAACATTTCTATAGCTCTGACAGTCAAAAACCGTTCATGTTTATTTTTTTTGTTCATTTAATTTTTTCAGGATACAGATTATTGTATCATATATAAATACAAATCAAAATAAAAATCTTATTAACGACATGCGATTATAATAGGACCTCAAATTGTCCATTTGCTTGCTCGTTTGCGTACTAAATAATTAATTGTACAAACGCTGCAAATAATTTATAATGGATAATGAATAGTTTACAGCCAATCATTATTAAATACATGTATAATCAATTAATTTAACATTTCGCTGTTTAAATATATAATGTTTTTTATTTTATATAAAAGACGGTGATTACAGTTTTGTTGGCGAAAAGATAATAAGTTGGTGTAAAAATGAAGTGAGGCGAATTTAAAAATTATCGGAACAATGCGAAACTAGTGGCGGGTCGGAACTAGTTTTCCAGCGGAAAAAGGAAGTTTTAAAGTTCTGACTACTTTCCAATATGGCCCGGGTTTTATGGCGAAACGATTCACATGTTTTTACTGGGAAACTTTACCCTTTTCGGTCGGTAATTAGTCGGGCATTTACCGGTCTGTTGGCCGCCACTGTCTACTTTTTGGAAAACTTTACTCCACATGCACACACATATAGACAAACAATACGGACGAGAAAATATTACGGTTGAGGTTAATACAATTTAAAAAACGTAATTCATAGCACCATGTTTTCTACTATATTTTATTGACTTAAAAACAATATGTACTTTAGAAACGAATTTATCATTTTTCAACATTATGTAGTTTTCGATTAGAACATTTGTTATGTTTCATATTGTTGTATTTATTTTAAATTTGTAATTCCTTTGAAAATAATCATAGCTATATATATCAGGAAAATATGTTATAATTTCGTTTCGTCAAGAGTGCAGTGTAAACTCAGTTTATTTTAATCTTTTGTTTGAAAACATATCTAAAATTGTCTGCATTTGTGATGCGAGTATATATCTCGTTTCACAAATGACATTTGGCGAAAAGTTTTTTTGCAAATCCAAAAAGGTATTAATTTAACAATTTTTTTCTAGTTTAAAAAACGCTCAAAAGCTTTTGAATAGCAGGCATAAAAAGTCGAAGAATGAAAAATTATAAGTCGCAGGATTTCAGTCACCATAACATACATTAGACAAACTGTTAAGAAATCAAAGGAAAATTTGGCATTAACTCATCTTAATTATTAAAGTTTAACTTTAATAAACCTATATTAATATAGAATATAGTTTTTTTATAGCTTGGAGACATATAATGTTAAAACTGTTCATAAATTGAAAGAAAATGGACTAAATATCCCTGATTGAAAATTGCCGTTTAGTAACATATTGTCACAGGTCTATTTTATGTTACTTTTTATCAATAATCATTTTTTGTATATACAGTGTGTAAAGTGATGGGGTTTCCTATAGGAAAAACTTTTTTAATGTGAATTTTAGGTAAAAAACTTATTCTTTATAAAAATTTTTGCTTGCTTCGAAACCCCTTATGGTCAAAGAAAAATCCATTTAACACTTAAGATAAGATAAATAAAATGGTGATGTGGCCATCATAGTACTTTCCCTATATTTTACTCGAAAACTATGAGGTTTACGCAAAAGGGCTATTCTTAATGATTTGTCCAGTTTTGAATTCTCTACAATTATTTGTAATACACGTTTCATGTAACTATAATAATTTATCAGCAATTGGCAAAAAATGTCAAAATTTTCAATTTTTATTTTTTTTCTCAAAAGTTAAGAATTTTATGAAAAATATGTTTTAATAAAACTTATTCAGTTTTTCATTCCCTTTAACTTTTGTTTGAACGATTTTTTAAAATTTTTCATATTTAGAAAAATATCACGAAAAAACAAAAAAAACGCCTCGAATAAACATCCACTTCCGGTCTATAATTGTTCACCAAAAGCTTTTCAGTTCTGATCATTCATTTTTGAGATACAGCGCCGACCAACAGACAGACAGAGACACACACAGACATAAATTTTTTTTTTCCAGAAATTAGAATACGGATATTTCCGCAAAAAAAAAATTCAAAAAAAATCACGAAAAAAATACTTCCCCTAAATATACTTCGTATATAGGGAAAGTAAAAATTGAAATTATGTCGAGTTGTTGATTTTAAATATGACTAAGTCCGAGTTTTTCAGTCATATTTGAAATCAACAACTCGACATAATTTCAATTTTAAATCTTATCTCAAGTGTTAACTGGTTTTTTCTTTGACCATAAGGGGTTTTGAAGCAAGCAAAATTTTTTATAAAGAATAAGTTTTTTTCCTAAAATTCATATTAAAAAAGTTTTTCCTATAGGAAACCCCATCACTTTACACACTGTATATGTATTGTTATTTTATATAATTGTTGTTTTTTTGAACTTGACTTACAAATAAAGTTTTTGAATATTATATTTAAATGAAGGTTGTTCAATTTTTTTTAATAGAAAAAAAAGATTACTTACAGACTGTCAGCTCTTTCAATAAAGAATAAAATCTTTAGTTTGAAGTATTATAAAATATTCATCTGATTTTGAGATGCTGCACATATGTAAGGGGAATATAATTTTATTAACATTTAAGAAAAATCATGATCATAATATATTCAGGTACTTTATACGAAGAATATAATAGAATTGAACTGTATCATTTTTAGATCATTAAACATAAATTTAATTTCAGCTTCCCCAAAGTACATTTTTTATAACTAGATTATAGTTAGGTTACAAAATTGCAATATACAGGATTAAAATGTAATTAGCCTTCATTAAAGAAGACAGATTTATTGAGCTGATCGGCACAAATGACTAACACTCTTCAAAATAGGAACCTCCTGCACCAACACACTTGTAGGCGGCTTTTCCATGACTTAAAAGATTCTGCGAAGGGCTGTTCCGGGATGGCTGCAAGGGCTGCCTTGACATTTGCTTGGATGTCCTCGATCGAGTCGAAACGTTTTCCTTTCAGCGCTGAAACAAGAAAGAAGTCATGAATCTACACGTCCGGACTGAAGGGAGGCTGGGGGACCACAGAAAAGTTGACTCGGACCAGGTAGTCAGTGATGCTTCTTTTAAGCCTTTTCAGAACTTCGTGGCAGTAAACAGCATTCACAGTCTGCTCGGGCGAGACAAACTCGTAGTAAACGATCCCTTTCACTCTGAAAAATGCAATGAGCAGGGTCTTCGGCCTTTGATTTGCTCATCCGCGTTTTTTTGGAAGGGGGTGAATTTGAGGTCTGCCACTCAGCGCCATTCAGTCCCAAACGCCTATTAACGCTTTGCAGAAGGAGACTTGCCCAACGGAAAGCAAAATTTGATCGCGTATCATTGCTCTAACGAACTTTCCATTTCGATGTGTCACGCATGACCGTACAGGGGCTCCCGTTAAGACCGGTTCAACCATTCCGATAGCTCGGAAGCAACTAACCCTCGGTGTTCTGCGAAGCTAACACCCCTCTCCACCGTCGCTGTCAAGCGGAGTGGTAGATGCGCACGCGTCAGAATAAAGTGAGGTACCACGATAACGTATACCATGGATACCACGATAACGTATCTTATTTGGAACGCCTATCTGCTCGTAACCAGTGATAGTAGTAGTAGTGTTTGGCTGTCGACCACGTGGTCCTGGTGAATGCTACCGGTCACCCATCCAACTGCTGGCTTGGTTCGGGCACGTTAGTTCAGGGCCGCAACCGATCGACGTGTGCTCTTAACCATTTGATCAAACAAAATAAAATAATTCCTATTTCAATTAATTTAATTAAATATTAGCCATTCAAAATAATATCAATTTTTTTTTACGAAACCAGAAGGCCTAGGGTTAATGAGAGAAATATTCGTGCTTGTTGAAATTTCCTTCCTCGAACATGATGCCAGATCAAAGTTATCGGACGAAACTATTGTTGACCGACTATGGCTGAAGTTCGTAGAAAGTATCATCTTCGCAACATCTATTTTGGTTCGTGTTGTTTGGTCTATATACCCTTCTTCCACTTTCGATGATTTCCAACCAGTGATTTGTTTAACTGGTAAAAAATTTCCGCAAGACTCTGCAAACATACTGGTACCACATCGTATTAGGCAATGCAAGGTAAAGGCGCTTACATTCAATTTCAAGAGGTCGCAGTTTGAAATAATTTTGGCAAATTTCGTATGGGTTCAAAGATTTACTTGAATCAAGAATAATAAACGATCTGGAAATAAATACTGTTAATTTTAATATCTCATCTAGATGACAAGCCCCGTTAAGTTCGAAAATAAGTACAACCTTGTAGAGTAAAAATTCGTCTGACGATTCCAAACTAAACTTCTGACACCGTTCGGCAGACCGAATTCTAGATTTCTTAGGCCCTTGATTAATATTTTGGCTTTTCATAAAAACGATGAGTTTTCCATATCTAAAAAATTAACAGTATTTATATATGAGTATAACAATAACTAATTAACCTTGATATGTCAACATCGCCATTAACAACTAAAGCTTTTTTAAGTATCGAAAACTTAGTCCATAAAGTTGAAACTTTTTAATAATGTTGAGACATAAGCCATCATTACCGTTTCATTCAAAACACCGACCGCTTTGTCTTTTCTCTACTCGTTAAAAAGGTTTAATTCATTTTCGTACATGCTTTTACTCTTTTCTGGCAATAATTGGCCGTTAGCTTATTCAGCTTCTGAAATGATTTCCTCGGGAATGTCCATCGCTGAATTACTGACACTTTAAATAAAATTGACATTTGTTTGTCAATCGAGGAAGCCTACTTGTTTAGTCATTTTAATTATTGTTTAACAGTGTATTTTATTAAATAATAACTATTTAAAAGCTCACATTGTACAATGCTCGATCGTTATCTGAAATGTACAGGCTTACACAAAGCCTTTTGTGCTTTTGATTTAGATTTGTTTCCTTTAGTTTTGTATATTGAATTTTAGATGTGTCAGTACAGCTCTATCGGAAAACTTTAATTCTGGAATATTTGGTCTGTCTTGAACCAGTTAATAAATGTGTAGACAATAGTCTTGAGGTAAACTTGAAAGTATTACTGATTGTGTTCAACTTAGTGCATTTGATGTACTTTATCTCTATGTACAAAGTGAAGGACGAAACAATAATTCGTAAGTTTCTATGGCTTTTCTTTTGACAACATGTTAAGTATTTCAAAGCTCCAAACACTGAAGCATATGTATAAAATAATAACTGTATTTCGGGTAATTCGTAAACTGTTGTCAGCTTGATATAAGACCTAAATTACTTTTGCTTCCTCATGGGAATTTGTGATTGATACAATGTGTTTACTACTGGTTCAATCAATATTGACAAAGACTATATTCTGTAGTAAGTTATATTTTCTGACGTGGATTCTGTTGTCTATTTGTTATTGTTGTTAGTTTGTATTTTTCAGTTCTTGGATTACATTTCAAGTGGTTTGGTATAATTAATGGTATTAGTAGATGCAAATTTCTTTGCTGGTATCTACTATAAAGATAAGCCTATTAAAATAGCGAAACAAAATATTTGTATATGGTTTCCCTTATTATGATAATAGCTTGTATTTTTATAATTGATCGATATAAATAATAAATATTGAGGTTAGTGTTGATTAATGTGAACCTTCCCGGCCACAATAATTTATTCGAACACTTAAATTTCTTATACTCAGCCGGTGGACTCTGTGATGTTTAATTTCTTGATGGCAATTATATTTCATATGTGCTAGAGAATTTGGTCAACTGGCGTAAACTTTAGATTTTATTTAATCCCACGAGAATAATGCCCATAGATACTTTAACCAGTATCCTGGAGCTTTCAATCTTGTACCAATTAGGTTTTATTGCATAATTTTCTATGCGCTGCAGTCGCCGAATAACAATTTCGCTCCTGATAAACGCTACATAGCGACTAAATTTTAAAGAGCCAGACTACCGATTGACGTTCCTAAAGAAAATAAACTTTTTTTCTATATCTGAAAACAGTATTTTGTACAAAATTTATAAAAATGCCTCCAGGCTGTTATAAAAACAGATGCGGATTGTGGTTTGTTTACTATCATAAATTAGGAAAACTTTTCAGATTTGTAGTCAATAGAAATTGTGATTTGATTACCATCCCCAAAACGGCGATGGAGCAGGTTGTAAAGAACCGCAAGGGAAAAACTAGGTCGGTGTGTAATAATAATAATAATAATAATATATTTATTTGCACAAAAGAATCTATACAATTTAATTAAAAAAAAAAACAAAAAACAAATGTACATTCTGATGGAGCAAAAAGGACTAAAATCAACTAAAGTTAATTTAAGTACAATAAACTGCATTATATACATTCTACATATATATTTTGCATGTTCAGGAACTCTTTTATAGTCCATGGTAGACAATGATTTTTATAATTATAATTTTAGGGTATGAGGAACAGAAATGTGTATATTATTAGTTTCGGAATTAAGTAAATTTCATTTTAAGGCATTTTTAAAATGTTTAATGTTCAGCAATTTATGATTTATTGGTACTCTGTTATATAATTTATACGCATATATATTAAATGTAAAGTTTCTTCTGAAAAATTTGGATTTGATTTTTTACCTCATTTTTCCTCTTTACAAAAAATATAACAAATGATTTTGAAGGATTTATTTTTAAGTTGTGTCTATGAGACATTTTTATCAAAATGTTTATATCTGTATTAATAATATTATTGGCATTTTCTACATTACTGGAATCAAATGAAAAATATATTTGTGTGCCAGCAGCATAGAGATATTGTACACAATTTGTTAGAAAATTTGTATACAATGTAAATAAAATTGGACCAAAGAGTGAGCCCTGTGGCACACCACAGACAATATTAATCTCAATAGACCTACCTAAATCTATTTTAACATATTGTCTTCTATTAGATAAATAACTTTTAATTAGAGTGATTGCGTTATTTTATATAATGTAAAATAGCGAAAATCTCCAAAATCTAGAGGGATTTTTATTTTTGGTAAAGGTAAAATACGAGATACTTTCCAAATATTAGAAAACTGACTGTCAAGTATGCAGGTATTGATTATATGTGTAATATAGGGTAAAACATATGGGAGGCACGTTAAAACCATCTTCACATTTGTTATCTATATCTGTAGCATTTGATTTAATATCTAATAAAAATATATACATATACAGAGCTTTCAGTTATTGGATAAATAGATAAGAGTTTAAACTCTGTATATCTATTTTCACTATAAAATCAGTCAGTTGCTTATCAATGAGAGGGGCATATTCATTTGACAATTTGAAAAGAAACTATTTATGGAATTAGGTTCGTTTAGCGTAATTAATTAAATTAGGGAAAATTCCAGATTATGAACCTATCCGCATTAGTAAGACTAGGAGTACCTAACCTTTGCGTGCCTACTCCCTTCTTGTCATTGGAACAACGAATAAACCGGAATATATTATAATCAAGTAATTAAATAATGGAAATTTTCAGATTACGCGGTTATAATTAGTATCTTGGCTCGTGGTTTTTCTAAATTTGGTAATCTCTGAAACACCGAAATCATGTTAGGCATATACAACCGACCAATTCCTGAAACGGATAATACGGCGAAGCCCAAACCTTTTATCATTTCATAATTTATACTAAAAACTTGACGGCAAAACAGGTACATCATTAAAATAAAATATTTCTCAGTTTCAATAATTTACCTTCATCCTATGAACTATATAGCCTTAACTTGTTTACTTTTGATTAAATATAATTCAGTCGTAATAATATATTAATCCTGTTGAAAAGTTCTTTTCTGAAATCGGTATCTATGAATTAAGAAAATTTCAAATTTACACGTTTAACCTAAATTAATTTTAATTTATTTCTTCAAACAAATGAAACAGTTTAGAAATGTAAGAAATTTTTCAAAAATTCTACTTACCTTATTAATCTCTAATTTTTGCATTGTATTTCCGATAATAAAATAATTAAACGAAAGATACTTTAAAAAAAAAACGTAATATTTATATATATTAATATTATTTACATATGTACAATTCTAATCTAAATTTTCACAAGCTTCAATGACTTTTAATATATCCCGTTTGGCACAATTTTTCGCACTTTTCGACATTCCCTTCAAGCTGCTAGCAACAAATCGTCCGAACGCGTCATCCGCAGTCTGATTATTTAAACTATTAAACACATCCTGGAACTTATCTGCAATCAGTGCAAGTCTATCAATTTGCACTGGATCCACCCTCGGCGCCTTTTCCGGCGTAGCCTCCAACGGATCAGTAGTCATAATTTCCTCCACCATTTTAATATCCACCGTATCCATCGGAAGTAAAACCAGCGGTGGCGGTTCTTGCGAGTTGGTCGACGGTGTCCGTTCGGCTTGACGAGGGGGTGGTTTTTTGATAAAGGGCAATTTTCTAAAATCGGAATGCATTATTTCAAAACGAATGGGGCGATGTGCGTCCGTATTTACTTTCTGTGATGGATGTATGGAGCTAGGAAGGTGAGGTGTTCAAAGAGATTCCAGGTGGGCTGCTTACTTCCTCTTTCTTCGGGCGGTAGAGAGTTTAATATCCTCATCTCCCTTCCGAATCGCTCGCGTATGTTTCTCCATGCACGTTGACACACTTCGACTAAGAAATAATTACGCATTAACGTTAACAACATTTAGTAACATGTTAATATAGTGTCTAAAAATAACATATTTTTATTAGTCCTCCTATTAATATGCTAAGATAATCTTATTATTCATTTAAAAATATTAAAAGGAATAAACTTTAATAATAATAGTTCAAACTTTATCAAATTTGTAGGTTTATCTACAGTAAACAATAATACTCGTATCTAAGAAAGGTGAGCACCGTTATAGTATGATTACTGGATTTAAACAAAAATCTTAAATAATAATAAAATTTTATAACTACATTAAATTCATAACTAAGACTAATTATGCCTTAAATAATTAACCAACAAGTACACTGATTTATCATCAGAGGATGTCCATTGTTATGAAGGTTAGCTAAGAAATAATTTATTTTTTATATTCTAAATTTACATCATCTGTTTACATAGAATTCATATAACAATGTTAATTATAACAAATAGTGTACATATAGAGTCTGTTGTGAAATATTTACATTAAAAAATGCGTCAACTGTTTTAATAAAATAATATTTTTACAATATAAATATATGTTTAAACAATTCTAACAAAACACAATTTGTAATAACATAAATATCACATTTACTAATTAATTATTTTAAAATATGTATAAATCATTATTTTAATATTTATAGATGTTTCTATTTCCGAGCGTTAAATTTATTATGTAATTAAGAATAGGTAATGAATAATTAATAAGGAAATGAGATAATATTTGCCCAACAAGAATTTCACAAGATGTTTGTAACATAATTCAGCATATAAGGACGTAAACTGATTAATACTTAACAAACCGTATAATTCAATACAAGGATTCGAAACGCGACCTTGACCTTAATGTTATTAATTAAACACTACACACGAGATGATTACGTCTCATACGGCTTTACGTTACGTACCAGAACTCTAAACACAACAATCTAACCTCAAAACTAGACTGGAATCATATTCCCACCTGAGCTCCCAATTATTTTGGCTATTTTCGCCCACGATTCCTCCCTCGACAGAGAGTCCCTGAATGTCTTATCGTACTTATTGTAAAGGTTCGGATGGGCTTCGACAAGTTGTATTAGCTGTATTTCCGTGCCTTCCTCCATAATGAAGAGCCGTGCACCGTAAAACGTATTCACTTCACTTGTATAATGGCGTACGGACGATGCGCGGTTATTCACAGACGGTGTAGAATGCGCGTCTCATTCTGCGCTTGTGACGTAGCGAAGTTTGTACGTTTTACGTCTAGCCTGTCCTCTTTTAACGTAACGTACGAGAAGGATCGCGGTAATATAATACTGAAAACGTGATCGTGAATTGACGTGAATAGAAATGCGCTGCTTTGGCGGTACATACACACCAGACGGTGGGTTTTATGGCCGAAAATTATAATTTCACGATTATGTAATGTTATTAAGATAATAATAAATACTTAAAGGTGTAGCGAATAATCATTTACATAATTTACATCACACATTATACCTTTTTATCATACAATATCCAAATCTGCAACCAGCGATCTTTTAGTTATTCCTATCGCAATATTTATTTATTTTAAACGTTACAATAATTAAATTTAAATTGTTAGTTAATCTACCTTCTTGACATCTTCTAGTCATCAAGTATAAATATTGAAAGGCGATTAGTTTTACGATTATGTAATATTATTAATTTATTATTTACGACTTTTAATTCTTCATGACAAACCTACTTCCTAAAATATCTTTATTTTTCTTTTGCACCTACATTCATCCTCTCCTGTAAATAAGTCTCTCCCACCCTTATCTATGTCTCCTGTTCTGTGATGCATTTAACAACAGTTTACCTGTCACTTCCCCAATGTCGTTCATCCAACGTTTTTGTGGGCGTCCTATAGTTCGTTTAGTTTATCTGCGGCTCCACACTGTGGGTTTTATGTGCCCACCTGCCTTTGACTAGTCTGTACACTTGCTCAGCCGTGGCTATGGGTTGGGCAAATGGAATTCTTGAATTATATCGGCGACTTTGATTTTTCTCCTGATGTTTACGTTTCTTATTTCATTGCACAATAACAACACTAGTATGCATATTTTCATAGCTTTTAAGGTTTTAGAGAATATATTTGCATATATTTTTTTAGTTTGGCTGTTTCCAGTCCGTATGTTATATAAGCAAAATTAAGTTGCTTTTTCCGTTACTTCATATTTATAGGGATTTTGATTGTTTTTTAGAATGTGTTTTAAAGCTAATTTCTGCAAAGATACGGCCTGGATATCTCCATTGATTTTTAGTCCTAGAAAATTAATATTAAGTATTTACACATTTAGATTGATTATTCGCAACCGCCTTTTGAAATTAATTAAATTAAAACTAAATAAATCAAAATTATGGTTCAGTTGTAGCTGGGTAGCCAACCGCGCCATTCTTGATACAGCATTAAAATATCTGTAGTTAATCCTATGAAAAGGCAACCAAAGTAATATGTGATTTCTTGTGCGACTTCCCTGAGGTGGATTTTGTACATTTCCAATGTTTGCATGATTAATAAAGATAACAATTTATTATAAATAACTGAAGAAGAAGGAATGCTTATTTAGTAATATATTGTACGTAAAAAATTCTGGACAAACTACATCTATATTAACAAACACAAACAGTTTTTGGAATATTTTTTTGCTAAGGTATAGAAGGCGTTAATTCACGAGAATAACAGAGGTAGCGTCATATAGGAGTTGGTTAGAAGGATTGTGTAGAGGATTGCTAGGATGGCGGATTTTGGTTAAAGCTCTTAGGGAGGATCGCTAACTTGGATATTATGGATAGTGAGATTGCAGGAGTTTAGGAAAAGAACATCACCATAGTCAAGTAAAGGGCGGCAAATCATTTTGTAAATTTTAACGGCTGTTTCTACGGATACTCCGTTGTTTTTGTAGGTTAGATTCCTAAATAATTTGGCCCTTGTAAAAATCATTTTTTAAAGCTGTGCGACTTTTAAAGTTTACTTTTTGATCTATGGTAATGCTTAGGTATTTTATGGATGTAGAAGGGGAAACAATTGTGTGGGAGATATTGATATTCTGCGTAGGATTGTTGTTACGGTGATAGAGAATTAGAAGCTGGGATTTGAGGGGATTGATTTTAATTCGCCATTTTGCATACCAGTGCTCAAGGGTGTCAATAAGCTGCTGAGGAGATTGAAGAGCTTTAGGTACGGAGGGTGCATTGTAAATTAGGACTGTGCCATCTGCAAATTGGAGGAGATATTTTGAGGGATTAAAGTGACGAGGGTCAGGGTTGTAGATGCCGCAGCAGAAGATATTGTAAAGCAGTAGAGATAGAGGGCATCCTTGGGGTAGAACTTGTACAGTAGTAAAAGGAGGGAAGTAGGAGTTGTTGATTTTTACATTGAGGGATCTGTTGGAAAGAAATAGCTTAATGATAAAAATAATGTGGGAAGGAATTTTAAGGAGATAACATTATTCAACAGACCTTTATGCCAGAAAGAATCGAAGGCTTTTTGAACATTCAGTAGTAGAATGGCTAATGACTTTCTTTCAAGGTGTGTTGATTGGATGTTTGAGGTAAGGAAGGTAAGGGAGAGGGTAGTGGAACGTTTTGGAAGGAAGCCGAACTGGTAGTTCGGGATGCCGTCTTGTATGTGGGATAGTATTTTGATTCATAAAGTAACGTAATGGGACGGTAGCTGGATATTAGGGATGGGGGATGGTCACGTTTTGGGATACAGATAATTATTCCAAGTTTCCATTCGGAAGGAAAATTTTTATGTTGGTAGATGAAATTAAGGTTATTAAGCATATGGACGTGTATATGGTGTGGTAAGGACTTTACTATATTTTTATGTACTAGGTCGTGTCCAGTCGCTGTATTTTTGTCCTTATTTATTGTGATAAAATAGTCCTCTTCTGTGAAAATATCCGTCGGTTTTGAACTGTAATTGTATAAATAGAATTGAAATGGTCTGCAAATTTATGTGTGATAATGTCTAGGTCTGTTATAGTCTCGTCAGTAATAGGGTAGTACTGTTATTGTAGTTTGTCTGTCTTTTTGTATCTGCTAAGTTTCCTAATTTCTGACCAAAACTTTTTACCTCTTGAGTCATTGATTTTTATACAGCTATTAATCCAAGTGTCCGTCTTATATTCCGTAATTAGTTTTTTAATGTCTTTATTCAGTTTGTTGAATTTTGGTCGAAGTTCAGGAGTGTCCTTTAGTTGAATGTCTCTGAAGATTTGTCTTTTATGTTTGATGAGGCGAATGATTTTTTATACATTTCTCTATTATTGTTGTATTCGTTTTGAGTAGCAATATTACTTAGTTACGTTATTAAATTGGGTTTGAACTCATATGGAGGCTTCTGTTATTTTGTACTATTGTTATTTCTTCTTATATATCTTCTCTTTTTAGTTCTAACTTGATTTTCTCCCAGATATCTACAGTTCTTTGTGGGTTTCAATATTGTGTTTATTTAGTCATATGTGATATTGTGCAAAAATTGAATTCGTCATTTATGTTGCTTTTCTTTACTATTGGATTTTTAATTTACATGATTATAGGCTAAAATAGATTTTCTTTTTTTCTCTTCTAGACTTTCTTCTTTCTTTTGTATATTATATAAGAATAATATACGATTTCTTCTACGTGTTTTGTATTTGTGCTCATGTTGAAGCACAGATAATTTTAGCAGGGGTAATATTAAAGTTAAAGATTAAAAGGAGTATGGACCTTAACGGTTAATAATTATATTTATATCTAATTAATAAAACACGTTAAAATTCACTTTCTTCACAATTCATTTTGTAATCACTAGATGTACATTTCGAGCACTAAGTGCTCATTATCAATAGCTAACTGAATACAAAATAAATTGTGAAGAAAGTGAATTCTAACGTGTTTTATTAATTAAAATTTCTCTTCACGTAACTCAAAAACCAATAATTTAAATATTTATATCTATTAGAATAAAAATTAATTATAAAATGTAATAAAATATTTTAACTCGTTGTAGAAAATTAATAAATAATTTAAGAATACGAAAACATTTTGTAAACCTACAACAATGAGTCTTACTAAGACTACAAAACAAATCACTTATTGAAACAACAACTTCTCTGGCTAATACCTCGACAGATATTGAATTATACAAAAGTAATTTTCGACGTATTACAAATAGCACAGCTATCAAATGAAAGTATTTATTTCTGCTAAATAAACTCCTAAATGATTAAATGTACTTTAAACTGTTTGTGAGTGAATATGGTCAAAGGAATTATGAACAAGAAATGATTTTATGCTGATTTCATTAAAATGAACAACCAAAGATAATTAAATATTCCAGCATTCAAGTTTAATCAATCAGATACGTGTTTCAATCTCTCGATCTAATCAGTACAGCTTTATTATAAAATTGATTTTAAATACAATTTTTTCAATTCAAATTATGTGTTTGTAGCTTATGTATGAAAAATGTATGTATGGTGGGTGGAATGAAACCTTCTAACGAAATAATATTAGCGAGGGTTTCATCAAAAATGAAAGAAACATATTTGAATGAAATGAATGAAATTTTACCTTCATCATTATTGATTTTATTAACTAATTATTTAAATAAAGCTTAGAGATGTTGTGGTGATTGGAGAGTATAATAGAGGCCACCCACTACCCCAAATATTTATAATTTACAAAAAGGAATTCGTGATTTTAATTCCATTGCATTTTCATAGAAATCCTTGTATATTTCTGAAACAAATAGACTTTTCATAGCTTGTATACAAAAGAATATGTAAGGTGATTGGGTGGCTACTATCCTACCCTCCAATTAAATTATTTTAGCGAGCGTTTCATTTAAAATTAATATTATAAATAATGTATACGATTAAGTAGTCAAGGTAAACGATGTTATGATAATAAATTTAAAAATACGAAAACATTTCGTGAATCTACAACAATGAGTCTTACTAAGACTACAAAACAAATTAATTTGAAACAACTACTTCTCTAGCTAATACTTCGACAGACATTGAATAATACAAATTAATTTGCGTGTTACAAATAGTACAACTATCAAAGCAACACTAATTTGAATGAAATTATTTCTGTTGAACAAACTAATAAATGATAAAATGTACTTTAGATTGTTTAAATGTAACTATTACATGAAAAATTATGAAAAATGAATTTTAAACTGATTTCATTAAATTAAATTAGCAAAAGCAATTAAAAAATCTAGCATTCAAGTTTATAATCATCTGCAGACACGTGTTTTGAACTTTCGCTCTCTTCAGTACAGCTTTATTATAAAATTGATCTTAAATACAAATAAAAACACTTACTAAAATAAATATAATGAAATATGATAATAAATATAATGAAATATAAATAACTTACTCAGATATGTACGGCAACTGACACAAGAATGAAATATAATCGACTGAAGGTCTGATTTTATACCTGAGGTGGATTAGTGAGTTCTACAGAAATCATTACGTTCGGGATTAAGGAAAAATACCCACTTGGAGCATAATTGAATAATAAAATGTATTAAAATCCTTTAGTTCGTTGTAGAAAATTAAATAATAAATTTAAAAATACGAAAACATTTCGTGAATCTACAACAATGAGTCTTACTAAGACTACAAAACAAATTAATTTGAAACAACTACTTCTCTAGCTAATACTTCGACAGACATTGAATAATACAAATTAATTTGCGTGTTACAAATAGTACAACTATCAAAGCAACACTAATTTGAATGAAATTATTTCTGTTGAACAAACTAATAAATGATAAAATGTACTTTAGATTGTTTAAATGTAACTATTACATGAAAAATTATGAAAAATGAATTTTAAACTGATTTCATTAAATTAAATTAGCAATTATATTTCATTCTTGTGTCAGTTGCCGTACATATCTGAGTAAGTTATTTATATTTCATTATATTTATTATCATATTTCATTATATTTATTTTAGTAAGTGTTTTTATTTGTATTTAAGATCAATTTTATAATAAAGCTGTACTGAAGAGAGCGAAAGTTCAAAACACGTGTCTGCAGATGATTATAAACTTGAATGCTAGATTTTTTAATTGCTTTTGCTAATTTAATTTAATGAAATCAGTTTAAAATTCATTTTTCATAATTTTTCATGTAATAGTTACATTTAAACAATCTAAAGTACATTTTATCATTTATTAGTTTGTTCAACAGAAATAATTTCATTCAAATTAGTGTTGCTTTGATAGTTGTACTATTTGTAACACGCAAATTAATTTGTATTATTCAATGTCTGTCAAAGTATTAGCTAGAGAAGTAGTTGTTTCAAATTAATTTGTTTTGTAGTCTTAGTAAGACTCATTGTTGTAGATTCACGAAATGTTTTCGTATTTTTAAATTTATTATTTAATTTTCTACAACGAACTAAAGGATGTTATGATAATTTGAGGGTGAAATTGTGGACATTCACCCACCCTGCAAATTTATTTTTTTTAACAACTATCTTAGTAATTTTATTTTAGTGAACATGCATAATATTAGTTTGAATTTTAAGAACTTAAACGCTCTTTTGTAGAGTATGTACAAAAATATATGTAGGTTGGGTAGCCATTATCACACCCACCTATCACTACAATCCCATGAACTAAATAGTTTTTTAATTAAATCGAAAACTTTACGAATGACTAAATATTAAGTTTTCATTTATTTATTTATCTTCGGTCTCTTTTGTAAAATAATACATATTAACAAATTAACAAAAATAAAAAACATATATACAATTTTGGGAAAAACACATTACCGAACAAAATTTCTGCCAGTTCAACGATGAATTTTATAAAATGGCAGATGGCCTACAAATGGGCTCTAGTATTAGCTGCCTTATTTGTTGATAACCTTGAAACAAAAATTCGTTTCAAACAACAGTTAACATACTACACAAAAACATTGAATTTACACTAGAAATTGAAGACAACAACCGTATAAATTTTCTTAATATCACTATTATTAAAAATAAACAACAACTTCTATGTGAAATCTTTCACAAACCTACTACCACTGACATGATAATCCCAGCACACTGAACACATCATTACCCACAAAAATGGCAGAATTCCACGCCTTTATTAATAGAGCCATAAATACCCCTTTAACACAAGACAAATTGACCTTAGAACAAAACTTAATCAAACAGATAGCAGTTAATAATAATTACAAATCTAATATCATAGACAACATTTTTCACAAGAAATTAATTAAAAAATTATTACCCCCTTTACAACCAATTCAAACAATAAATCCCAATATAGACATTTCCTATAAAACATTCACAGAACATAACAACTTATAAAATAAAATGTCCCGTTTACTGAAACAATACAATATTTATCCTGCCTTCCAAACTAAAAATACTCTAAAAAATTTACTTTTCAACTTCAAAGACTAAATTGACATAACTGATAATATTAGGGTTTATTCAATTACTTGCAACACCTGTGGAGCTACTTACATAGGGGAAACAGTTAGAGCAATTAAATTAAGATTTAAAGAACGTATTTCTAACAAAACTAATTCCAATCTCGGCCAACATCTATTTACACATAATCACAAATGCCTCTTTCCAGAAAATAAAATGTATAGCCAATTTACACCACTTTACAAATTTCTTAACAATCCATACAATACCTAATATACATTTCTTAATTCTAATTACTAATTTTCTTTCTGTTTTACCTCATAACAACAATTACAACACACGCAAACCCCCAATAGACATTTTCAATCATTTACAAAATTCTTAATTGAAATAGCCGCCCAGATTCATGTCATACAGACATGCGCACTGACTTAACGATATTTCTGCCATTTACAATTTCACCTTGAATAACGCCACACGTGCTCTCTAATCCTTTTTAACTCATAATAAAATTACACATCACATTAAGTAAGTACAACATAAACCACACCTATTTTTACTTTTCACAATTAAAATTTTCAGAGAATTCTTCATATTACGAATAGTTCAAAAACCTAACCTTTTTACACACAGATTCATAGCTGTTAACTACAATACTTATCAAACACTGGACCCAATACTGCAATAACATACACAACCACAATAAATCCCTTAGGGAGACCACAATTCAAACTTGTTTTTCTATGAAAGAAATAATAACCAAACTATGTTATATTCAACTTTTTAACTCTGACGTGTAAGTATTTTCTTTTAATTTATTTATGTTTCTTTCCCTAACACTACTTATATCCTCTCACCACTTTCATCTCTTAAACATTATAATACACGTTTTTAATACATTTTTTTTAATTTACACAAAACTTTCTCAATTTAATTTTTAGAATTACCACTGTTTTTCCCTAGATATAGAAATTTATATCCAAATAAATATTGTAAACCTTTAATTTAATTTCGTCCTCTTTGTTATTAATAATAAATTTGAATTATATTGCTGTTTTGAACAATTTATATACTACTAAACATCTT
Organism: Ontholestes murinus; assembly: GCA_963969525.1. Taxonomy (NCBI): domain Eukaryota; kingdom Metazoa; phylum Arthropoda; class Insecta; order Coleoptera; family Staphylinidae; genus Ontholestes; species Ontholestes murinus. Next base: position 56,997,233 of record OZ018390.1, on the reverse strand, counting down.
TATTCACAGAAAGAAAATAAAATATAATACATGTAATGTATAAAATAAAATAAATTCTGATATAGTTGGTCTTTTCTTCCATAGCCATGGAAACCATTTATCGATATTTATGTTTAGTTAAATATTTTTTTATAGTTTTCTGCTGAAGATGAGAAATCACATTTTCCGAAACTAGTACAGAAAATAAAATAAAACCACAATACTGGAGAGTACACTAATTTCATCCCATCTACCAACATAAAAAATTGTTTTGTAATCAAGGATTTAAAGAAGATTTTATGAAATGTTTCACAAAATGAATTCACTGAAATGAAACATCTGTTTTTAGTTTACGTGTAAAAATACATGAAGGGTGGGTTGGTGGTAACTATCACATTCTCCAATAAAAACAACATCAGCTAGAATTTGATTTATAATTAAATTATCTCATTGAAATGAGAATGTTTAAAATAAATAATGTATAAAATAGATTATCTTGCCTTTACTTAAGAATGATTTACAGTCTTATGTTGATAATTCATTTTATAAATTATTTATTTTACACGTTATTGTTTAGGGTAAAATAATTGGATTGAAAAATCAGACCCTCCCTAGTGTGTTTTATTTGGAGGGTAGGGTAGGTGCCACCCACCCACATTACATATATTTTGTACATAAATTACAAACAGTTGTTTTGTTTCTAGAAATTCAATTCAATTTTTTATAAAACATTAAATTAAATAAAATTACTAAAGTAATTGAAGCAACAGTATCACCTCAGAGTTTGATCATTTATTTGTGATTTAAATGTCATGGATACATTCGTTTAGTAGTATTATTATTTCTAATCGCATAGCTTCTTCTCATACGAAAATTTTACTTTTATAATCTACATCTCGATAGGTGTGCTATATTAAGCTCATATATTTCAAAAAGAACACAGTGTGTGTTATTAGACGAGAATATTTCGGATTGTTTGCCGCTAGAGCATGGTGTCCCCCAAGGCTCTATTCTGGGACCCTTGCTATTTTTAATTTATACCAACGATCTACCTAATTCGGTCACAAACAACAACGTCATTCTATACGCCGATGACGCCACATTAACAAATCAACCTAAGCATTTGGACGTGGTAAGTTGCATACTGAATAACTTAGCAAGACCTCTTGTTGGTTCATATGCAACCAACTTATGTTAAACAGAAGCAGAGAGGCATCTCTTACTTTTTATATTTCAAAGCGAGCTAATGAAAGGGAACCGATCAAGTTCCTAGGATTACAAATCGATCCTCACTTGACTTGGACATCCCACGGCGACGCTCTTACAAAAAAATGTGTTCTAGCATATTAGTAGTCTCTCAAAGATAGTTTCACAAGAAACGTTACGATTTGCATATGTTTCGCTATGCCAAAGCAATATTTTGTATGGGTTCATTGTATGGGGATACTCTTTTATCAGGCATATAATTTTCGGACTTCAGCGTAGAGCCATAGAGGACTGTCGTCAGGCATTTATCGACTTGGAGATATTAACATATCCAAGCCTGTTCATTATAGAATGCTTTTCATATATAATAAAGCACGTGTCCCAGTATAGAAATTGCTCCGACGTGCATACCCATCATACAAGACGGGAATCTAAGAATTGAATTGAATTGAATTGAATAATTTGATCATTTGTTTTATAACTTGTTATTCTTCTAAATATCTGTTGTTGCTTTTCTCTTTCAATGATGTATTTATTTCGTCTTATGTGATTTCTGAGAGATCTTTGGTTCCCACCACACGATGTTTATCTTTTGTTTTGGATTTTAGGATCTGGATGAATAAAGGGTAATAATTGTATGTACATATCGATGATTTGAATGATTTGTTTTGTGTACTCCAATATTTTTTTGGTTTCTTTGCGTATGTTTATTATTTTTGTTCTTCTATTTGAAAGTTTTTTGTTCAATAAATTAATTTTACAATTATACTGATTTCCTCTACAAGTTCTATATTATAGCTTTTTTTCTTATTTAATTTCAAACCTTTTAATATTCTAAAATGTTAAATACTGTCCCCCATCAACAAAAGCCAACAATAGATGGCACCTTCGTCGTTTTATCGTATTGTTCAAACATACTGTCCCTTATATTTCCCATTTTTTGTGGCTTTCTTTAAGTCGTTAAAATTCCCCACTGTTGAATATATTTTTATTGTTTAAGCTCTTTCTTATAGCGTATAGAATTTTGCCTTCGCTTTTATAAATCTCTAGTTGTTTTGAATTTATTCTTGTTATTTTCAGTTTTACCTCGTTACTTACACCATTTAATAATAAAATTTTATAGTCATCGAACATTTATTTAGTAGTACTCTAATTGATTTTCGTGCAGCATTTTTACATTTCTGTGTAACTTCATTTTCTCCTGGATAGTTGTTCATATTCATTTGTTTGAATAATGTGTTTATTTCGTTTACTGTGATTTCGGAGAAATTTTCGGATCCGAAATTTATGATTATTATCTTCTATATCAGATTTTGGAGAATTAATGAATATAGGAGAGTATAGAAAACTTCAATGGTTTTAATGACGCTGTTGTTGTTTTGCACTGGGCTGTTATGATATCACTTTTGAGATACATTAAGCTATTCATTTCTCCCTGGCAATGAGCTCATAACAGCCCGCATTTTTCTTAACGGCCCGCCCTCAATCAACAAATTATTAATACAATATTATCAAGTTGAAAACAGTGTTCGACTTTTAGGAAATTAAATAGATTTATTTAACTACAGGAAATTAAATGAAATATCAATACAAATTATAAAAAGTCTACTTAAAGTTATAAAAATTTGTTATGGTGCAATTGTGAAAGCTTACATTTTCAATATGATTTAAATAAATTTTCTTCGTTTGGGTACCTATCCCTCGACTTGTCTGGTACTAAGTTATCATCTGCTTGCTTAGCTCGGGCCAATATTTTTTACTGGAAGTAAAGCCTCTTTCTCCATTTTCTGCACTTTGATAGATAAAATGCCATTTGTAATTGGTTGTGACGGAAACAACGACATGTGTGACTTTCATATTGACAGTAACTAAAATTGAATTGGCGTCATTGGCGATTTTAGTACTGTGAATTATAGACATTCAAGTTTCATTTTTTATGAATTGTACCTTAAAGTTAAGTTAATTGTAATTTTAATGACTCTGTTGGATTTAGATTGCTATTTAGTGATATCATATTTAAAGTTTTTTTTCGTTATGAATGCTTACTCCCCCAATATTTTTTTATTTGCACTGTTCTGTTGAAGAATGTAGCCTCACGTAAATGTGGCGCATTTTCCAATCATATTTAATATAATGTGATTTGGTTCCTCTTCGTATTCTTCGAGGTACTTTTTAATTCTTAATATTCTATGTGGTATAGGGCAATGTATAAGAGTGTAGTGGGTTTTGAAATTTTGGCTCCTTCCAAAATCATTGAAGCTTTGAATATGTGAAATTCTGAATCACAGATTCTATTAACTTAACGAGGGGTTTGAAAGATGTTAGACTTAAGTTTAATAGGTTTGGACAGCAGCAACCCCGTTATGTAGCGACATCTATCGCGTACGCCATCCATTTTCTACATGCATGGTTATTTGTCTTGTTGCATCTCTCCTAAAATTATATAGCCCCGGTATTGATACACCCTATATATATTTTCTATATTGTTTTCAAAATAAACACGAAAATATATAAATGGAGACTTCAAACTCAAATTTAAATTTGGAATTAAAAAATATATTTTCAGTTTAAAACCTATTGTAATTTAGAACATAACATACAATTTGTATACATAGTTGTTGGTTAAATTAATTGCAGAAAATTGCAGGCGAATAACAAAAGTTTAGTGCAAATAGTTTTACCAAATACGCTGCGTTTATTCTGTACGAAATAAAATCCGATAAAGCGCGAAATAAACTGGTCTGCCGAAAGAAAAACACCCCATTATTACGTCCATTGATCCGTCCGCCCGCCCATTATTTAACCGTGGAAATAACGCGTTTAAAATTGGAAACGCTGTATTAATTTGCCTAATAATCATTGCGGCGGATTTTATTAAAACGTCATTTAACGTTGACAACGACCGAAAATTTCCCTTTCCTGTCTTATTAATTGGAGGCCCTGGTAATAACGCGATAATCTCGTTAAATCAATTGTGACGTTTGTGCATTTGCATGAGGTAATAACCGCGCCCCAGCACTTGCTTGAGCTGTTTTTTTTTTTAATTTTTCTTAAACACGGTTCACGTTTACAACCGAAGATAAATATCGCGCATAATTGAATTTCCGCTGCAATTTTCCAAACGTAAATCTAAACGGGTGCATGTTATGACAAGAGCATTTTAATTTGTTTCAATCGGAATATGTTTTCATATTGAATAACGTTAGTCCGACAGAATTGAGAAAATGGTAATGGGGTGAATCTTAAATTCGAATTTGCGCGCATGCAATTTTCTCTAATATTATATATATAGTATTATTAAATAAGATAATTTCTTAGGAAAATGCTTTATTTTAGTTCACTTAATAATGTTCATCAATAAATTTAAATTTTTTCCGAATAAAAAATTATTATTCTATTTTATATTTCATATTGTTGGTTAATTTAAGTATAATAGTTAGAGAAACATGCTATATATAATCAGATAATTAAGTAATTAAGTTCATAAAGAAGTAATTCGGTTTAGTAGTACACAGAAATGTGTAGATTTTATCTTGTAATTGAAATTCATTGAATTATTAAGGTCGACCCTTAATTAATTAATTGAACATACAATGCGAAGCCCATCACCTAATCTATTTATATTGAATTAATCGTGGATGTTCGTATACAAAACAAATACTGATTATAAACAAAATTTTTATTTATCTATTATTTTCTAATTTAAGCACTTTATAATATCCTTCGCTTGTCTCGAAGAATTTTTTAAATATCTGATTCGTGCTATAAATCATTCATGTGCGTTCTTATATATCAATATATGTCATATATTCCCATATATTAAAATGTACGAATGTATATGAATGAATGAATGAATTCTTCGTAAAATTTATTTAATTTTTCTTGAAATTTTTAATATTAATATTTTTTTAAATTTAAGGTTCAGTGTATTTCAACTTTAGATTGAAAAAAGGAATTAAAATCGAACATAAACAAGTTTTTATCAGTTTAACAGGTAATAGATTGAATAGTATACTAAACTTCTTTAGAGGCATTATACTTTTGACGAGTAATTAATTATCTCTAAGCAAACGTTTTATTAAAGTACATTAATAGTTTAATTCTTTTCAAACTTTATGCACTTTTTAACGGAGTTGTTAAAAATTATCTGTTCCTTTTTTCTTTAAGGATTATTTCGACTAACGAAGAAACCATTAGTAAACTTTTTATTTGAATATTTATTTTATTACTGTTTTACGTGATTCAAGTTAATTGGTATTATTGATTATTTTCAAAATCACTGTTTGGATAGACATAAATGAACCAACATTACTAACTCATATTGTATTTACGTAAATTTTTATTATGAATTAAAGTTAATAAAATGTTCAATATTTATTTAATTATTTTCATAAATTATATGTAAATAATAATCATAAATATGAGGCTACATTCCTTATATATATGTTATCTTAGTGTAATTTAGGTAGACCATATTAAAACCGAGGCATTGAAATTTAATTTTTATACTTTTTAAATCATCTGTTCTCAAAATTATACTTTTAAGTTGTTAAATCATAAAGATGTATTATATAATTATAAACCACACTAACATATTTAACATAATATTAATTTTAGCCCGGCGCATCCACCAAATATGATGTAAATTTACTGGTTGTTAATTAACAAAATTCTCTTTTCCTACTATTTAATTATATTTAGTATATTTAGATTATATATTCACATGATGATAGGATTATTTGGGTAATTTAGATACATGAAATAAACATATTATTTTTTAATTAATAATTCAGCATTTATAAAATATCCGCACATTAATTACATCAACCTATATTTTGTACATACTCCAAATGAGTTCACAGGCTGGAGGCATAGAAAGGCATTGATAATCAATTTGAAATCCCACGTAATTATGTAATTGATGTATCAACATTGCAATCAAATTACATTACTAATACCGGCACACGTGTCATGCACCACTAATTAAAATGCTACAATAATGTGATGAAATTTGCATTATATTTCACATTTTCTGGTGCCTAATTACGTATTTTAATTTACTAATGGACGTATCGGATTTTTTAAGATAATATGTTTCGCAGAGAAAAAAAAATATCCAGCGTCTCATATTAGAAAAACTTTATTAATTATTATTATTAATCTTTGCGACGATGTTGTTGTTCATGTAATTTGAAATTTGATTATAATATATTCGGTTTAAAGTTTGCGATTGGTTATAAATCATATTGTTGTCATATATTAGAAAAAATAAAATAAACTTGGCCGTAATAACTTAATGAAATTTTTTCTTCAACGCTTAATCAACATTTAGTAAAAACTTAAAATCATATTTAGCAAGTGAGATTGAAATAATAATTGAAATTTGAATAAATGATGTATATTTTACACATGACAGTATATTTATATTTGAATAGAGAAAAAAGGATTTTTTAATTTTTTTCATCCAACTTGTGCAACTTTGCTTTAAACTTTTATTAACCTAATGGCATTTAGTTTGTCGTTTACCTGATAGCGTCTTCGACAAGACAGTGAATCACTCTGACGGTTGCAAATTTAATATTTGCACGTATAGATTCCAGAAATTTCTGATATAATATATTGGAATTCTTTACTCCTTGCATTTGATGTTGCCGTCGCTCTTCTTCGTAAAGTTCAAAACAGGAAAATGAACAGAAAAACTAATATTGAGAACGTAACGTAATAGTGTTTATATTTAAATTATTGTCAAAGATTAGAGTTTTATATTATTTTAACTCATTTTTTGTTTGTTTTAGGTACGTTGTTACACAGAAACTCTCAACATTCAACCCAAAGGTAAATTATATAATAAAAAGAATGGTTGCAACCGTTACTACGTGGTAATACATACTTACACTCAATTGAAAAATGCACTAGGTTTTAACCACAAATAATGTATTTGTGGTTAAAATATAGCGAAATTTTCAATTCAGTGTAAATTATATATTCTGTATAATGTGATTTATATTTTTTTAATTTAAGTGTATATATAATTATTATTCACTCAAACTCATCTAGAATGTTATACTTTAACAAGGTTAAATATATCTCCCAAAATGCACTCACAACGATTACCTACTAATACTAATTACAGGAATAAGACATTTTTATATATAAGAGATTTGGTTTACATAAGTTTTATTCATATATTTTTTAGATTACATTAAATGTTGGTATTAGTATTTTAATTAGCTGCTCATGCAATTGAATCCTATATAGCCACCATAAAGATGATTAATCAGACCCTTCAGATACTAAGTGTAACGTAGACTATTATGCTCAACCACACCACACTTATGAAATATTTTTTTTATCTACGATCGTACAGAAAGTAGACGCTTTTTGAATCATTTTTCATTGTAAAAGTGGCTTTTTAAAGCACTAGTGCTTTTTTACGTTTTTATTGCACGGTAATGTCAAACTGTTTTTATTGCACAGAATTGTCAAATTTGACAGATGAATATATTTCGACGAAAAACTTAATTTTTTATTAATTGATACAAATAACTAATAAACTATAAATAAAATATATAATACAAACCAAATGGCAGATTTAAGAACACTGAAGATTTTATTTAATGCAAGTCGAAGCGATTACAATAAAGCGAACATTTTTCCATAAATAATAATGGCGGCCGACATTTGTGCAACTTGTTTACTGGTTGCTAAGTAACGCTTTCATTAGTGCACTGCGGGTAAAATATGTTTTCGTTAATTGAATTATTGAAATTACATTAAAATGTTACTCATAAAAATATATTCTTTGAAATCCGTTACGATCGAAGATAAAATTTTGTAAGGCACACGTGTAAAAAGTTGCTTTATTGCACTCCTGGCTTTAAAAAAACTCGCTCGTTCCTCGCTCGTGTTTTTAAACGCCAGTTCGTGCAATAAAGCATCACTTTTTACACTTGTACCTTAAATAACTATTAATTTGTCTATAGATATAAAACAATAATTATTTTTTGTTCTTGTGAAATCGAAAATGTAATATTCCCCAAGTAGACTTATGAACACTATTTTTGTTGGGGTGGTGTACTTTTACAACTGCACAGAAACTATTATTATTTGATCTACATAAATTTACTATATTCACATTTAGATAAAATTTGGTATCGTTTATAATCGAAGTTTAATTTTTATATGACGAAATAATTTTGATTCATTGTCTATTTTTTTATAGAATACACAAACAAACAATTAGTTGTAGTTACTGTATATAAAAAAATATTTAAAAAATATTATTGAGATTTTACACACAATACAAATGATACTTTGAAATAAAATAAAATTTTATTCGGCTGTGAAATTAATGCAATTGTAAGTTACACTTTTAACAATGTTATTTAATTTTTTGCAGCAATGCTTCAAATGTGCGTTGTAATGGAAACGCGAATTTATTATTTAATTATAAATGTGAAATATTAACTAACCTGAAATAATGTAATTAAACCGACGCGTCGCATTTTGGATGAAATTTAAAAAAAAAAAAACGAGACATATGATGAAGCGAAATTTCAATTAAATTATGTCAATTTGGGTATAAAGCGTAATCGTGTTAATTAATAAATTGTTATGAAAAATTATACCTATCACACATACTTGCGAGATTTCAATATATCGATTATCAGAATTACTAATTGGAATGTTTCGATATTCAATACAGAAAATTTATAAACTGAAATATTTAATATTCTATTATTATTACAGTTACTAAACAGTGTTGATTGAATTATTATATCGGCATTTAATATGCGAGGAATTAATGATGTTTAAATTTAAGTTTTTGCATCTTTTAAGGACACAAATTAAATTTTCACTTCACTAATATCAAATAACTAAATATTATTTTATACGGTGAAAATTTAAATACATACATACATACGCAAAATGTAGCCCAAGTTTAAATAAATACATAAAGAAGAGATAAGTAATTTAACAACTTACCTAAACCACGTTTCAAGCTGCAACACCGGTCAATACTTCACTATCGCAATGACTAATGCAAGTCAGGGGAAAATTGTATCATCCGCTTGCAACTATGCATAGAATAAAAACCGAGTTTCATCATAGTCACTAAAATTTCATCGAGCTCTTGACACAGTTGGGTAAATAAGTAAAGAATCATTTATGACTTCAGAAACGAATATCACGGAGGGACCAGCACGTAAGGATGTAACTTTCCAGAAGCACCATAAAACCAAATAGCATTTACCTGTTGTCGTCTTGATCTAATAAAACTTGCACGTCACACGTCGGCATCTCAAGAAGAAAACAGCGTCTCGCAAATACCCGGCGATCAATGTTCATTGCGAAAAAATCATAAGAAGAAATAAGCGCGGTGACATGATTCAATTTAGGAATTTAATTACATCAAACGCCGCCGAGCAATAAACAGAAAATATCGTAGGGGCGGAAGAAGAGTTGGGAAAGTAATTAAGTTACGACCATTAAATTTCCCTCATTCAATTCAATTTGCACGCCGGGTCATTGCTTCGGAGGTGCATTTAATCCGATACGTATTTCATTGGGTCGCTGCAAATGACCCAGACCTGTCCTGCATTACTTACAGATAAACTGCCATCAATCTTGCCACCGGAAAGCGACCACGACCTCCTCGTAGTGATTAAGGGTGTACATTACTTTTATCTTTTGTACTCTAATACTACGGAAATGTAATTCCAACACATCGTGGCGACCTATCAGATGCGATACGTGGCAAGCTCGAAAGTCCATCAGGAATTTCGCAATAAATTCAGTGGATAGTTTAATTTCCATATAACACGATCAACAAGATGACTTGGTCGTAATCTCTCCTCTTCCTCATAGGTCCTTAATGACAGCTCCCTCCAGCATAAATTCAATTATAAAACGGATATTGTTACTTGCGCATCAAGGGTATTTCCAGTAAAAACCAATAACGAAATTTCGTTAAAACAAGGTGTTCGAATTTATTAACACAAATCACTAAACCCTACGCTACAGTAATCCTACTCCAAACTAAACTAAGGCACGATATTCTAAATGGTTAAATTATTAAATTAAACAGGTAGATTGTTCCGGTTTATTAATAGTAAACCCAAGTATTGAACACATCCCCACGGTTAATTGCGTTATCGCGTGATATCATTATATAGGGATCAGGACGGATTATCAAAATTCAAAAAATATATATATGCCGAACGCCGAGTATTGTTTATCTGACACGTTTTATTAGATTACAGTTTAAAATGGAATGTGTCGAGTGTACTTAAAAATTCGCCAGCGGAATATGATTGATAATCTCGTTATTCAATCAATCAGTGGGGGTGGCTGATGGTGGTTGTCGATCATCTTATTTGGCACATTAATATGAAATTTGATTCTATATTCTTAATAATAAAGATAAATACACCATTGTCAAACCCCGGAAATCTCCCGGGGAGATTGTGTTTCGCACAAAAGGGGCTTTATCAGCAGATGCGCTATTTCGAATCGATAAATAATTAATATATAACGCGAACGTATTAATTAAACAATAGAATTGCTTACGGATTTCACTTTAAATCAATAAGCAAATATATACTTTATTTATTTAATTAAAATTATGATAGCATTTAATCAGGTATGATATTCTATTATTATGTTTTATTCAATATACATTCAATTATTTAATTGGATGTCGAAACTGCAAATTTTATTAGAAATATATTAATATAAAATAAATTACTTAGGTTAAATAATAATCATTGCTTTATCCTTCGCATAGTCAATTAAGATTCATTATCGAAATCGTCTTAGCAATTTTTCCGAATTGAAAAGTTCAGATCGTCATGAATGGGCACTTAACTACACTACTTCATGTTTTCTGCCCTTCCTGATGAGCTTGGTCGGCACGTTTTTAATTTTTTCAATGTTGTACCTATCTCTTCTAACTTCTTTACACATTTTTTAATGAGAGGTGTCCTTGGTGACACAATTAAGTGAAGAAAACAACACATCTGCTGCAGTCGAATTATAATTTTTGTAAAATTCTCGTACGCATGATGCGTGGTCCGCTCCCGAGACTAAATTCCCAAGAGCCAGACTACTGATTCAACGAATCCAAGGGGCGTGAGGTCCCTTCATATTTGTTTCGTATAGGCAGAAAGCTAAAGTAATATAAAATTGAGGCACCCTGAACTGTTAGTCTCTAAGTATTAGAAACATTGCTCTACATATATTTGATTACCATCTACTTGATTTAAGAGATCATAAATTAATACTATACAATCTTCTAATTTATTATCTTAATTATTGAATATGTCAATATTGATATATAATTTGGTGTTACTATTTTAAAATTTTGGTATATATTTTGCAGAATATTTTCTTGTGAAAATATTTAAATGCCTTAATAATATTTGGTAATTTATTACACAATCATTAAATTAAAACATGTTAACTGTTTGTTTTACTGTTAATTTATTAATTTATATATAATTGCTATAAATCCAATAAGAAATTTTAAGCTAAATTGTTAATACTATACATACTCATATTAATTTTTATGTTTAAGCGATTTTATTCAACTTAATTTATCATTTCTTTAAATATAGAAAATGTTAGAATCAATATCTTGGATTTCGCATTTATTCTTGTTTAACCTTCTGGGTTCAGTATTCGTTCCGCAAACATAAATTGCTGGGACTTTGTACAATTACAGTAATCTCTCGAAAATCAAAGAAAACGCCAGCGCTTGATGAATCCGCCTTCGATCGGATGGAATTCCACAAAGCACCAAATCGTAGGCCGTTAGAAGGATTGATTGCGAACATTTAAAATGAGCCGTGTGCAGACACGCACGCAACAACAACCCTACATTTCACATTTCGCTGGTATATCGCATAAAGGATATACACACGTCTGCATATATGAACGTGTGTATCTATATAGATGTGTTACACAGTTGATTGCGAAATAGAGTGAATAGATGCACACAATGGAGACGATATTAAACGGTAACTCGCACTTGACACGAGAACAGATGGCGACATTGTAATTAATGAGCATTCTGTCTGACACTATCGTGTCACTGTGCCCATGAATTGATTAATATATCTATCCTATATAGGATTACCGCCAGATCCGAGACACCTAACCCCCTAAAAAATTAATCACTGATTTATTTAATATTGTTTATTAAAATATTACGTTTGATTATAAATAAATAAAATATGCAAGATTATAGATAGACAAAGGTTAGTCGAAATATCATGTAACTTAGCCTTAACTTTTTTTAGATTTGAAAATTATTATTTATTAGTATATTTTATTAAAGGTTTTATTACTTAAAAAATGATATAATCTAAAAATTACTCTTGTATAATTCAATATCTGTCAAAGGATTAGTCTGGAAAATAGTTGATTCAATAAATGATTTGTTTTGTAGTCTTGTTGAGTCATTGATGTAGATTTACGAAATGTTTTCGTATATTTAAATTATTAGTTAATTTTCTACAACGACCTAGAGGAATTTATTACATTTTGTTAATGATTTATTATGTGTTAATTTGTTTATATAAATTTTATATCTGATATCTTTTTGGTTCATTATTAAAAATTTGTAAGTATTGCAATATTTAAAAACAAATTGAAGTTTCGTAAAAATATTATTATTACTACTTAATATTAATTTTTTTAGAAATAATGGTAAAATTTATTTTAAATAAGCCAGCTTCTGCTTGTTGCATCAAGAAAGTATAGGGAAATATTTTGAGACAGTGTGAAGCAACAAATTTGTATTAATTTCAATCACAACCCGGCGCCTCCACCATTTTGGTTTTTGTTAGCAAAATTTTATCTACATATTTTTATAATTGTTGTTATATTTACACATAAGCGAATATATGTGTGATTGTTTTGTCCTCAACTAGAGATTTTTAGGCGACCATCTGGGACTTTGTTGATAGATATAGCTTTAAGCATACTTCTTTCTAAATAATACCAACTTAAAAACTAATTCTAAAAAATGTCTTAAAGATCCCATGAAAGCAGATCTTTAAGACATTTTTTAGAATTAGTTTTTAATTTGGTATTATTTAGAAAGAAGTATACGTAGAAAAACACTATAGTTATTATGTATTCACGTAAATTGCTGTATCTGTAAATCTGCTTGGGACGTAAAAACTTGCGTTTTTAAATGTTTGTATTTGAATTTCTTCTTATTTTATATTCGTGGCCTTATTCGTATACATGTTCTAGTTTAATGTTAATCGTAGTTAAGGTATATTTTTTATTTATTAGTAGGTTCCTCAGTATTATCATATTTGTTATGTTTTATTCTTGTGTTTGTTTGTATAGTTCTTGGATACTCTGATTTCAATACGGTTTATGTAGCTGCTATATTTTCATCGGTTTCTATATATATATATATATATATATATATATATATATATATATATATATATATATAATTTTTTATGTGCGTAAATAATTACTTAAAGTGAACGTCGCATATTTATTTTCTGGTCATTTCTAGTTTTTGCTCTTTGCCAGTATGGCTATTATCTTTAAGGTAGGTTTGTTTAATTGGTGTATTCATCCCTTTTAAATTTCCGTTGTATTTTTAGCTCTAGATGGTTTATTTTTTATTGAAGCTCCTATAACGTTGGTTTAGTTTAATGCCTGTTTTTTTTTTAGTTCAGTATCACTTAATTTTTGTGTTTTGTGATAGTACGTTTTTTGATATATGTCTTTATGTCTATCTGTATGTTTCTGTTTTCGTTTCTTGTATATATATATATATATATATATATAATGCATATATAGTATACGTATATGTAAATGTAAATGTACATTTATTTGTATTTACATACGACAGAACATAAGCCTACATAACAATAATAGTATTTATAATTATCTTAAAATTAACACAAAAAAAAAATTCAAAGCGCCAAGGAGCAATGTTGTATAAGGAAAGAGATTAAAATCAAAACAAAACTAATATTGCTTTGATGTATAGCTAAAATGTCTAAATTAATTAATTTAAAATAATATAAATAATTAAAATTTAAAATATTACTATGATAAATAATTAAAACCATTAAAATTGATGTAAAAATAAAAATGACAGATTAAAAACTAAGTTATATAAATCTAAAAATTGGACGGACTCTAAACATACTAAAATTCAGTGGAAATATTTAAAATTATTCGAAAAATACATAACAAGACACAATAAAAATAAAAAAAAGAACCAATCAAAAATATCACATGTAAGGAAATAATGATCGTTCCAATGGGTAAGAAATTTGTTGAAACATTTTATTGCAGAATATGTTGTACCAGTTGGGGATTTAATCTTAGTCTTATTTTATTTTGGTAAATATTCCCTCTATATATTATGTTTATGGTGGATATGACTAGAATATTTGGCAGGGTATTTCATTGATGGCAGTGTGTAAATATAGGTTTACAATATTCTCTATATCTTACACCCACTAATATACGAACAGCTCTACGTTGAAGTCTAAATATTCTATGTCTACTAGAGAAATGACCCCAAACAAGAAGACCATATCTTGGTCGAGATTCAATAAGACCACAATAAGCGCTTTTTAGAACTTTATCACCAACTTTTCCATACATACTACGAAGGCAATAAATATTCACAGCCAATGTTTTGAATAGGTGATTAACATGCTGTTACCAATTTGATTTAGAATAAATATGTAGCCCCAGGAAACAGTGGCTTGCGTTAATAGACCTTTTTTTCAAGAGAAAAGGTAATTTGTGTTTTGTTTTACTATTATTTAGGAGCAATTTATTTTCAGAGCACCAATTAGTAACAATACCCATGGTGACAATATTTTTCAATTCAATCTCCTAAATTGTTTTCCCTTTATTAATAAAAGTAGAGTCATCTGCGAACAAAATAGATTTTGTTATTCCAGACTGAGATGGAAGATCATTTATAAATATTATAAATTGTAGGGGTCCTAATATAGATCCCTGTGGCACCCTACAATTTACTAGCGACAAATCTGAGAACATATTATAATAAACTGACAGGTATTTATTACTTAAAAATATGATTTCATTGTATTGTTAATGTAAGAAGTTTCTACTTCGTTATAAATGTTTGAATAATTAATAAAACTCTTCAACTTTGTTTGTATAACACTGTATAATACAGTGTTATACAAACAAAGTTGAAGAGTTTTAACTTTGTTTGTATAACACTGTATTATACAGTGTTATATAAACAAAGTTGAAGTGTTTTATTAATTAATGATTTCATTGGTTTTTAATGCATTTTGGTTGAAATCATACGTTCTCAATTTACATATGTTTATGTATATTAGTTTTTAGCAAAAAAACAAAAACATATGAAAATACACAAATATATAACAAAACGTACACAAATTTTTGATGAATTAAGCTGGGCGGAGTTCATGCAGCTGCCACGTTCTTCCACTCTAATCCTTGTTTTGGTCCATGATGCTGAGGGTGCTAATGTCCTCTTGGACATCTGTATTCTTCTTTAAATATTGTATTTACTTTTTTGTCCTCTTTTTAGGGGAGATTTTTTTTTACACATAGAAGTAAATAATTTGACACGCAGTCAAATGCTTTACATAGGTCAATGAATGAGACTGTACTAAAGTTCTTATTTTCAAATCTATTAATAATATATTTACTTAATGAAATAACAGCATCTCTCATTGACATATTATTCCTAAACCCGAATTGACTATCTGAGAACAAATTATTTTGCTCAAAGTATTGAATAACCTGATTTTCCTTATTTTTTCAATTGCTTTTGATAGGATAGGTAATATCGAAATAGGTTTAAAATTATTAACTTCCTCTTCATCGCCATGGTATCACTTTTGCTAATTTACGAATATCCGGAAATGTTGCAGTTGTTAAACATTTATTTATTAATTTAATATGATCGATAATGCATTTTAGATGTACAAATTGATGTTTCGTAAAAATATTGTTATTACTATTTAATATTTATTTTTTTTAGAAATAATGCCCACATTTATTTTAAATATAATTTTTGTGTATACCGTGTGTCCCGTTTGAAGACGCATCATAGGGAATTCCCATGTAAAATTTTCAATTGCAGTTTGTATCTCTATTATTGAACGAAAATTATCAAAATAAAATTAGAATGATTCCTTTATCTATTAAGATTATTTTGGAGGTTTTATTTTTGTTTCATCTTTAGTTTTAAGCGAAATATAGCTTAAGAAGTGTGAAGAAATTTTCGATAAAAAAATCCTCAAAATAGTAGTTGCTATGAAATGTCAGTGTTTGTCATCTAAATTTATTAAGCCACAAACACATAATTCATTTCAAAATAAGTGCTTACACCACAAAAGAAAAAGTTAAGATCATTAAATTGAGTTTTAGCAGACATTTGCGACTTATTTAGTATACATTTTGAAACCTGTCCAGGATAATGGTTGTATAAACAACGAACATATTGGTAGGAATAAAAGGAGGAAATCTGAAGAAACTGTAACAAATGTGTTGTGTTGCAAGGATAACAGTACATCTAACAAAAAGTGTAAGCTTATATTTACCGACCCCATAAAAGACAAATCATAAAGAACTGAGTAGTGGATCCTGATTCAAGATCTAAATTATTGTGGAAAAGTGTAACGAGAATAAGAGATTTCCAAATAGTGTGTGTTTTACAGATGAATGTACTTTCTATTTGGTGTCTAATAATAACGAACAAAATAATCGTCAATGGTCTCAAAACATTCTTCATATTGTAACATCAAGAAGTGAATATCCACAAAAACTTAATGTATGTTTTATTTTTATTGAAAGCAAATTAAAGTATTTATCGGTTTCACTTTATGTTTATTCTTTACAAAAGCATTCTTTCTAAATTTGGAATAGTATAATAATTAACGGGTGTCCAACAATTATTGCAGTCCCGGGTGGCGTTGGAATCAAAAACGTAGGTCGATTCTTACATGTGCCAAATAAATGAACTGACATTTTAATTGTCAAACATAACCTAAACGTACATTTAACAACACTTTAAATGCATACTTAGTTTTTGATTCTTTCATCACCTTTTAGGGAGAGAATATTTTGGATGTTAATGTCAGCATGACAGATATAAAATATAATATTATATGAAATATAATGCTTCCCTTATTTTTCTGACGTTATTCGTAAACCATTTTATATTTTTTCATTGTTTCTTAATTGTTTTACGAGGAAAACATAAGTCTACACCAACTTCTAAGTTATTTATAATGTTTTCGATTTAGTATTTTTATTTATGTGAATACCATTAACAAAATCCCAATTTACTGTCTCAATTACCTTAAAATAATGAAACTTGGTAGCTCGTGTTATTGGTGTATAAATGCGGGGTTCAGTTTTATCATCGTAGTTATTTATTGCCAAAGACAATGATATTCCTCTATGTTCTGATAAAGAGGTTTGTGTGCATTAAATTTTAACTAGTGCAACTTTATATTTGTAAATATGTTATCAATGCAATTATTATTTTCAGTATTAAAACCAAAAGTTTATACAAATCATAAGTTGTAAGATTATCCACTAGGTATGTTTGACGGTATCCATTTGTGTCAAAATGAACATTAAAATTACCACCCGGTATAACATTGCGTTCGTTAATATTTTAAGCTAAAAATATACATAATTTTGTAATGAAAATATAAAAATTACCAAAAAGAGAACGATATACACAAATAATAAAAGTTTTAATGCTATGTACAAATACACATAATTTTTTTGAGTTATATTTTTTTATCTGCCTAAATGATGGTCTCTCCGTGATTATTTGTAGTGCGTGCATAAAATGCAGTTGAAAATAAATTTCCAACATTTGAAATTTTTGCTTCCACTTCGTAGAGCCAATGCTCGGTTACTGCTACAAAATTATAATATTTATCGGCTAAAAAAAAGCGTCAACTTCCGGAATTTTGATTCTAATTTATTTTATATTTATATACAATATTTTTATTTCGGCTGCTGTTTTTTCTAGGTTCCTACAAAAAAATACTACTCCTTTCATAATTCCAAGTTTTGACGTTCCGAATATACTGCAATATTATTTGACGAAGTTTACTTACGCCTGGTGACCAGAATCCATTTGTCCGTGTTTTCTGTATGATTAACATTATGTTATTTTTCTTGTATTTCCTTGTTTTGTATCTTGAAATCATTAGTTTTGCTTTCTTTACTAACTGTATTCGGATTTTCGCTTTTTTCAAACTTTAAAACTACTGTCTCTTGATTTGTATACCCAACTGCAGAGTGTGAATTTTTGCCAACGATGATAGAAAATGTTTTATTATCAGTGGCGCTAGTATGTTTGACTACGTCAATAATTAATACTTTATTATTTATTGGATGACGGGCCACACTCTTTACATTGTTTACATTTTTTTCTAGTTTTATTCATTAAATTTATTTTATCCCTTAATTCATTTATAAGAATATCTTTTGTAGATATTATTTCCTTTAGATATTTAATTTCAATATTCATTATGAGTTTATAATCAATAGATTGCATACCTAAGGTTGGGTCCACATATGCGAGGTTATATGACATTTCAGGTACTTTGCAACAGTTTATTTCCAGTAATTCAACCTTCTTCTTCTTAAGGCATGAAGGATAGTACATAGTATTTTACACACTTAGGGCCAGTTGAAGCCTGAACTTTGCACAAACACACGTTATTTTGAATATAATCTTTAGCGACTTCTTTATTCGCCGACATCTTGAAAAATTTATATGTACAGTTGATACAATACATTTTGATAAGAATAAAGTTTTCAAAATTTAAGAAAAGTATCTCGATCAAGTCTTTCTAAAAAATATTATTTTAGGGATAGGAGCATTATTATTCTTGATATAAATTTTGAAAAAGGCATACCAACTTTGAAACTTTCTAGAAAGCACATAATGTACAAAATGTTAGAATTGCTTTACTTAACACTCACAAAATACTAAAAAAGTTTACAGAGTAAGAATTTAAGATTGGAAATCGCTTTAAAATTATAATTCGAACTAATATTACCGATAATAATATGTATGGTTATATGCATCGAATCAGTTTGATTCCAAATTTATTGCTGCTTTATCTATGGCGTTTTAACTCTGCTCAAAACAGGTATCTTGCAAATAGTTAACTATATCATAAAATTTAATCATCGTTGGCTATTTCTTTGTCCTAACAACATCTATATTTAGATAGAAGTTTTTACTTAAAAGTTAAAATCTACAACGGAACTCTATTTGAATATATGGAAGAACGTTTTTGTAATAATAAATAAGATATTTTTTATACTTATTAGGTTAGTTTGTCTACAAAAATTGTTTAAAATTTTGAATGGTACAATAATAATTCACAAATAATAATTCTGAAGTATAACTTAATATTGTTTAAAATAGTACATATTTAATTTAAGCCGGAAAGGAAGAGTTAATTTATTTACTGTACATACATATTTATGCTAAAATATAGTACCAATACATTTTAGGGCTCTTGTACTGTATTGTACGATCCTATTATATATTATTTGAGCGAACATAATGATCATCGTAGCCGCATTTTGCTCAATGGTGAATTTCGTGAAGGTCGTCTAAAATCGGCTGTTCTTCCAAAAAACGTCGATGGTGGGCGAGAACTGTTTATAACAGATCGTCATGTGACTTAAAAGATAATATTTAGGCAATATAGTGCATTCGTGGAACTAGTATACATTATTGAAATAAAACAACACAGTTAGGAGGGTTTCACATTTATTGCTGAACACTGCAACATGTTTCGCCATACAGTGGCTTCATCAGGCAGATGAATAATTATTCATCTGCCTAATACAATACAATAAATGTGAAACCCTCCCAGCTGTGTTTTTTTTTTATTTCAATTTGTTATGGAGTTTCATCATGTATCCGCCTCGTCAATTCAATATCTAGCATAAATTAATTATTGCATGAATATTAAGCTTTCAAAATAACTTGACAATCCCTTAAGTAAGGCTCGGGTTGATTGTTTAAAAGAAACTCCCAAGAAATACGATTGTGGTGCTTCAAAATATGTTTATGATATTGTCGACGGTGACGAATCATGGATATATGAGTATAAGTCCGAAAAAAAATAGTAGTCGACTATTCTTTAAAGATGAGTCATATCTAAGAAAAGTTGTTCGTTCATCAAGCATTTAAAGCAAATAGTCCCCTGCTGTTCCAGAAAAAACGAAAATATGGAAACTGTACAATTAGTGCCATACCTAACAATCAATTCTAAATGGTATACAAACATTTTTTGGAAAAATACGGGACATCAATCATTTTCCACCAAGACAATACACATCAACTAGAAGAAAAAACTTTTTGAGAACTAAAAAAGTCCAATTGATTGGTCATTCGCTTTGGCATTCAATAACTCGACTTTTTTTTAGAAACGAAAAATAAAAATTACAATGTCAAATTTGTAAATGCATGTTCTGGGGGTACCTTAATACTAGTCGAAAAGGTACTTTGAAAATGAACATAATGAAGAATATTTTAAAGAACAAGAAATCTTGTACGATAAATGTCAATCATGCTCAGTATGAATGAAGTAGAAAAATCTAAGTATTATCCAAGGGGTTCATTATCCGTTTTTTTTAATTGTATGTTGAATTAGCGTATCTGAAGATGATTCGATTTCTCTAAATCTACGGATTATCATTTTAATAGAGAACTGAATAAAATTAAATAATTTCAATAGCCATTGACAATGGTTTCCCCACCAACCTCATTCAAAACTTAATAATCAAAAAACGTCATTAAACCATAAGGGTTTTAATATATCCGAGAATATCCAATTTAAATACATCTTTCATTCTACTCACATACTTTGGAAAAACCAGCGAACGGATTGTTAATATTTTTCGAAAACAGAATCTTCAAGTAGCGTTTAAACCTCCTGGAAAATTATCAAACATGCTATTCAATGCAAAAGATAAAGTCGATCCTATTAAAAAATCTGGTGTATATGAGATCTGTTGTTCAGAATGTAATAGTGTAGGTCAGACAGGACGAAGTGTATCAAGTCGTTTTTCCGAACATTATCTTGCTTTCGTCTTAATCAAGACTCTAGCTCTTTCTCAAATGATTGTTTATAATGCAAAGACCAATTTCCAGATGTAAATCATCTAAAAATCTTGCATAATTGCAACAAAGACACTGAGCCTAATCTTCTGGAGTCATTGGAAATTTTCAAACAGAGCCATAATCCGTCAGTAAATCTTCTCAATGAGCAGACCGAACTAATATTTTCGCCACTTAATCTGGCACTGTCCTCCCGAGATAATCCGCAAACAACTAGCGGCAGGTATATTCCCTCACCCCAAAATAATTAGTATAAAATCAAAATTCCATCAATTTATAATTCACTTGATAATGATGATAAAACATCAAAATTCGAGTCGTGCTGTGTTGTTTAGATTTATATAATTGTGACTACACGTTATATAATATTTTCACAATAAATATTTGTGGTTATACGCCGGTGGTGGCGCATCGGTTACGGCCCCGGATTGACGTGCAGCAACGTTGATTCGGGTCAGTAGTCGGATGGGTGACCGGTACCATTCACCATTGGGATACAATTAATGGTGCTTTAGAGTGACGGGGGCGATCCTTTAAAGTAACAAGCTCATTTACACACACACAAATACACAAATGACACATGGCGGAAGGACCACGTGGTCGATAACCTTACACAACTACTATTTGTGGTTAAAATATAGTGCATATTTCAATTCAGTAATTCAGTGTGATCATCATTCTACCTATGATATTATTATAAACTGTGCACATGTTCATCACTTAAAGACGTACAAGAAGACATATTTATTCCATCTGGCAGATTTTGCAAAATCTATGATAAAGTGTATACCGACATGGATCGATATATACCGATTAAATACATTCCTGATAAAAATGACGGCTTCCCTAAATTTGCTAATAAATATCTTAAAGAATTAATTTAAAAAAAAAGGAGGCGCTCGTTGAGCACACGATGACATTTTGATTATAAACTAAGATCGAGCTGTAAACAACTTAATTCTGAACTTTTTCACCGTTGCCTTATGAATGTCGAATCGGCAATACATTCTAACCCAAAGGTTTGGACTTATGTGCATTACTTCAATAGAGAAGGTGAACTTCTCAAAATCATGTATTTCAATTTTAAAACTGCTTGTGTTGCTAATAGCAATAATGAACTTTTTGCCAAGTATTTCTCATCGGTTTAAGTTGCTTCTCGTGTTATAGACAATTATATGACTGATGCCAAAGAACGGGTACATAACTTCAGACTGTATATCGATCAAGAATGGTTACTTACCTCATTTTTACAATAAAATAATGCAGCAGGCCCCGGCTTCTTGTGTACTGAAAAATAATTGCTTTTCCACTGGTGAACCCTACTTATATCTTATGCTCGAGAACCATCAATGGAGGTATTTTTACTGACATTTGCAAGAGTAGTTATGTGCGTCCGATCTTCAAGGCTGGAGATAGAAAACTTATAAAAAATACTGTGTAGTCCATAATTCCGAAATTGCTGGATGAAACTATGTCTCTACAATTACTTTGGATGAGCCAAAATATAATATCCGATGGGCAGCACAGTTTTTTGTCAGGAAAGACATTTGCTATTGTACCGGGATTTTCTGTCACAAGCTTTAGAGATAAACCTTCAAGTTGAAGTTATATACCTACACCGATTTTGCTAAGAATTCGAAGGTAAACCATTCTGTGCTACTGCGTAAATTAAGTGAGCTTGGTTTTCATCCTAGTGTTGTGTTGTTGTTAAGTTTTTTTAACAAATCGGACTCAGTCTATTAATTTTAAATCTTCATATTTTAATGTGACTTCCGGGATGCCCCAAGGTTCACACTATGGGCTGATTCCTTCTTTACTGTTTATTGACGATATTGTGGAGGTAATTAAGGGATCTGAATGTTTATTATATGCGGACGATCTAAAGCTGTACAAAATAATTAACAATTTAGATGATTGTAATGTACTTCAAGGTGATATACTATATACTAATTAACTGCCACTGCATTTTCATACTCATCATTCGAAAAAATGAGGATCCATAATTCTATTGTCCAATATCACACAGCATACTCTGAGTCTTTGAACATGAAGAAACATTTCATGAAGTGAATGAGGGTTATACCGGAAACAAGTTGTTAAATTGGTTGTCAATAACCTCCAGAGTGCTAAGAAAAATCTCACAAAATCGGACATGTTGTTGATAATTACCCGAGTTAAGATATTAAGATATTACATAACCTGCGTTTTGTAAGGATGAAATGAAATGAAATTATGTTGTTATTTTATTGAATTAATAAATATTTCTGTTGAAATATATTTAAAATTTTGATAGCTAGTTTAGTAAAATCAAAAGGCTTAGCGAGAATCTGGCATTGCAGATGCTAATGAGAAATTGTCTTATTAATTAGTATACTACATATATTTTCGATTGATTAAATCTTAAATACAATATTAATAATTACGTATGTCTTCAAGTCCTTGTACGAGGTAATTTTCTTTATTTGTAACCAAAAATCTAGTCTTTAGTGTGTGAATTATTTATTTTTGCATTTCTTGAATTGACTTAGAATATCCATATCTAATTAATAACGTAATTACCAAAGTCACACTGTTTTATTCCCTTGTTTAATTTTTCATATGATGTTAATATTTAAAAAAAGTAGTTCGATATTTATTATAATTGATGACGCACTTATTGGAAAATCCTACCAACTGCGTCAATTTAATAAAATTTGGTGTTTTTGTAAATTATATATTTTTTATAATACGTCATCCTTTTTAGTAATAATATGCATAAACATATAATTAGACGCGGGTAAAACCTTGTTGGAGTATTGATATAAATAAACTTAATAGCGTTCATCCTTCTCACTTGAAACCCGATGTTGACAAATGTAAAAAAAAGTAACGACCCCGATCCCCACGTAGGGCCACAAATCATGTCGACCAACTTCATTAAATATGATCGGTGTATTTAATACCGAAACACGATATTGCTTTATCAAGCAATAACAGTGGGAATTATTGCGACCGCAAGTTCCATTACAGATATCGATTGAATGTGCATTCTGGACGGTATGACCTTAGAATTTATGTCTTGAATTAAAATTCTCTAAAACGCTTCCGATTCTCTCTTGCGGTGCCGAGATGGCCGTATATATCATGTTTATTATTCCGCTCCATCTGCGTCTCATTCATTTAGATCTGGGCTCATTTCCGGTACCAAGGCGTGATGATTTTTTTTATTCTTCGCCGGGAACGCGAAGAAATTGCTCGGGTGTATATTTGTTCGACTTTAAGGGTGCTTTTATAACTTATGTTCGCTATAAATTATATAAATATTTATTTAGTATACCCATGTTATTATTAAAGGCTTATTAAATTAATTAAAAAAACATAAATATGTCATTTCAGCGGTTATATTTGTATATATTTATTTATTTTAAATTCTGCGATCCTTAAATAATTACATTCAAATGATGAATGGTATCTGTCAACTATTCGACTATGAATCCATAATAATAGTGCTATTGCTAATGTGGAATGCAACGTTTTATCATAACTGTTTATATAATTTTTGATATTTTAAATATAACAAAATAATAATTATCTTTCGGATTTAAACATAATATATATTTTGCCTATAGAGAGTAATTAATAATTATTTAAATACCTTGAAAATTGAGACAGTGGAAAAACTTTTCGTAAAGCAACAATTGTTGGCTTAGGTGTAATTCATGCAGTGTTCGTGGGATGTTTTTGCCCACATAGCCAACACCATAATTTCTCAATCTCCCTAAATTTATCGCGTCTCCCTTCTCGACTCTGAGTAGATTAGAAAAGCAGCTGGGATCTCCTTACTACTTACTGCTTACCCTAAATGCACAGTCTTAACAAAGATAAGAGGCGCGGGGCCGCTTCTCGCCATATCGCGGAATTAAAACTCTGCTTGCAGAGATACAGCACATGTAGGGTATTATACTAACTCTCAATTTTAATACCAAAGAATAACAAAAGATTCAACCGAGGTCTATCGTCCAATCTGCGGGATTGCGAAATTGTTTACGTTTATAGTTAAATAGAGCTATAAATAATATTTATAGTAAAGTTTTATATACGATAATATAACGCATCTTTGAGATTTTCGCCAAAATGAATATTTAACTACTTTGTTTCAATTTAAATAATATTAAGGATAATATTACTAAAGAAGTTTTTAGCTTACATTTGTCTATACATAAATTTACCTGAGTAATATATTAAAGTGTCTGCTACAATAGAGAAATATTTATTTAATGTCATACTGTGTATTAAATGAATTTATAAAATGTAATAATACGATACTATTAAAATGAATAAATGCTTACTTGTACCTTGTTATGTTAGTGTAGATACAAAAGAATACATTTAAATACATTTATAAATTCTTTTGATATATTGAATGAATAAATTGAAACAGTCTTTAATAGATTATATTTTCTTCTGCTTCTTATTACCTTTGTACTTGTTACAATTGCGAGGTTGGCTTTTATTAAATAAAACATTTTGCAGGTAAATTATTTAAAAATAAAAAATAACCTTTCTTATCTTTACAGGAAATATAAACGCTGTTGGATTTAGTGTAAACAGCCAAATATTAAATCTCTCACATTCGGCTTTTCTTATTAGAAATTCAGAACGCGCGCCCGTTAAATCACACGCAACCTTCAAAGCCCGCCTTCCTTGGCGCATTCAATTGCGAAAATTTTATTTTTGTGTACGTTTTATATTCCTATATAAACTGTACATAATTAGCGAGACCCTGTTGTAAAAAGGTATTAAAATACGGGCGGATCCCTGTTATTAAAGCAATCCCTTATTTACAAAAGAATAAATTAGATTCGCCCCGAGGAGGTATTCTTTGCCCACACAACCAAAGGAGGAAAAAATAAGAGAAATTCGAACGGGAGAATTATACGGAACGCGGGCGCTGGCAACATCCACAGGAATGGCGTTCACTTATAAATTTTATTAATAAAAAGCGTTGCCCTTGTGTACAAAGGAATAAATTCAATTATATATATTTATGTTACGTTCTGCTTATATACGAATTCGTTTGCAATCCATCAATTTACATTTGATTGGATTGGTTCGTTTTCATCGAACGAATTGAAATTTTCGGATTAATCAATTACATTTAAATTTCGACTTAAATTCTATTTAAGGTGACAACAAATAGCAAATAGTTTGCATTATTATTTTTTTCAATTTTTACAATTATTTAGTGTTTTCAAAATGATTTGATTTAAATTTATTGTTATGACCGTCTGGCAGGTTATCAGTGAATATTAAACTGAATTATTTCGATTAAAAAAAATATACGATATTATAGCAGCAGATTTGAAATGATTCATAGTACAATAAACGGACAGAAATGCTTTGGCGCATCGGACAAAGCTAGTCGGCAAAAACCAGTAATAGAACAATGTTTGGTGATTATAATCTGAAAATGAAATTCAAATTCAATTTCCGCGAGCGCTGCACAGGTTGCAATTGAGATATAAATAATAGTTCTTTTTGTATCGGCCGAAACGCGATCCAATATCCAGTTTTAATTAAAATAAATTGTCGTAATGGAATGGAAAACGTGATATAATCAGTCGAAGGAGTTCCTCGCGGGACCCTTTGGATAATAAGACACGTTTAATTAAGTTCGGGAAAAATGATCTCGCTATTTTGTGTATGTATTTATTTCCAGATGACACGTTGAATTGCGAAATATTTTCTTAAAAGAAATAATAGGATTTTCTCTCTATATATGGTATAAAATATTATATATACATACATTATTATAATGAAGATAGAGCTGACGATTTGCGTGTAAATGAAGAACTGGTGTGCTCGTATAATATTTAAGCAAGTTAAAGGGAAATTTAATAATGATTGCTGATACAGTGCAAAGTTTTCTTTTTCTTAAAGACTGTGCTTCCCAATTATCTATAAATTTAGCACATAATTACAATTTAATATTGCCAAAAGACATGACAAACTGTTGGAAGATAATACTTATTTGTCCCGTATTTAAATCTGGGAATCGATCTTGAATCAAAGACTATAGGCCAATAGCAATTAAAATTAACTTTTCGAAAGTGTTAGAAACATTTATATCAGACTATATTCACACATACGTTGATCATCGCATATCCTTAAATCAACATGGTTTTGTGAGAAAACGTAGCACTCAATCCAATCTCATGTGTTTCACTTAAGATATATCAAGTGAACTTGATAATTTGGGTCAGATAGATGTTAATTATACGGATATAAGCTTGGCATTTGATACTGCTTATGCGCCTGAATGAATCTGACATTCCTTTAAATATTATTCATATATTAAGTTCTTTCCTAAGAAATAGATGTCTTTATGTTAGCTACATGGATTATAATTTTAGGACGTTCATAGCAAACAGTGGTATACCTCAAGGGTGTAAATTTGGCCCATTGTTGTTTCTTATATTTTTCAATGACATTGCTAGTGACCTAAACTGTATTTTTTATGTATGTTGATGATATTAATTTATATTATAATATTAGATATTATTCACTGTCAAAATCTTCAATTAAACCTAACTAGAATGTCTGATTAGTGTTTAGCCAATGGACGTAAAATTAATATATCTAAATGTTGCAGTATGACTTACCGTAGATCACGTAATACACACAATTTTGATTATGTATTAAATGACACGCCGATTCGTAAAGTAGATTATATTACTGATTTGGGTATAGAGTTTGACCCAAAGTTAAATTTTAATAGGTATATTGAAAAAGTAACCAACGGCTCATAGAAGATGCTTGGATTTATAATGTGTAATAGTCGTTATTTGATGAACACTAATACTGTTATGAAACTTTACGATTCTCTAGTTGTTAGTAAATTAACTTACTGTGATTGTATTTGGTCTCCTGGCTATAAACAATATATGATCTTAGTGGAACGTATCTGCCTGCTTAGGAAATAAAAAATATTTATTATTTATTTATTTAACAATTCGTTCAATATTGCATAAGGATCAAGTGAAAATAATAGTTATTTATCGCCAATCGGCACTAAATACATCTATTATTATCGCCATTTGCGGCACTAAACCGTCCCATTATTTTACTACTTTCAACGAGTAACATTATGGGACAATACTAACAAAATCTAAGGAGGTCGAATCCTGTCAGTTTAGTTGTCAAAAAAAAAACATGAGTAGTGAAGAGTTTGAAATACCATGTACTCCACCAGAAATACGCGAAAGAGCGATAGAAACAACGCTCGAAATTCTTCCAAATAAGTCTAGACATATTTATAATCGTCAACACGATTTATTCACAAGTTGGTGTGACAGAAATAACATTAAAAAAATTAGCGAAAACGTTCTCTTGACATATTTTTCTGAAAAATCCAAGGAATATAAAGCAGCAACATTATGGTCATATTATTCTATGTTAAAAGCATCTCTTTCGGTAAAAAACGACGTTGATATAAGCCAATATAAGAAACTTACGGCGTTTTTAAAACAGAAATCAAAAAATTATACGCCAAAAAAATCGAAAGTTCTCACACAAGAAGAAATAATACAGTTTCTATTGAATGCACCAAATGAAATATATTTAATGATGAAGGTAAGATAGTAATCAATTATCGAAGCATATTTGTTATTAATGTAGATATTATTTTAGATTTGTGTTATTTTTGGCGTTGCTGGAGCCTGCCGTAATAATGAATTAGTAAATCTTAAAGTTGATGATATAGAAGACAAGGATACTGTATTGATTGTGCATATAAGACACACGAAAACTAATAAACCAAGAGTATTTGTCGTAACATCAGAGTTCGAAGGACACGTTAAACCGATTGAGTTATATAAAAAATATGCCAAACTTCGTCCCGCACAGACCAAACATGATAGATTTTTTATTACATATAGAAAAAGTAAATGCACAGTGCAGCCTGTGGGTATCCACACTTTTGGAAACATACCATGTAAAATTGCGAACTATTTAAATTTGCCAAATCCGTCAGAATATACTGGTCATTGTTTTCGGAGGTCGTCTGCTACTTTGTTTGCTAATGCAGGGGGCAGCAAAGAAAATTTGAAACGTCATGGAGGGTGGAAGAGTGGATCCGTTGCTGAGTCCTATGTTGAGGAATCAATATTGAACAAAACGAAGATTGCAAAAACGATTTTGGGTGGTGATCAAATTGCGCACCGTTTTGATATCAATGACAACACTGCCACAACTTTACATCAAAATGAAAATATTCATTTTCTTATTAATAACACCGAATTGCATAAAGATGAAAATACCCTTTTAAATAATATTCCACAAAATTTTTCCGTTGATGGGTCAACATCAGGAATAAATTTAAATATTGCCACAGGATGCACCATCAATTTCAACATATACAACAAATAGAGTGGTTTAATATCTTGATTAATTCGTAGTGTTTGTTTAAATAATAATACATATTTTCTGTTTTTTTTTTAATTTAAATAAAAAATCCTATACTTTTTCATTTATTTTTAAGATTGGCGATAAAATTTTGTATGCACCACGTCAGTAAAATATCTTTATCGAACTCGTCTTTATTCACCTCGCTCGCTCCGCTCGCTCGTCTCATAACCTCAGACTCGTTCGATAAAGTCTTATTTTACTGACTTGGTACATAAATAATTATTATCGCCAACCGTCAGTAAAACCATGCATTACCATAGTGATTTCCGGAAGTAAACAAACACTTTATTTAACTGTAAAATTTGCGGCAGGTAAAGTACTTTACCTGCCGCAAATTTTACTGTTAAATAAAGTGTTTGTTTACTTCCGGAAATCACTATGGTAATGCATAGTTTTACTGACGGTTGGCGATAAAAAAAATTTTAACCTTGGAGTTGTGTTTTGCTATTTAAACCAGGGTTTTGTGTTTAAATATTAATAATTTATTTCATGATCTTAATTAATATAATCTTTCCCACATGATATATTAAATTTATGAAAAGCTCTTTAGCTTCTTCTTCTTAGGATGTTATCTCCCAACGGAGGTTAGCTATCATTATGGCAATTTTCACTTTAGATGCAACAGCCCTAAATAGTTCGGTAGATATCTGTCATAGGTTTTTAAACTTCGTCGCCTACTTGATCTTTTACCCCCTATTGCATGGTCAATTATAGAATAGAGTATCTTTCCCCCCGCATGATATGTCCAAAATATTCTTTCTTTTTGGACTAACATAACATAACTTCCTCATTTGTTATATCCATGATATTTTTAGCATGCGCTGATTGATTGAATTGAAAAAATATAGCATCTCACTATCTGTATTCTTAGCTGTAGATTTAGGTTACGATTAGCAAGGATCTGTTTCATATTAACGAAAGCTGCACTCGCGATCTCAACTCGTTTATTTACTTCTGTAGTTTGATCATTGTTATCTTCAAACCACGTGCCCAAATATTAGTATCCTTTTACTCTTTCGATTCTGTTGGTTTCTATAGTCAGGTCTGGGTTATTATTGTTATGCGTCTTGGTCACAATCATATATGTAGTTTTCTTTAGATTTAGCTTTAATCCGTAGTATTTTGATAAAGTATTGGCTTCTTGAAGCATATTTTGAAGATCCATGTTACTGTTTGCTATTAGCACAGTATCGTCTGCAATCCGAAAATTGTTAATCGTTCTTCCGTTGATTATTGCTCCTCCAGAACTTTCTGTCAAAGTTTCTTTAAAAATATATTCTGCGTATATTGAAGAAGATAGGGGATAGTATGCATCCTTGCCTAACACCTCATTGGATTGTTGTCCATCGACATTAATTACAGCTTTAGCTGTACTATAAATTTGTTATACAAGAAGAATGTTCTTGTATATGTACACTTTTCTTACTTCAGAACAGCTACTATTTATAGGAGGTATACTTATATAAGTATAGAAAATAAGAGGTTCATAGACATAATAACATAAATAATGTTATGTATGTGAAACAGATCTAAATTCGTTTTGTGCAAATATGCGCTTTAATCGAAACAGTATTTCTGCTCACTAAAAACTTTATTTATTTTATTCTAAGCCTCACTAAGAAATAAATGTCTTCAGTATTCAAATATGCTAATAGAAAAACTGTAAAGAACTAAAGTGAATCATTCAACTCGTCGTCTCTTAGTATATGCTTTTGTAGCTAAATATATCAAATAGACATGTAAGAACGTCATCATAAAGCAACATGGGTTATATGAAAAAAGGTCTATTCTCTTGTTTGCCATAACTGGAATCTCATTAAATGTAAGTATTTCACATCTGGCATATATTTTATTTTAGACTCTTTGTTGTTAAATTTTAATGATGTTTTATTTGCACCTATAATATATGGACGTTACTGACTGATTATCTGTTTAGTTTACGTAAAGGTTTGTGTCGTATTTGGTCATAAGAATGATTACGAACGTTACTATGATTTTTAGTAGTAATAACGTAGTGGGTTTTAATTTAGTATTACACTATTATATATTCTTTATGGTATTTAGAATAGATATATAGATAATACATCAATATTTTGTTTTTTCTTTTTATTCAATAGTTCATCTTTTACATTTTTATATAAATTTTGTCTGGACACTTTTTTACAATACTACCTCTATATAATAACTAATTTATAATATAATATTTGCTTCTATTGAAAAGCTTCCATGTTCCTCATTAGTTCGTTTCAATCGTCACCAATCCTCTTAAGTATATTAATCCAAATCTTTATATAATATCTTCGATTTTCTTTTAACTAGAATTGGACGTATTCCACTTTCTGCAGCCTTCGTTACTTATTTGCTCCTTGTTATCAAACACTTTCTACTACCATGCTTTTAATATCTGCACCTTTTTCTTTTATATTATCGTACTAATCTCTTCCTAACAAATAAAAAACTTCTTAACTTTGTGTGAATAACACTAACTTTATGTAGTAATTGCCGAAACTATAGTCACTAAATAAAGTCAGTGTTATACAAACAAAGTTAAAAAGTTTTTTATTTGTGAAGAATAATGTATAACGAAGTAGAAGCTTCCACCGTTAACCGTTTAATCTCCTCCTGACCTAGCAGTATTTAAAATGTATTTTTTCTCTTAATTCGTTTCAATACCACATTCTATTTAGCCATTTAGTCCAAACTCTGAACTAGAAATATGTGCCACTATCTGTAAAAATATTTGTCATTTTAGAAGACTTTTGGATCTATAGTTAAATTTTTTTATTTGTACTCCATGTGTTCTTTAATAGTTACAGTATTTATTTGCTATCTTGTTTATTCAATTTTGAACATTTTTATTTGCCGACCTATCTTATGTTTCATTCCTTGTACATTCAATTATTTTTAACATCAGCCTTTGTATCCTTTTATTAAATATGACATAATTTTGCAATTAATAAATAATATGATAAAAGAAATACTGGAATTGCTTAATAATGTGAAACATGGTAACTTCTGCTCAAGGGGATATTAATTACGATTTTATCTTTAATTTTTAAATATTGATTTCGTAATGAATAAAATCACTCCATAAGGAATTTATGAAATATCCTAAGCAGTTCTATCCTCATAAATTTATAACGTTGTATGCTACTTTTATTTAACTATCACATAGTATCAGTATATCTTTTCGGATACGGATCATCCCTATAATCTCTAGATAAATCTATGTGGATTGATTTTAATTCATTTTCTTTGCCTGGATTACTGGCATTTGTGTCTTGTTTCAATGCCTTCCAAAATTGCCTCATTTCTTGTACGTCTTCCCTTTTTCTAACTAAATATGCTCGATAAACTCTCCGAATAACCTTCGCTGCAATTTATTTTGTGTATATCCATGAAAGTGGAAAATAAGGCCGAAGAAGAATGTTTAGTGATAGAAAATGATTGAATAACTATTTGTAAACCATATATATATAAGAAAATAAGATAATTATAACTCTACTACAATTTTCAATTCTTCATACCAAAAATTCCAGATACGTTGGTAGCTAAACAGATGAAATGGAGACGCAAAATCTTCATCATTAAGAAGAAACATAGGTAAGAAAAGGTCTACGCCCACAATTATAGTACTATTTGAAACCTATATGTCTAAATTTTATGAGAATGGTTAAAAGGTTAACGCTACTTATTCAGATTTGGTGATAGCTTTTGATCAGATTCAACACGATATATGTATCTATACTTATCGCAAAGGTGATAGCAACGGGGTTTGGTTTCATGATCACTAAATGA
The DNA here is from genome assembly GCA_963969525.1 of Ontholestes murinus. NCBI lineage: Eukaryota > Metazoa > Arthropoda > Insecta > Coleoptera > Staphylinidae > Ontholestes > Ontholestes murinus. Next base: position 56,963,641 of record OZ018390.1, on the reverse strand, counting down.
ATTAGGAGGTTTATAACTGGACGTATTCACTGCGTCACAAAATAAATTCAAGTATTTCCAAAATCTGTAGCTCTTTCTTGGTTTTATTTACGATAAAGTTGATATATTAAAATATAATCGTTTCGGATAATTTAAAGCTGTTTAAAAAAACTGTAATTGAAATGTCAAAATTACAAAGTTTATGTAATTCATGTAGTGTCAATAAATTATACTTATATATAAGGGGTGTTCATATGAAAAGGTACAAAACCATGATGGGTATAAATGAAGTCCTTATTTATTTAGTATACACCATAGCACAACAATTTTATTGATGAACAAGGTGAAGGATTTCATGTTCCCAGAACTACTGAGACCTTAAGTTTGTCATCTGAGTTAAAACCTGCCTGATGTTCTTTCAGGGACCAAATACATGGAAATCACAAAGCGACATGTCTAAGTTATAGGGTGGATGGTTAAGCTGGTTTCACTTCAACTTAGCCAGTTTACGTGTACGACCGTGGAGATGAGTGGACTCATGGAGCAGAGCTACACACTTCATAATCAGACTCGGTCTTTTGTTCTTGATGGACCTGCTTCAGAGGGTATACATCGTAGTTAGTCATTTTTCTGTGCTCTAGAAATTCACCTTCAAAAAGGCAGTGATCAACACCCTTTCTACTGACGCCAAGACTTCAAATTGTTATGAGGAGGCTACGCTACGCTTCCAGTGTATGATGTTCCGCTTTGTCTTTCGCTCGGAGTGATGGTGTCAGCTCTTATCACTTGTGACGATCTGTTCTAAGAAGGCACAAGGTCTTTACGATACCAGAACAGATGTTGAATGCGAGCCCCATTCGCAATTCCTTTTGCTTCGGAATCCCCTGCGCCCACACTTATCGATAACGCAAATTGTTGTGAAGAATTATCCACATTGCTTCCATCGCCCTGCCATTTCCATATTTTAGTTTAGTTAAGGGCAGCATCTTGTGGTGTATACTTTCAATAAAGACTTCATTTATACCTACAGTGTCGTTTCATTTCAACATCCCTTGTATATTTGTTTAGAAAATTAATTTTCTTTTGAAATTGAGTCGTAGATAATTGTAATTATTTTATTGGGATTTTAAGGTTTAAAAGAAATAAGTAATTGGGCTTAAATTTTGACATAACTAATTTAGAATTAAAGTTTTGCATAGGAAAACGACCTCAAATTGGGGTGCGTCTTATGGTTCGAAGATAACATAACATTAAAATATTTTTTTTAAACAAATCGTCTCTAAATTTGTGTCAATAATTTAGACGAAAGTAATATGAACGACGACATTAACGAGACTAGTGATAGTATCGAAAGTGAAGATAAACTGAATATTGCTAGTTCAAGTTATGTTAACAATAAATAAAAATAAGATTCGGTATGTTTATAAACTGTGAATAAAGTGATTACAAGTTATTTTATATTGCATCATTTTCACATAACTTATGAATCAACATTTTTAGATTCATGTTTAATCACTATAATATATTACCAATATAAATAAATTAAAGCTTATATAAAATTAATACATTTCGAGAAGTAATGGGTAAAAAACCTGATGATAATATAATCCTAAAGATACATTAAATTCACCTACTCTTAATTTTACGAGAGATGTAGTGAACGTAAGTATTTTTCTTAGTCTCTGTAATTCTACCATAAATTGTAAGTTTCTATATTGTTTCTATATTTATATTACGCCAAATTTTCAATGCCTTATGAAAACAGTAACAAGTAGGCCACTCTAGAACTTTTTTTACAATGGTGCAGACTGTTAATTAATATTTCTAATTTCATATATATATAGGATGTGTAAAAAGAAATCAATTATTGTGTTGCAAGTTGGAGATAATTTCATTATGAATTCCTCATAAAAGCCCTTGTCACTTTTGGAATAGAATTGAGACAGTCGATTTTCACAAGCCTTTTAAATTTTCACCATCAAAATTGTTCTCCATGGACAGGAACAAATGGTAATCACTTGATGCCAGGTGGATGCATAATAACTTCTTAACAAAGCTCTCGGTTCTGACGAGTCACTTGCGTTGTGTTATTGGAACTCAATTCTTCTCCTATTGGCCAATGCCGGCCGCTTCTGGGCGATTTCTTTTTTCAGATGGTTCAATTTTTAACAGTACAGTTTTAAGTTAAACGTTTTGTCGTAGGGGACTAGCTCATAGTATATAATTCCCAGCCAATCCCAACAAACATACAGCAAGACCTTTCTAGCTGTCAATCCTGGTTTGGCTACCGTTTCCGCCAGCTCACCACGATTCAAACACAACCATTTTCACTTGACGCTGTCCTAATTGTGTCAACAGAATTTTGGGTTAGGTCGACTCCAACCATTGCCTGTTGAAAAAGGGGCGCAACTCAACAGAAAATTGCAGTATGGACGTGCACTAGCCTCTTTAATACTGCTCGTAATTTTAGCAATAGCGTTCTTCTTAAGACCGAAACAGGAGAAAGGACCAGAACCTAGGAAACGACCGGTCCCCAATAGAGTGCGCGACAATGCACCCTGAAGGGCACAGATGATGAGAAATCGAGGAGTCAGATTACGTGCAAACGCAGCTGCACAGGCTCAAGAATCAGATGATGAAAATGGAGTCGCAGCAGATGTAGAACCTAATACAGAGATGTTCGATGCAAAGATAGGCGCCAAGAAGGATGGAAGCAAAGGCTAAAAAGAAGGCAGAGGAGCAGGTGAGGCAGGACCGCAAAAACGAGAACAGCAGGCCGAAGAGGAACGCAAGAAAATTGAAAAGAAAGAACGCGCCGAGGAGAAGCGTATAGAGGAGGAGGAGAAATGGGCGCGAGAAGAAAAGGAACGCAAAGAATACGAGGAGTATTTGAAAATGAAGAAAGCGTTCAGCGTCGAAGAAGAGGGTTATGAGGAGGGCGAAACCGGAAATGTAGGTTACGAATTTTGCTGCAGGAATTCGTAACCTACATTAAAAATCAAAAAGTTTGATCGAAGATTTGACGGGGTGTTTCAAATTCAAAACGCAAACGACCATTAATAGGATCAAGGATTTGCAGAACGACAATATCCTAAGCAGAGTTATTGATGACAGGGGGAAATTTATTTGTATCATAGGAGGAAATGGAGGCGGTGGCTAAGTTTATCAAGCAGCGCGGTCGTGTTTCCATACAGGAATTGGCCGAAAACAGCAACCAGCTGATAAATTTAACCCCCATCGCAAATGTAAATTGACTTTGTACATATTTTTTTGAATAAAAAAAATTAAATAAGTAATACACTTTTTATCACCAACGGCTTCAAAAATGGGTTGATTTGGTTCTGATTCAGCAACGATTCGTAGATGGAAATTTGGTCTATGAGGTTGTCTGCGTTAATTCGTGTCTCACCCATACATCGAGCTATATTTTACTATCCAGCCTTGTCCAAATGGTTCGAAACAGTTTTTGGGCAACTTTTAGTTCTTGGGCAATCTAAACACTGCATAAATGACGGCATATCGGACTCGAAAATGTCTATTATTTTATCGATATTTTTGACAATTGGCCATCCAGTGCATGGTTCATCTTTGAAATCGAAATTACCGGAATGGATTCGACGAAATTTAAAATACTCGTGATTGGCTGTTACATTATCAGGACCATAAACACTATTCATATTTTAACCTATATTCCCTTTGCTAGTGTCCATCTTTTACGCGCGCTCAAACAAAACTGAGTTAACTAATCACAAAACTGCCAGTTAAGTTTTTTTCGTACGAAATATCATCTTTCTAACACTATATAGTAGAACCCGATTGGAATTATACAACTCGAGATACCGATAACTAAAGCCATGTATTAGAAAAATAATGGATTTCTTTTTACTACACCTTATATAATTTATAACTTTTTTGATTAAAAAACTGTAAATGCTTTCATTTAATATTATTCTACATTACTACCAATTGTTATTTTTTTTTAAATTTTTTGATAAGAGGAGAGGAATTCCATCCTTATATTAGGGTAGTATCGGACTCTGATTAAAACTACATCTCTGCGATTGCTGTTGATGTGACTAGTCTAGAACCAAAAGGTCTTTTCTAGTTGGATCTCAAGCGATGGATCGCTAAGATTTGAGATATCCGGTCGTCCTATGTCGACGAATATCCGGATAATGGTGGCTCTAGGAACTACCAATTGTCGAAGATGCTTTTCATATTTATTTAGGAAATAGCGCATTTAATTGATTTTCCATAAAAGAACTTTTAATTCTATTTATATCTTTTTATTGTATTAAGCAAAAATCCCTCTGATATAGAATTAATAGTCTATGTATATACCTACTAAATTCTAAATAGATCAAGATAAAGTTCGAAGTATTTTTTTTTGTTTCCAGCAGAGGGCCTTTATTATTCTAGTAGATAGATTTCATAAAATAGGTCGTAAAATTCAATTACGTGCAGGGCGTATACAGGGTTATATGTTTTCGTGGAAGAGCGAGCCGTTATTAATAATTATTAAAATTTATCCCTTAAACTTCGACGCTTATCAAAACCTATGCCGTGTGGTTTCGGCGTTTTAGGGCCGTGAGCGTCGCGACGGCTCCGCGCGTAGAAATGAAGTTCTTGGAACAATGTGACGCCCCAAATTCAATCTCTAACACCGAAACTTATTTATGGCGTCGTCAAGGTAGGCAAACTCCGTTTAATAACTAAACGCTGATGGTTCGCGGTCTGATAATGCACTTAGCGTAGTTTAGACTTGGGTTTTCTTGTTACAATGCAGTTATTGTAGTTTAGTCGGGATAACGCTTCGCTAAACCTTTGGGACTGCCTCCAACACACACACACGCGCGCGTTACTTCCTGATCGAAACGTCAATTTGAGTACATTCATTAAATTCTACTCTGTTATCAGGAACAATTTATGTTGTATAAGTTTTGAAAGTTGTGTTCGTAAATTATTATCATTTCAACAGTTTCGTTCAAGCATTTATGGTGATAATTATATAATAAATTTTCATCCATATTTGGTCTATACTTTAAAATTACTTAACCTACTCTCGTTTGTATCTACACCCCAAAAATAATACTATCTTATATTTACTGGAATTGTAAACTAGCTTTATTTTCTATTATCAATTAATTAAAATGGACAGAAAAATCATAAAAATACCAATAATTTTTAAATTTTTGGAAAATTGAAATGAAATTTGTACAAATCGTAAAAGTGCATTCAAATTGTATGGTAATTTTTAAATAATATTCTTCTAAAAAAAATTCTCGCTCATATTAAATTCAATTATTTGAATTAACAGATGTAAAATATAATCGTATCCTTTTGATATCTTGTAATTATAATTAATGCCAATAAACGAATCTGTAAACAGCTTAAAATGCTCCAAACAGATGATAAATGGCTTGTATAAATGTCATTAATTATAATTTTCATCGGATGTTAATTAATTGGTTGTTATTCTTACCGCATTTCTAAAATAACCTTTAAATTATGCGGTTGCCGAAATTTGGAGGTTGCCAAGTTTGCTACGCATCATAACTCCTCATTACTAAATAATAAATGTATTCGCGTATAGAAACGAAGATTAGCGACTTACTAATTAATTCTGACAAAGTAATTTTTCCCTGTTCCATCATTAAACCCATTGAACGCAGCTATATTAATGCTCCAGCCTAATTCTCTTACACCTGGCGGAACAAGTGTGGAGTGTAGAAAATATGTCCGGGAGTGGAAAGAAAGCGCTTCTAATATACGTCATGGTGATGGATTCTAGCAGCCTTACCTGGTTATGTTCAAATTATACAGTCCCGGTGCACACAATACCGAAACAGATATACCGGGTGTGCCGTGCGCCAGAGGAGGAGCGGCGGTGATATGTGACCTGGACGTGAAGGAATAAATGAGACAGTATGTCGGGATTGTAATACGGAAAGCTTTAAGGGCGCAGGGGAGACGAGAATTTAGTGGCTCGAGACCGAGGAAAAAAGGAAAACAACCAGGACCATCTCGGTCTGAAATTGAAAAATCACTTTTTGCCTCCGGTTAAGACTTTTATTGGATCGAAGCAGTTACCTTATAAGGTACTTACTTCACAAAATTTTTAACATATATTTAATTGTTATATATATATATATATCGATATATCAGTATTATTTTAGATATATTTTCTATAAAATATATATATGTATATATTTAACATTTACATAATATATTTTAATTGATATTAATTATGATAAACGAAGAGAATATATACAAGTCCCTTCTGCGACAATATAACATTGTAGGTGTGACTAAATTAATAAATTTATAATTATTTTAGATCAATGAGGGACTCCTACATCAATACTGCAATTGGTTATGTGCAAATTAAAAGAACAGGAAATACATGTACCATTCTTGGACAAATTTGCCCCGAACATAGAATTAGGGCCTCTAATTATAAAGTTAAGTTAGTGGTTTGTGAAAAAGAGGAACAAATTCTGGAAGTGAAATGTTTGGATTGTTCGGCTTCTGAAGGAGGATGTAAACACGCACTTGCATTTTTAATGTACATCGTAAAAGTACCCAGCCAGCACCAACTGAAATTGAATGCTACTGGAAAAAACCAAAATTAACAGGTGCTGCAAATGAAACTGTTACGATAGAAAATTTTGGTGTTATACCTAAATCGTATATAACCGACCAGCAGATAAAACATTTTTTTGAAGAAACGATTAAAAGTGGGAGAGAATTAAAATGCTCGGCACAAATTTTAAATTATTTTGATGATACAGAAACTGGAGATAAACCTAATAATTTAAGTATGCATTTATTATTGCATCGTTTCATAAATACTTACGGGAAACATAGTTGCAAGGAATTTTTAAAATTTTGCGAGACTGCAATTAATGAGCAATCCTGTAAAAATGCTGCAAATGCAACAATTGAACAAAGTTCAAATAAACTGTGGTTTGAACTTCGTTATGGAAGGATTACAGCTTCAAAAATTTATTCCGCAGCATTCTGTAAAACTAGTGATGGTGTTTTAGTGAAAAGTGTAATTGGTGTTTCCAAAATGTTTCAGACAAAGGCAATGAAGGGAGGATTATATTTGGAAGATAATGTTCGAAAACAAGTGGGAAAACAATTAAATATTAAAATAAAAAGTGCGGATTAATATTAAATAACCAGCATCCAGAATTTGGTGCTTCACCCGATGGTATATCAAATAATGCAGTGTTTGAAATTAAATGTCCATCGTCTTTAAAAACTGTAAATGATTATTTGTTAAAAAACGGTCACATATCTCCTAAATGCAAAGCACAATTACATTTACAAATGTTAATGTTAAATTTCAAAGTTGGTTATTTATGCGTTGCAGATCCTTCATTCGAAACCAACAACAAAATAAACATTTCATGGATATATTAGGAAAGGCAAAGATATTTTGGGAAGCAATGATTTTTTCTAGATTATTAGAAACTGTTTCATAATTTTTAATTTTACTTTATTAAATGTATTAAAATTAGCAATAAACATATTTATAATTCTATTATTTTTGATTGTAAATTTACTGAACCACATGCAATAATCACCATGTAGTCTAGATATTTTATAAGTTTATTATTTACACAAGCATGAGGTTTTAATATTTTGTATACCCGTACTCTTCTGATAACCCTTTCTACATGAATACGTAATGATGCAATTCTCTTGGTTTCCAACACCTCTGCGTTAGAACTCTTTACACTTGCTTTTACAGATGGCGGTCTGATTAAAATGCAATTTTTCTGATGTAATATTGCATCGATTTGTTTAAAACCACGATCTGCCATCACTGAACAATTTGGTTTTAATGTTTCTAAGTAATCCGATCTTTTAGCGGCTGTAACATCAGTTGTACGCCCTCCAAAACCTTTTGAAATAAAGTTAATAAAACCACTTGGTGTAATCGATATTAAGTATTTAAAAGTATTTGCCTTCTTGTATTCTGACCAAGTAGCTGCTTGCTTTATGGGATCATTAGGCTTTTCAATTTCTATTTCAAAACAGTCAATAATTCTTTGAACATTATAATAATTTGCACGAAATGCTAATGGCAGAAGTTGTTTAATTTTTTGTCTTTCTCGCCAAAAAATATATGCATTCAAACAAAAAGTAATTTGGGGGACTGTGTTCCGAAAGGATTTTGCAGCTTGACTGTAAGAAATTCCGAAATCATCAGCTATTTCATCTAAAGGGAGGTTACTTCTAATTTTTCTTAAAGTTATGTAAATGTCTTGTAGCTGCCGTTTTGTAGGTTTTACTAATGATAAAATTATAAAATAACAGTCAGTTGGTATTTCTAAATAAATTCTACATTTTTTTATATAAATACAAACTACGTTCAATACAAATCGAACTAATTCTATTTTTAATCAAGTCACGACTAGGGCTCGATGATGAACCACTGCACTGACAATATTCAGAAACACTTGTAATGCTAGAAGACGATCCACTTTTTAAAAAAGGAGACATGCTTGTTCTTGTAAATTTCTTTATCGGTTTTATTTTAATAGGTGAGCAAGCTACACTTGTTACCTTCGTTAAATCACCGACATTGTCTGTTTGAATATATCGATTTTTAAAGTTTATTGGTCTAGTTTGAATACCAATTGTAGAACACATTACATCTCTTTGAGAACTTTTCTCACATACCGACGCACTAATATCAGATGTTTCTTGGATATCATTATACGGTGAAGAAACTTTAATTGACACTTCTTCACTTATTTGATTATCCTGAGTCTTTTCTTGCTCTTGATTGGAATCCTGAAATTCTGCATTTTTTAATAATTGTCCAACCATTTCCGTTCGAGCCCTCTTGCTTCAGCCTTTTCTTTGTGGTAGTGGCAAAGATCGTTTTCTGTCAGCCTGACATTGGAAGATATGTGGAACAATATTTTCCTTCATTTTTATATATCCACCAAACAACTTCCATTTTATGTAGTTATCCATGTCTTCTTCTAACTATACATATTGAATTAATATTTATTATGCACGGTTTCAAAAAGCAGAGCTAAATTTATCATCAAATAAAATTAACTGTAATAGCAAATTAATTAATTTGATTCTAAATTTAGCACCACTCAGTCAGTTCGTAACCGATTTAATACTTACATTAAAATGATCCTCACAAACGAAACCATTTGATTTGTTTGAGATATCTTTATCATTTCGCCTCATTGCTTTTAACCACATTTTCTTCTTTTCATCTGTTTATTATTAGCTGCATTTGGTAACGATATAAATATTTTGTTCGGTGTTTGAAAGGTAGTGTTTACACAGCATGGCACTAAACAATATTTATAGTAAGTCGAAGTGCTGGGACCTATATCTTCCATTGTATATAAGTTAGGATCAATAATAAATGTAGAGTCACAAAATAGACTTATTTTATTCTCAACTGTAGCTCCAACGATTCTTTTAATGCTCAATGAACTGATATGAAAGTTCGTAACAGATCACAACGTGAACAAATGCGTCACGAACCCGCCATCTGCATTCTGGCGATTTCGCGCCAACTTTAAATTTTTAAATTTTATTAATTTTTTTTACCCCTTTAGGATAATTTTTTTCTGTTTTGTTTTATTTAACTTATTATGAAACATATAAAGTTAATTTTAAATTAATTTAAAAAAACACGCCAGTTCCCAATTACACATAGAAAGGCTTAGGCTACAATTCTAAGCATTCTCGAAGAAAAGTTCTTATATATATATATATATATATATATATATATATATATATATATATATATAAAATACTTCAAAATCACAAATAAAAAAAAAGAACGCTTATAAAGAGTAAATATAATCAATATTTTAAGCAATAAATAAATATTATATTAAAAACTCTGGGTTATAAACAGATGTATTTATTATATTACATCGTCAACATTGAACAAAATGAATATTAATGAAAACTTTTTTAGGTTTGTTTGTATTTAAATTACTTTTTGTGTATATTTATTCAATCACAGTTGATAAAGTATTTCTGATTCATTGCGTCAATACACTTGAAGGGTGAGTTTTATTATTTTAATAGTCCTAATATTTTAAATCTTCAGAGCTGGCGGTTTAAATTATGATACTTTTGTTCTGCCTAATGTTTTTGTAATAATCTCCACTGCTGTTGTCATCAAGAATACCTTATTTTTATACTTTTGTTTTTCTTTCTTAAGAGTTTCAAATATAAGAACCATCTCTATACTCTACAAAGACTTTTTTGTTTGAACATTAAAGAACTTACAGATTGTAATGAATAATTTAGCACCCTCTCATTTACAAAATAATGGGAGACTTTATTAGTAATTTCATCTTTCATTATACTTTAAGACAAGCAGGTTTAGATATAATTTCATAACCATAAAGATAAACATTATAAAAAAAAATATTCAGTCCCTAAACATTCTGATAACATAGGCACTTATAATGTAGCTGGGCACGAATTTTTATGATGTATATGAATAGATTGTGATAATCCAGAACAAGATAAAAAAGTTCATCTTTGTATTATATTAGGAAATTTAGACTATCTTTTGCTTTTTCAAAGGCTAAACATACTAAAAAAAAAATATTCATTCTGATGAACATTCTGATAAAATAGGCACTTATTATTTAGCTGATGTATATGAATAGATTGTTATAATCCAGAACAAAATAAAAAAAGAGTTCATCTTTGTATTATATTAGGCAATTTAGACCATCTTTTGCTTCTTCAAAAGCCACCACTCCTTTGCAGAAATTTTGGATGATATGTTGATATAACTGTGACTTTTTCTTACCAATAAAATGGATAATTTCATCTTGCAATTTCGAAATAAATTGTGAGTTATTGTTGTAAACTTGACTATTCACATTACTCTTAAGATTTATTATCCAACAGTTTACAATGAAAATAATAACAGAATAACATAAAATAATAACCAACTAAATAATTGTTACAAAATTTAATTATATTCTAATATATTACGTAAAACGTCTATGTGTAAATTTCTCAAGTGTTATTAAATTTACATGAAATATATCAATCTCATTTGATATCATATTTGCTGACTTGCACATTGAGATGATTGGGGAATGTAAATGATGTGTCGTATTTGAACTGTAATTATAAAATGTAAATGCTTATGTCTAATTATGGTTCTGTTAATAGAGAAATTTACTTTTGAAAGGATATATGAATCACGAATATTGTAATTTATAAGTTTGTATATGAATACTACTTGGGTGATCCTTCATCGATTTTCAAGTGATTCTATACCAAATTCTTTATCCAGTTCCTTGGATGGATGGCCCTGAATCGGGTATTGATGGTGTTTTTTGTAATAAAGTGCCTTCCGTTAAATTTTACCAATTTATTGAATGTGAATATTAGAATTTGGGTTCCATACTATTGAACAATATTCTAGTTTGCTACGTATAAAAGCATATCAGCAAAATAAGAGGTTGCAGGCTCTTAAATGACTTACTATTACGTAGCATAAATCCCAACATACTATAGCTTCATTCAGCAAGGTATGAAATATGGCTATTAAGGTTTAATTTATTGTCAAAATAAATACCAAGCTCAGGAAACATTACCACAGACTCTAAATTTAACAAATTAAGTTTATAAGAAAATTTAACTGAGTTTAATTTTCTTATAAATGTCATTGATTTGCATTTACATATATTTAATTCTAATCTGTTGCAAACACTCCACTAGTATAATTTATCTAAATCTTCCTGAAGAATCAATCAGTCTTCAGAGTTTTTAACTATCCTAAATAGTTTTAGGTCATCTGCATAAAGTAGACAATCAGACTTAAAGCATTTACTAATATCATTAACAAAAAGCAGGAATAGTAGGGGTCTAAGATTTGATCCCTGTGGAACGTCACTAGGGCAAATAAAAGTGCGTGATTTAAAAGATCGGTATTCAACATAGCCGATTCCGTTTTGTAAATAACTGTTAAAAAGACTAATTACATTATTGCCAAAACCAAAACAATGTAATTTGTTAAAAGTAGTGCATGATCGACTTTATCGAATGCTTTAGAAAAATCTGTAAAAATTACATCAACTTGCTGACGATTATCTAGAGCATTCCAAATTAAATCCGTGAAGTGGCATGAATTTGTGGTTGTTGATTTATATTTAACAAGCTCATGTTGTTTTTTTGTTATGTATTAGCTACAATAGTTGTATATAGCATTGTACATCATTATTTCAAAAACTTTGGCAAAGTTCGAAATTAGAGATATAGGTCTATAATTAACAATAATGTCAATTACTTTACTCTTATGTACTGGAACAATTTTAGATATTTTCCAAATATTGGGAAATTTATTTGATTTTAAAATTAAATTATAAATATGTAGAAGAGGTCTTTCTAATATATACCTACAATCACGTATAACGAGTGCTAAAATATTATCAGGCCCCATTGTTAGATTAGATTTTAATTGCATTATCGCTTTTAAGTAGTCTTCTTAGCTAAAATATTTAACAGATAATACATTAGATTTAATAGATATTGAATCAAGATGTTATCATTATATACGGAAGAAAATTGTGATGCAAATACGCTCATTTATGAACGACCAAAACTTTTTGGGATCACGTTTAATGTTAGATTCAGATTCATCTATATACATGTTAAAATCCGAGTTAATATTCTTTTTGGCAATGGAGCGATATTTTGACAATTGTCTTTTATTAAACTTTCTACATAAATTATAACAATGCCTTTTACGTTTAATGATGCGTATAGTCATTTTAGAAAACCACTTAGGAAATTTACTATGTTTGGTATTAACTAGCGGCACACTCAAGCTAATGTATTGTTGTAAAATTTTATACAACTCAGAACAAGCGACATTTACGTCATTTTGTTCAACTACCGACGACCAATTAGTCTCTGTGATGCCAAAGGCATCTGGTGTTTAACGTCTGTTGTAGGCCTTAGCCTCTGCAGACGTGTGTGTTAGCGTGTGATGACCATCGCGGACCGACGAAAGGTTCCGAGTCCGAGGAGACGCGTACGTGCACCTAGCTGGAGGTGGTGTGGTGTCTTGAAGAGGGAGAACGGCGGGATGTGGGGAGTAGAGGGATTAGTATCGGTTCTTTTCTGGCTTTTAGTTAGTGTTTTGATTGTTTAATTGGTTGAGAGGCGAGAATTTTCTTTTCATTTTTTTTTATAATAATTAGTTAATTAATAATAATAATAATTAGTTATTGTGCAAGATTAGGGAGGGGGGGTACGAGATAATTAGGCGTTAGGGCGCGTGCCCGAGCTTCAGCGGGTAAGTTAAAAGTGGGAATTAAATTTTGTTAACTGTGGCCTCTACAGGCATGGGTTGTTATTGCAGGGTAGGGCAGTTTTTTCCGGGGGTGTATGGGAGGGTATGGGATAGAGTCGAAGAGTTGTTTGATTGAGGGGTTGTGAGTGGAAGAACGGTTAGCAAAATTGGTGATCAGATTAGAGATTCTGTGTTCGACTGGGTGAATGGCAGAGAGTCTGTGCACCGTATCGTTTGGGGTGTCAGGAGGAAGACGACAGTACTTCCTGAGAAGACGGCGTTCAAGTGCGAAGAGGGGGGCGAGCTGGGAGGAAGTGGAGCCAGTAAAGAATGCATGAGGGAATTCAATGACGGGTCTGATGAGGGCTTTGTAGGTTCGGAGTTGAATGTCGGAAGTGTGTACTGGGAGGCTGGATTTTAGAGAAGCTATGAGGCAATGTCTTGTGAAGACTTTTTTCCTGGTGTGTTTGATTGTTGCGGAGGGGCTAAGGTTGTGTTGAAAGACGATTCCAAGGTAGGTGATTTGGTTTTGGGGTGAAAGAGGGTGATTGTTAACTGAGAGGGTGAGGGAGGAGGGAAGTTTGCGGGAACGTTGAGGGTGGTGAAAAATGATGAATTGGGATTTGGTAGGGTTGATGCTAAGATGTCATGTGTGGGACCAGTCGGTGAAAATGTTAACGTCTTTTTGAAGGTTGGCAACTGCTGAGCAGGCTGTTTTGTGTGAGGACCAGAGGGCTGTGTCATCTGCATAAGTTTGAATAGTGGAGAATTTAGGAGGAGGGATGTCGTATGTGAAAAGAGAGTAGAGAGAAGGTGATAGAACAGAACCTTGTGGAACGACACAAGAGAGAGTGAAAGGTGAAGACAAAGCAGAATTGAAAGAGACTGGGTGTGAGCGGTGGTGAAGGAAAGATTTGATTAGGCGTATGAGGTGAAGGGGGATGTCCATGCGGCGGAGTTTGAGGATAAGGCCTTGATGCCAAACGGTATCAAAGGCCTTTTGGATGTCGAAGAACGGATCTTCCTTGGCGGAAGCCGTTTTGATGCTGAGGGATGTGGTGATCAGATGAGTCTAAGAGTTGTGAGAGGATGATGTGTTCTAAGAGTTTGTTCATAGTGTTCAAGAGAGAGATAGGGCGGTATGAAGATGGATTGGAGGGATCATTAGATTTTTTACGAAGCATGATTACTTTGGCAGTCTTCCACGAGGTAGGGAAGTAGCCAGATGAGATGCAGGCGCGAAAGATAAGGCAGAGGAAGGAAATGATATTGTCTGGAAGATGTTTGAGAATACAGTAGGGAATGCCGTCGGGGCCAGGAGAAGAGTTTTTAGAGCGTTTGAGTATAGAAGTGATGCGTTCAGGAGTGATGTCAGTGTCATTGTCTTGGAGATTGAAGTCAGTAAGGGGGAGAAGTTGGGGAGTGTTAAAGAAGTAGTTGGCTTCTGCGTCTATGGGGTGATTGCCGGTGAGAGAGGTCAAGTGAATTTTGTTGAGATGAGCTGCAAAGCATTCTGCAATGTCCATGGGGTCTGTGGTGGGGGAGCCTGATGGAGAGGTTAAGGAGGGGTAACGAAGAGAGGTCGGGCGGGAAGAAAGATTGCGAAGAGTTTTCCAAAAGAGGGCAGGAGAATGAGGGTCGAGACTGTCGATGTTGTGTAGCCATTTTTGTTTCTTTAGTTCGTTGATACGAAGTTTTATTAAGGCATTGAATCTGTTCCACTCAGTTCTGTCATATTAGAGATTGTACTTTTTATTTGTCTGTATAGCTGTCTTTTATGTCGAATGAGGAGCATTATATTCGGTGGAAGAGAAAAGTGGCGAGGGGAGGGGCGAGATTGAGGGGTATGTCTGTCGATGGCTAGTTGAATTATTGAAGTAATGTCGTGTACGGCTGCGTCGATGTCGTCAGTCGTTGTGAGTGTCAGGGGAGGTTGTAAGGTTTTAAGAGTGGTTTGGAAAGCAGGCCAGTTGGTGCGAGAAAAGATTTTCTTAGGGGGAAGAATGGGTTGATGAGGGGCTGTGAAGAGAGAGCAAGGAGAGAAGATATGTAAAAGGTCTGAATCATGTGGGTTGCCAAGTGAACAGGGGCCAAAGTGAGGGAAGATGTCGTCAGTTGTTAGGATGTGGTCCACGATGATTAATAAAAGTGGGAAGTGTGTTGGGGAATCAGACAAGTGGAGAAATGAGGAGAAGATTTTCGAGTTCGTGGCCGAGAACGTTAGAGGGTGTGTCTCCAAAAGAGGGAGATCTAGAGTTGAAGTCACCCAGAATAATGGTGTGGGGCTGGGAGGCAAGGAGATTGAGCAATTTAGAGGGAAAGGGGGATGAAGGGGGAATGTAAATAGAGTGAACAGAAATTGGGGGAATTTCGGGGAAAGAGATGAGAACAGAGGCCATGCAGATGTCAGAAACGTCAGAAGAGTAGTTGAGTGGTTGAAAGGGGATTGACTTATGAAGTATGATGGCACAGCCGCCTTTGCGAGGTCCGTTGTCGACGCGATGAATGTTGTATTCGGGAATGGAGAAGCGGGTGGAGGGGGAGAGAAAGGTTTCTTGGAGGCAAAGGATGGGGTGATTAAGTTCAGTTAGTAAGGCGCTGATTGAGGGAATTTTGCGTCTGGCCCCTCTTATGTTAAGAGAGGCAAAATTTATGTTATTGTCGTTTACTGTGAATTTTGATCAGGGGGCTGAGAGGAGAGCGGCATAGCAGAGATATGAACAGAGTCTGCGTTAAGGAAGATAACTCTGAGGCCTAGGATCTCGGCAACGGCGGCCGAGACCGCCTCTTGGATGGCAGCAGATTGAGTAGGACGGAGTTTGGCAAGGGTGGCAGTAAGAATTTGAATTATTTTAAGCTCGATAGAGTTATCAGTGGGGGGGAGAGTATTTGGGAGGAACAGCAGTGTCATCGGTGATAGATTTGGTAACTTCTATTTTTTTTGGACATTTATTAGAAAAGGCAGGGTGATTGTTGCCGCAATGTGCACATTTAGGGAAGAAGGCGGTGCATTTGTTGGTGGAGTGAGGGCCGGCGCAGATGCCACAGGTGATAGGTTTGGAGCAGGGAGTAGTGTGGTTGCGGAAATCCATGGAGGAGGAGCATTGTATGGAGCGGAGAGGGAGTGGGGCAGATGGTTCAGCAAAGCGTCTGAAGGGGCCGACTAGAATACCGTCTTGAATAAGGCGGTCGATGTCATTAGGATTATGGGAAAATAGCCTGTAGAGGCGAGTGGGGCGCGAGGTAGCTCGAGAGATAACGTTTAGCACCCGATGAAGGGAGAAATTTTGATCTGCTGCGAAAAGAGTGATGTCTTCCGCTTTAAATGAGTCGGGCACGTCCCGTATAACGCAGGAGAAAGATGTTTTGCAAAGTGAGGGGAGAGGGGCAGTAGGGTTCTTTTTTTGAGGGGTGTGGGCGCTGATGATGAGAGGTTCGCCGCCGAGTTTGGGGAGGTGGTCGCTAAGAATCTTATTGATGTTTGCGTTGTAGGAGCGAACCGATACTAGCGGATTGACGGGGGCAGGGGGGAAGGAAATAGAGGCGATATCAAGGTTGAACGGTACCTGAAGTAGCAGTTTGGTAAAGTCTGTGTAATTGAGGAAGCGAGAGGTGATGCCAGCAATGTTGTAGTGGTGCACGTACCTTTTAATGGCGGCAGCATACGAGGGAGGCTTAGCGGTGGTGGCGTTGGGCCTGGTGCGGGGCTGTACTTGGGTCCAGCAGGCTTCCTGTGGTGGTCCAGTTGACGGTGGTTGGTTGGCCAGAGCATTAGTGGGGTTTGCGGTTGAATTCCCCTGGAGATCACCTCCAGGTGCTGGGGGACCAGTCGGGGATGGCGTCCATGGTGCGGAGGTAGGCGAAAGGTAGGTTTGAGCACCTGGTGCGTTGGAGTTCGATGGACCTGGTGCACTAGGGGTCTGAGAACTCCATGAAGATGGCGTCGTGGGGTTTTGACTTGGTGGAGTCGTTGGCGGTAGAGTCCATGGCGGAGGTAGATGTGGCGGTGACGGTAGCGGTTTCGGCGGTCGGTGAGGAGGTGGGGGCGAGCACGAAGTGAGGCGAACGCGGTGAAGGAGAACGTGAAGGAGGAGATGTCGTGATGGGTGTCGCTATGAATTCATCGTTTGGAGAACGCTTTTTCTTGTTTTTCTTTGTCATGCTTGGAACGTCTGGCGCGGACAGAGGTCAGACGTGAACTGACCAATTAGTATCATATACCAACTTATATAGTAAAGCATAATTAGCTTTTTTCAAATTATATTGTGAAATGTCAGACCGAAACATTTTCTTTGAATGCGAAATATACGAGTAATTAATAGTAAGCGTAGGATGATATAAATCTTCTTTAACAAAGGGAGAATCGCAACAATCAACAGAACAGTTTATGTTATTCGAACAAATGACTAAGTCTAACATTTTTTGATAACTGTTTTGTATGTTATTTACTTGTTTTGCGGAATGAAAGTTAATAAAATTTGATATTATATTAGATTTTGCACAATTTAAATTCAGATAGTCTGGTACATTACAATCACCAGCAATAATAAATAATAATTATTCATTAAATATACTTTCATAATATGTAGTTTAATTGTGGTGGAATGTACAAAACTACAAAATAGATTATTTTGTTAGATATTTGGCACGTACACAGGTTACGTCTATATTATAGTTGACTTTAATATGTATTTCTTCCGCTAAAATACGATAGTACCACCACCGCGGCCTGTCCTGCGATTGGTCCTAAATAATTGGTATGAGGATGTAAATAGTTCAGAATCATGCAAAGAGTCATTTGCCCATGTTTCTGTTAGAAGGAAAATGTCCACGGACCTTTTGATAATACAATAATACAATTTTAGTTGCTGTTGGATATTCTTTCGTTTTTTTCTTTGATTATATATGTCATTCCATCAATGTATTTTACTATATAATAGCCCCCTCCCCGTCCAATCCCACTTTTGCACTCACCCATGTTTCCTCATACACCCTTCAAAACCATTCCACCATTACTGCACCCGTTCTTCTCATAATCAAATACTCTAATTTATCTCTCGGTACAGTATCATACGCTGCTGTCAAATCCCTTTTCTTCCAACACTCTCTCCACTATCGTCCTTGCCAGTGGAAAGATTTGATCCCTAGTTCCGCTCCCTTTTCTAAAACCCCCTTGCATCTCCGGCACTATTTCTTTGTCATCTACCTCCTTCTTCAACCTATTCTTTGCCTTTCTCTATAATTTTCAAGATTTAACGTATATTCTCCTTCGTGTACCGGGTACTTAATTTTCACACGAAAATCCGCTTCTCCTCTCCACAATTGATTCAGCAACTCTCTGAATATTTGCCTTCTCTCCTTTCCTATCTGTTTCCACGTTTCTGCCTTTAGCGCGTCTAGCTTTTTTTATTTCCTCTTCCGTAAACCCTTCAACCTCTCCCATCGATTATGCAACATTTCTCTATCCATTCTTGTAAGTACACTTCTATATCTTGCCTTCTCTCACCTCTTTTTAAAATAATTCATATCTCCTTCTCATTTCTACATAATTTCATTCTTTATTCGATTTTTCCAAAGCCTGCTACTTCTTTTTCTCGCATACTTAACGAACTTAGACCTCCCTGCCACCACCCATCTCTCTTCTCCTCTACCCAAACTCCACTCTTGCCTTCCTTACTTCCCTTTTTGCGGCCCGACAGTCTTCATCAAACCAAGCGCTGTTTTCCCGTCCCTTCTTTTCAATTTTCTTCCGCATCCCATAATGACCTCGCTTCCATCACTTCCATCTCTTTCACATTATCCTCTAGGTTCTTCTACTTCTGTTCTTGATCATTTTCTTTATGTTTTGCACCTATATCTCCATCATTATTAGCAAATGGTTTGACCCTAAAATTTCTACAACCTCCATTCTTATAACTTCTTCTCCGTTTATACCCTTTATTATGACAAACACAATCAACAACTGATGATCCTTTATTGAACATACGTTTTTTTCCCTTCCCAATAACCTTCAGTGCACCCGTTTAACCTCCTTGTTATCAATTTATTCTGAGACGTTCTTCCGATTAGTTTACCCTTACCATTCACTCCTCCTCCCCATTCTCTTAGTGTTGCATTAAAATCTCCTCCCACTAGACATCTCGTTCTTTGGTTGCATTTCTCATCACACACCCCTAGTTCCAATTATTACCCCTCCTTTTGAGACGTAAACCCTCGCTATACTGTCTACCTCTTCTATAAATTCCACTTCCACATTTCTTAGAGGCTATTTGTTCCCACTATCCTTCGTTGCCCAGTGACCCGATCATCCATGTTTGGAAACCCACTTCTCAAAGTCTTTGTGTCAAGTAAACCTCGACTATTTAAAGTTAAATGCAGCTTCGCAGTTAACTTTGCATCCTTGTTTGGTGTTGGTAATAACCAGAGCAAGCCAAAGTGCGCATATATGCAACGCAGAATACAGGCTCTGAGTCAATAAGTTCGATGAAAATCTAATTATTAAGAATTTAGCATCAAGCTTTAACTGTGCTGCATCCCTGAGATAAGGACCAATATACTAAGAATCCCTGCCCTCTGTCTGGTACTTTTTAACACTTTTTGAACTTCTCGTGATTCAGCCGCAGATTTATTTGTTTTTTACTCCCTTGGTTTAAACCAAACGCCACTTGCTTTATCTGCAGAGAGAAGTGGACATTCTAAATTCATTTTGGAAATATCATTACCGCACCTTAGCGTATTGTTGGCATAGTCACATCAAATTTAGTGAAATATGATCTAAATAACTTATATTTTGAAATTGTGCTTAGCGACCAAATGTAATCATAGCTTCTAAAGAAATTGTAACAGCTATAAGTAATAGAAATCACATCAATGAACTACAAAATAAAAATACTGCTTCTGTTCTTTATGAACCAAAATTAAAAGAAAAGTTTGCTAATTGGAGAAACGACACCTACCGAAATTTGTCTATCAAAAGTTCCACTATACAAGCTGGCCGAATTATTTTAGTTAAACAAACCAAGTGTTATTTTAATTTTTGCCTATATTTTAAAAGGTTTCATTAAGGATTTGTTAAAATCAACAATCACATAAACTTTAACATGTGCCTAATAAAAGACGATCTAAATTTATAAAATAGTTGCCAATCATAATAATAAAGCCAAAATAATATCTCAGTAATAAATTTAAGTTAGAAATTAAATTTAAAAAGCACTAAATAAAATATTAGATATCCCAATAAATTCACAGTTATTATACTTTTACAAATAAGGTCTACATACCTCAATACGAATGACTGAATTAAAACAATCTATAATAGATATAAAGAATAATTCGCATTCCAAAAATAATGACTAAATGAAAATTATAAATTTTTGGTCAGGCAAGATATTAGATCTCTGTTTGAATATATAACCACCGACGAATTGTGGGAACTGTCAACAACAACCATTATGACAATAATAACGTATTTAACATTTATTATTGTTCCCTATCTAAATCAAGTTTTAATTAAGAGCATTTAACTCTCCTGGTAAACCATCAAGGTTTTTAAAGAGAGAAAACATCTTTATTATTAGAAGTAAGTATTTATACAGTTTTTATGAAGTGAACAGAGTACAGACTTTAGGTTTCTTCTAATCAGCGGCTAACGACCCGCGGTCTTTCAGCCTGGATTTAACTGTCAAAAACGTCATGATTAATAAGATCTTACGAAATTAACTGTCTTCTGTCATTCGAAGGTTATGATCGCTAATGTCATTATGAACTAATGAGATGAATTGATGAATGGTGATTTGTGGACGTTTTGGTTTTGGGTTGACTGAAGGGTTACGAGGATTACACAACTGGTTAAGGATTTCGAGGTTATGGGGATTTGTGGCAAATTTTTGGGATAGATATTTTAGACGCTCTTCTTGGGTTAATTCATCATGGGTTATGAATGGGATTAAGAGGGTGTCTGATTTTAGTAACGATGCAACGGGCTGATCGTTTTGCTACCTGCAGGTTTTTTAAGACGGCGGGACGGGGATTATGGAATAGGATAACGGAATAATCTAGAAGAGGCCTACAAATCGTTTTATAAATATGGACGACAGTGTGTGTAAATATGCCTTGATTTTGATACGTTAAAACTCTAAAATGCCGTGCTCTCTTCTTGATACTCGCTTTAAGGTTTTGGGTGTGGTATTTAAAGGTTAATTTGGGGTCAAATGATATACCTAGGTATTTACAGGATTAAGAAGGTGTTAGTATGTGGTTATTTATTGTTATTGTGTATTGATGATTGTAAGGTCGATGAAAGGGAATGAGGAGTTCGGATTTATTTGGATTAATCGATATTCTCCATTTTGCGAACCACAATTGTATGGTATCAATCAGCCCTTGCATCATCTGCGTAAAGCAGTGGATAGGCGGATGGGTTGCGATAGAGGGGGTCGGGATTGTAAAGGTCATGCACATAAATATTATAGAGGAGTGGAGATAGGGGAGAACCTTGGGGGACACCTTACGAATGTCTGGAAATACTACGCCGGAATTTTGGTTTTCGAGGTGTGCTGTTTGACAGTTTAAAGTCAAGACTGTTAATGGTAAGGAAGTAAAGCGGTGTTTAAGAAAGCCAAATTGGTATATAGTCTGCTATTTTTTTTCGCGTGTATAATAACTATTTTATAGGTATAAATAATTTTAAGATTTTACACACAGGTAATAAGTGACACAACTTAAATCAAATAAAACACTGAATCGCATATATTATATGATTACTTATGATTGTTTTGTTAGCGCTGTTTTATAATTATGGAATCGATATAATTAATGCAATAAATATAATTTCACTGAAATAGCTTCATAATTTTAGTTGGTATGATATATGTTCTAAACTTATTTAATAGATACATAAAGACGCCATTGGTGGCGCATTCGGTTGCGGCCGAACTAGCGCTAGCAAGAGTGCAGCAAACATAGTTCGGGTTAGCAGTTG
Organism: Ontholestes murinus; assembly: GCA_963969525.1. Taxonomy (NCBI): domain Eukaryota; kingdom Metazoa; phylum Arthropoda; class Insecta; order Coleoptera; family Staphylinidae; genus Ontholestes; species Ontholestes murinus. Next base: position 56,941,361 of record OZ018390.1, on the reverse strand, counting down.
GATGGGTGACCGGTACCATTCGCCATTGGGATAAAATTAATGGTACTTTAGAGTAACGAGGGCGATTAACAAGCTCATTTACACACACACACAAATACATAGATAAAACGACGGAAGGACCACGTGGTCGATAACCAAACACTACTACACTAGATACTACTAGATACATAAAAAATATGTAGCAATGTTGGGAATATCATTTATAACTGCATATATACAACTAGTGTACAATTTATCTATTCCTGTATAATCCATGTTATTGCAACCATCCATAACGCTTGCGGGGTAGTATGCTTCAGTTAATTTATTACGCTTCATTGTTAAACCGAGGAAATGTGATAGAAACAGAATAAGCTTTCTTGGTGAAAACGTTGATTATTTTCCGGCCGCGCGTTCAATCCATTCTTGTCGCGCATTTTGAATTATTCCGCAAACAACTTACAGTGGAAATGTACGTCGTTTGTTATTTGTGGCCAGCTCGCCTTTATTCCCCATATGACCCCCCAGATAGCATTTAGTGCGGCCGCCCTTTTTCTGGCGAAACTGCCTGGGATGGTCACTGCTACATTTTTTCTTGCCAGCGAATAAAGACCCGTCGATCCATTTCGGGTTGAGTGAAAACCCGCAGTGATTTTGTTCTCGGTAAATGTATTTCTTGCAATTATTTAGAATGTATAATAAATCATTTGATCATAATCTTTTAGTTTAAATTTTCCGTAATTTCAGTTTAACAACAATTATTTTCAGTGGCTCAATTTCTGATTCTGAAGTGAATCATTTTGTATATTAGTAATTTTTCATCAAATTTATATGAATGTAACTGCAGGCGTTATGGGTTAATATTAATACAGTAAGCTTGAAATAATATAACAATGCGTTAATTGCTAATTGCTGCATTATAAATACAACACAATTCATTGTTTTTTCAGTGTTGAAAAAATATTAGCAAACAAGCCGTTAATGGTCCCCCAACAAATAACAAAAGGCTCTCTCGAATCCATGCAAATTTCCATTGAAAACTGTATATAATTAAAAATCAATTTCAATGCGGCCCTTATATAGCAGCAGTTAAAAGGTGCCACCATTAATGTTTCTTTTTCAAATAACGAATGCTAATTGTACCACTTGTACATTTACATAAGGGAAGTAGTGCAATTACCAAAATACAAATGAAAGCTTCAATTGCCTGCCCTCATTGTTGAAGTTTTCTTATTTCCCAGGTGCAAGAGGTGAAATTGATTTCTCTGGCGATAAAAGTAAGCCCTTGTATTTCCAGTGTTTCGGTGGAATGTTGTTCCATACACAATGCAACAATTCAAATATAACGAGCGCATGTTGCCACAAAGGCGATGCAGAAGTGTACTTGCAAATGTACTTACATTAAAATCGAATTGAAACTTTACCGACAAATTCTTATTTATAGTTATATGCATTCGTATGAATATATCATTAGGGAATTTGTCGTAAGTAGAACATTTTGTATTTTATGAAATGAATTTCCGCTGTGCTGTGAATGAATTATGTTTCATTTGCTTAATTTGTCGTTGTTTACTTGTTCTAAACAATTTATGTATAATGTACGGAGTGACTTAATCGGAAATATTGATGTCCCATGAAACAAATGGACCATTTCTGAAATATTGCTCTCTGCATCTGATCATGGAAACATACCAAAAATTGCTATAGATTTTAACGCAAGGTTTAATTTTTCTTTAAACCAAACTGGAAGTGAGTACTTACTCATCTTTCAGTTAAAAAAATATTCAGGACACAAAATATATAGATGTCTAGTTGGAACCTCTCTATTAAAGATGATTTATATTCATTCTTATTTTTTAAATTTATTTAACTCGTCAATTAAAGATTCGTGTGCGTCTTTACTGAACGTCATCTTAGATGCCGGTTTAAGGTGTTTTAATCGTAATAATTAAAGTACATATAACTGTTAAAAACATAAAATAAACCTAATTTTTACTATTTTCCTGTTAATAAATATAAATCAAAAATATTTTATAATCAAACTGAATAAATAGGATCCATATAAACGAATGTAGTGATGATTTCATTTCTATGCACGTTCATTGCTAATTTTTCAGTGAATTATCCATTGGAAGAGATTGCGGCGAGAATTTAGAAGGCTGTGGCGTAATACCCTTTAAATTTTAAGTAAGAAAAGCCTTCCACGACTGCTGTTTGTATATTGCCCGGGTTCCAACTTTATTTTATCCCTCAAATGTAACTACCGCACAAATTTAGACAAGTATCCACTATCTTACAACACCTAATACACTATAGAAATAATAAAAATTTGGTTTGTTTCACTGTTTATTTATCTAATCTGACTACTTTCGACAATTACGTCATTATCAATTAATGAAATACAGAGATGTTGAATTGTAATATATAACTTCCAGTCAGGTAATAAGGGATATTACTTGAGTCTAAGGTTTTAAATTCTTTTGCATCGAGAACATGGTTTTCTTCAATACAATATACCTGTAGTATATTTGTTGTCCATGATTGATTTTTTATGTTCTATTACCCTCACAAAAGATTTTCCTCTTTGGCCCATAGATTTAAATTTTTGATTGATAATTATTAACATTAGTTTAAAATTATTTTTGTTTACAAAACATACGTTACTTATGATTATATCATGAAAAGTAAAGTAACATTACATATTTTAATACTTAAATTTTTTACTACTCCTACATTTTATACTAAATAATCCATTTTTATATTTCTATAACTACCATGTAAATTAAATTATATTTTTGGTCCATTTTAGAGAAAATAAGGGTTAAGTTGTAGCATAAAATGAATGAAAAAAATTGTGTATATTGAAGTACATATGAAATATTTCATCTAAATGACACATTTACGGTGAAAAATTATGCGAATAAAAAAACGACAAAACTCATAAAAATGTTCACAATATACGAAGAAAGGGATACGATTTATAAATATAATCTCGTTCCCACCGGCATCCAGTTATCAACGTGCTGAACGCATAATGGCAATTTAAACTAGACGCGAATGTGTCGAAAATTGATTCTTAAACCTGACGTTATTGAACGGGAATATTGAATTTTTTACGGCACCGACGCCACGCGGGGCGTGAAAGGGCGAAAAGGGTGGCAAAAAATGCGTAGGTAAGCATATGTGTATATTTATCACGTTTCTGGCGAAGATTACCCGCTTAAAAAAAATCAATGATCGCATACTCGGGCGATTTCGCTCGAGTGGCGAAATAAATTTTGCACCGTTTTGCGCCCGAAAACCATTATCATTTCTCATTCTGTAAATATTGTTAAATCGTAAATGAATTTCTATATCACAATACGATTTCGTCGCATATAAAGTAAACGAAAAAAAAATGAATAACTGAACAGATATATCCTTGCAAACGGCAAACTTATAATAAAATGTTTCTCTTGATTTTTACAATATAACTAATAAAATTAATTATTAAAAAATGTATACAGGAGCAGAAAATAATGTACTTTTTATTATTATTAAATAACCGTAACTAACAGGGTCTGTTATGAAAGTAGTATGCATAATTTTATTGTAACGCAACCATCTACTGCAGCGAGATGAAAAAAGTCGGGAATGTGTGAATATGGTGAAGGCTGTACCCTTCAATGCAGCCCGATGTTATTTGCTTCGAGCAATCTGAGTATAAACAAGTGCATTCGCGTGAAATATGTTGTTCTCTTGAACATGCGCAATCAAGTTTTATTAGTCTGTAAGGATGACTGAATTGCAAGGTCACAGTCCGCAGCCATACGGATATCATCGTTACCTAGCCCGGAGTAACATCCTGGTGGTCCCCAGTCCCCTTAAAGTTTAGAAGAATTGAGAGAGAGAATGGAAGAACACATATTTTGTAAATTCAAGCCTCCAAATGCGATCAAAATTTCTGTGAAAAATTATTATGTAAGAACATTAGAATCTTTTTGTTAGCATGTTGGATAAAATAAATAATACCTAATACCAATTTGGCTCCATGCGACTTGTTGTTGCCCTAACTGAAGAGAGAGTTGAAAGAAAAGCATTGGGAGTCTGTGGAAACGTGGAAAACATTCAAAATCATGATACTTTCCTATGAGATATTTCAGTCGAGGAGTTTCAGGATTCCTTCCAGACAAGGCAGACATGTTTCAGACATTTTTATCATTAGTACCAGCAATAAATATATTTTTCCTAGAAAATGCGCATTACTTTTGTAATGGACCCTATATCTATTATTTTTTATATTTTTTTCTATATTATATTATATATTATTAATTTAATTACACAGACTACTTTAATACTTTGCAAATTTATTAAAAAGATTAAACGAAGTGTAATTTTCTTTTGCTTCAATACATAAGCCCCGGACAAAGCGATTCAGGGCATTGTATAATTTATGAGTTCTAATTTGGAACAGAAACAAACAACGTTTGCAATACGCTCGATAATAGTGCTGTTAACAATGGAAGAAGACGTTAGTTTTAAAAATTCATGAACGTTGTTTATTACCTGAACGGTTGAAATGTATTGTCGAGGCCTTTTTCGAACTCTTTGACTGAGAATGAGGTTATATCATTGTTATTAAATAGAATACATATACAGGGAAGGATCCGCTGTCTTCCACATAATTATTCTTAAACATTGCCAATTAACATAAGTATCATTTTATTCTGGTGCCATAACTTACAATCTAAAATGTTAAAAAAGAAACACAATAAGACCTATATAAGAAAAAAAATACTAAGCAAAAAGCTGCCCAAAAAGAAAAGGAACAAAGAAACCTGTTCATAATGAATAATGTAGGTAGTTCTAGACATAAACAGGACTAGATATTCATAGGTCATCGCATAAGGTTGATTGCTATCTTGGAGTCTGCAAAATATTAGTTTAATGGTGAGACCTAAAAACTTGGAGGGGAAAAGTGCAATTTTGCAATATTAAACTCAAAGTCCCTGAAGTGACATAGGTAACAGAGTCAGGAGACTCAGAAAAGGCTGAGGGGCGTCTAACATCTGGAACAGTATTCTGCTTATGCCAAATGGATAAAATCATATGGAGATTTGCCGATTAAATTTAACCAATAGAATCATTTTATGATATAAAAATTCAAACATTCACAACAATTAATTATAATAATAATACTTTATTAATCCATAACTATAGCTAAGTATATAGGACAAGTCACACATAGGTATGCGAAAACACTTAAATCAAAAATTTGTTTCAACTTTGACTTAAATTTTGTTTTTCTTGATATATTTTTTTAGGTAGATAGGAAGTTTATTATAAAGTTTAATTAAATAATATTACAAAATGTTTCATCACGAGGTACATGAGAAACTAATTCAAGAAAAAAAAAGTTTTACTCCATAAAGAAAGGGGGAATAGTAAATACATCCAGTCGACTAGTTTCGTTATATAAATCATGACCATTTCGTGTTATGTAATGAGGTATATCTTTCACACTAGTAAGGTTGTATTTGTTGCAATAAATGTATAAACAGACGTCATATATATATGTAGACAAGGCTGAGTAAGTATATTTAGTTCTCGGAAAAAATTTCGCGCCGATTCTCGACTCAAGAGTCCGGCAATACAACGGATTATTGTGTTGTAAATAGTTCCTTTACACTACTAAATGATCCCCAGAGACAAATCCCATATGTTAGTCTTGATTCAATGATATATCAATACCAATTGCAGTTTAATATGTCTTTCAGGCATCTAATTTGATAACAAAATTTATTTAGATGATTACATTGATAATGCCAATTTAGATTATGGTCAAACTTTAGACCAAGACAATTAACATCATCAACATACTTTATAATATTTTAATTTATTATTATTTGTCCAAATTGCCCATGCATTATCTAGGGTAAAACATTATATACAAGTTTTTTCTTTGTTTAGGTATAATTTATTTTTAGTAAACCAAATGGTTAGTTTTTCCATTACAAGTTGACACTTTATTTCAATATCTGTGGCTCCGGATACAACGATGGACATATCATCTGCATACGTTATTATATTATTTGATAGTTATTTGAGTTTACATCATTTAAGTATATAATAAATAATACGGGCCCAGTATATATCCTTGGGGTACCCCTAGGTCTATTGTTACTTGATGCTTTTGATTTTAATTTTTGTTTACACCTGAGTTTTCTTTGTTTACGGTGTTTAAGATAACTTGAGAATTTTCCCGAATAAGAGAATTTCTTTGGCAAGAAGGCAACATGTCGTATGCGAACGAAATGAAGCCAAAGATCAAGTCATTGTAGATTTATATGCTAGGGTTTACACCGAACTTCTTAACATAACAGTTGTAAAGGAAAGAAAGACATGGAAAATAACATTTTCAGATGGTTAATATATTTACAAGGTAAAAACATTTGCGTTGGCTTAGTAGATCTATCCGATATGCTACATCCCACTATTTAGGCCAGAATTTCTTTGTAATATTTGATATTGTCTATAAAGACACAGAAATTCAGAATAAAAATTATTTTGGAATTAAAATAAGAACTGTTATTACTATAACAAAGGTCCATGCAGAAAATCAAGGCCTGATGTTACCTAGACAAGTAACTGGGTCGAAGGCCAACCTACCAAAGCAGAATCATACTGGTTTACGGACGGCTCAAAGACCGACAAAGGGGTAGGAGCAGGTATATACGGCACAAAACCCGAGACAAAGATTTCTGTCGGTTTCACCAAGGACACCACGGTGTTCCAAGCAGAGGCGATAGCTCTTCAACACTGCACAAGAGAAATGGCAAGACAAGACACCAAAAATAGGTCAATTGCTATATTCTCCGACAGCCAGGCGCTACTAAGAGCACTAAGCTCCACACAGGTCGAATCTAAGCTAGTGTTGGACTGTATACGCGCTCTTAACCAACTTGGCTGTCACAAAAAAGTAACAATCACATGGGTCCCAGAACACGGAGGACATCCGGGGAATGACATAGCAGACGAACTGGCCAAACAAGGCTCGTCAAAAGCAGTAATTGGCCCGGAACCCTCTTGCGGAATCTCCAAAACCGCAGTCAAACGATCCATAAAAAAAATGGGTGGAGACACAGGCCCACACCTGGTGGACGAACTCACCAGGACAGAGACAGGCGAAACAGTTCCTTAAGAAACAATAGCCAAAATTCACGACCGAACTCCTGAACCAAGACAGGAAAATGGTCAAAACAATAGTAGGCCTGATAACAAGGCACTGCAAGCTCAACAAACATATGAGCAAAATAGGCCTGGTGAAAGAAGCACCATGCAGATTCTGCCTAGAGGAAGAAGAGGACTCGTTCCCCATCCTATGCCACTGCGAGGGTCTAGCAAGGATTAGATATCAAAAGCTAGGCACTACAAACCCAAGCGCGGAGACTTATACCCAAGCCCCTCTGGCAGGGCTAATAGGACTAATCAAAGAGGCAAAGCTAGAGCTGGTCATCTGAGATAAACAGGGATCCACAATAGACATGAAAAGGTCGCGGTGGAATAGGCGCTGGTGCTACCCATATAACATCTATCTATCTATCTATCTACCTAGACAAGTAAGTAAGCGAGATAATTACTGTAATGATCATGTTGATTGCAGAAATAACAAATTTAAATTAAGAGGTTTTAATGAAAATGCATCTCAACTTATAATTTCTTAGTATCATATTGTTAGTTCAATGAGTGATATTTATATTGGCTAAACTATTATTTCTACATAAACACCATTTCATTGATCTTTATAGGTTTCCTGGTGGTAATTACTTGAACTTTCTTGGGATTATTGTAATATATGTGTGTGAGGATTTTAATGTTCCATTTAACCCAACAGATAGAAGAGCGATCCATCTTTGTAAACCTTTTGCTTGCTATGGACTATACACAACTGCAACAGAGGCCACCACACAAGGGTCATATATAGATAATATATTTTCAAACAAGCACGGAAATATTGGTAATAACAAATCAAAGGTTGTGAATATTGGAGTTTCTAATCATCTTGGTTTGTGCATTGATCTCGACTATACCCAAATAACAACTAGTAAGATCGTAAGACCATTAACAACTGCAAAAAAAATTGCCTTATTCAATATCCTAGGCTGCTATAAGTGGAAGGATATTTTGAATAAGGAAATTAATACCAATGGTTTGTTTTAATTGAAATAATTATTCATTGCATTGCACTGTATAAGTAACATTTCGGGTAATGATTCATTTAATAATAAGTCCCCTCGCATACTTAACAAATAGGTCTATAAAAGCAGGCAATTTTGCAGATTGCTTAAGAATATCAAAATGCATCGTAATTTATTTACATCTTTGGTCTTACATACATTTAAAAACAAATTAACTACAAAAATATACATAAAATTTTGGCCGAAAGAAACACGGGCGGAATTCACAATGACAAATTCTGTTCTTCCACTCAAACCCTTCTTGCACCATGATGTTGGGAAGGCGGAGATCATTGTCCACGTCCGGAAGCTTTTATCTTACTCTTAATGTCATCTTTTTTATCCAACAATTTATAACAAAGGAGATAAAACCAACAAAGATAACGTTTGTCCAGTTTCAATTCCGCCCATTATCTCAAAAATACTTTTGAGCTCTTAGCTAAGCAAAAGAATTCTTAGAAATGAACTATATTTTAGTGACAAATGATACTTCTATAAATTTTATAATTAATTTGTTTGATAATGGGGAAACTGTAATTAGTACTTTACTAGACCTAAGTAAAGCGTTTGATTGCGTTACACACGATATTCCTTTTCTCCTGAAAGTTGTAAATTAATAACATCGTATTTATTAAACAGAAGCCAAAGAGTAGTCCTAAATAATTTAATGTCAGAGGAACGTGAAATCTTTAATGGTGTGCCTCAAGTGTCAATTTAGGTCTAATACTGTGTTTGGTATATATAAATAACCTTCTGAAAGAATATCACATAACATTTTAACAGTTTTATATGCCGATGACACATCTATTTCGTCTAAAAGCAAAACCAGAGTACAGCTAAATACAATAATGGAATAGTATCTGATTTTGAAATAGGACCCTTGTTTGGTTTCATATACGTCATTGATCCAAACACGTGTCAAAAAAATTCTCAAAAAACTGTTGTTGTAATTCCTTTGACAATGGTCGTCATTGACCGAAACACGTGTCAGGAAACTAAATATAACAATATGAAACCAAACAAAGTCTTATTTCGATATCAGATAATATTATCTTGATTAGAAATTAAAAACACTTGGATTGTTTCACAGAATATTTATTATTTTTTCTCCGATATTATTCTGTGAAACAAACCAAGTGTTTTTAATTTCTAATCAAGAGTTTTCAAATATGTTTCACCACGGGTTAAGTGAGCAATTTATTAAATATACAGATAATATTATATTTTCATTTCAGTGCAGTGTACAAAGTATTTACCGTAATAATGGAAGACATGACTTATTGTTTTGCCCTAATAGATTAAAACTGAATACAGAAAAGACAGTAAAACTATTATTTTCATTAAAACATGGCTGAGCTTGTGCAAAATACATCAGCAAAATTTCTAAGACTTTTTATAGATTTACATCTTACTTGGAACAGTCACCTCGCCAAATACGTGTATCTCTTGAAAAATTTGAGTCCTTCCGTAAGCTCTGATATAACATTAAATTTTTTTCACGCATTTATACACTCGCCCATTCGGTATGGTGTGAGGGTCGTCCAACAAGTAATGCCCCATATTTTTTCTAGAAACTATATATTTAAACGTGTTAAATTTTGGTGAAAATATAGCTACATGTTTCTTCTACACGTACTATTTTTTAACATAGTCTCCATCAACTAGTACGGTCTTACACCAGTGTAAAACAAGTGCCTGTATTCCCTGCCGGCACTAACTCTCGCTCTCATCATCATCGAAGTGTCTTCCTCGCAAACGGTCTCTAATAGGTCCGAAGAGATGGTAGTCTGAAGGTGCCAGATCTGGGCTGTATGGTGGATGGAGCAATGTTGTCCAACCCAATTTGGTGAGGTGTTACATTATCGTGCAGGATCCAGATTTCAGCCGGGTTCTTGTCATGCCTAACATGCCGGAAACGTTTCTTGAGTTTATCCAAGGTCTTCACGTTTGCTTTGGAATTATTGCACCCTCTTGGCATCACGTCAATAAGAATGACCCCTTCACTGTCCCAAAAAACAGTAACCAAGACATTTCCAGCAGAGGGAGTTGACTTGAATTTTTTCGTTATTTGTGACTGAGGATGATGCTATTCCATTGACTGTCTTTTGGTTTCTGGCCCGAAGTGGTGCTCCCAGGTTTCATCACCCGTCACAATCCAGGACAGAAACGCTTCCCCCTCAGCATTAAACCTCACCAACAAATTAGATGACATGGTTGTTCTTTGCATCATGTGTTCTGCTGTGCGATTTCTTGGGACCCATTTTGTGCAAACTTTTAAATATCAGAGAGTCTCGATCTGCTGACTGACAGCTGTGAGGCCAATTGTTCCACTGAGGTGCGTACAAATAATGACATTCATGTCTGGAGTGATGGCACCGACAGGACGCCCAGAACGTGGCAGATCTTGGAGTTGAATTGTCGGACTTTCTGACGCCATAACTTTCTTTACCCACCTTTCGATAGTGCTCCTATCGACAGCATAATTTCCATACATTGCGCACAAACGTGTATCATATTTCCCACAGTTTTTTTTTCTCTGCAATCAAGAATCATTGCTCGATGTTTGTAAACTAACAGACGCCATTTTGAAAATTCACTACAGCTCTGTCATCTGTTGGAATGATTTGAAACTTCTTCCACCTGGAGGAGAAACACTGAACTTGAAGTACCTAGTACAACTTTCAGTTTTTGCTCATTGTGCGATAATTTTAAGTTACAAACAAGAGCAATTCAAATAATAGCTGGTATTGCATATAGAGATGACTGCAAATAACATTTTAAGACATTAAACATTCTAATAACACTCTGCGTCTATATTTTGGAATATCTTTTATTTATTAAAACCCACACAAAAGTTATCCTCGTATCAAAGATCATCATTCATATGAAACACGATTAAAACATGATATACGCATAAGTGAATTTCATCTATCAAAAGCTAAAAGCGGTGCGAGATATTATTATATTATTATTATATTAAACCTATTACCCCGTGAAGTATAACAACTGCCCTACACCCAGTTTAAACAGTGGTGCAAGAATCACTTAGTAAAAAATGCTTTTATTATTATTATTATTTTAAAATGTAATTGTGCGTCTTACATTTTACTTTTAATTTTAATTTTATTAGCTATAGGATACCTTAAATAATTTAAATAATGATTAACTATTTTACCTTTGTTATGTACTTGTTATCGTACGGTCTGTTATCATATTATTGAATTAACTTTATCTTTTAATAATTTAAAATATTGTATTTATTAAATTTTATCTCTCGTTTTAAATATTTTAAAATTTTTTTTAATTACGTGTTAGTGATCTATTTGCTGATTATATGCTTTTTATGTTTTGTACAAATTTAGTAGTATTTTACGCATCGATGTATTTGTATTCATATGTTATTTGTTTGCTTAATTTTTATTAATATTACCATGACCTGTGTAAAACTCCATGTTACTAGCAAATTTCAAAATCCAATTTAGAAGATTTTTTTTTCTATTAATTAAACATGTATCTTCTGTTATCCAATCTCAGCAATTACACCATTCTTCCAATCTTTATTCTTTAAACAATAACTTTAATAATCTATTATTATATTATTATTATTCTTTTAAATTACCTATGTACTTATACAAGTAACAAACATGATTGTGACTTCTCACAAATTATATAAAATTGTATAAGTAAATATAGAAATTTACATTTTAAAAATTTCCGTAATAAGAGATCATAGATAGGGTTTATGTGGCATAATATTTTTATATTTTTTTATAATTTGATACTGTTTTATACATTATTTCACACATTACTGAACCGAAAGTGTGATAAACGAACGAATGATTGCATTTATTTACGATCGCGATTACATAATCTTTTCGTGCTAACGTCGTTGCATGGATTTTAATGTATAAAAGATTAGGTTCTCTCTCCCCTAACATTTTTTATGCTACTTACAAGACTGTGAGTCAATAAAGCCCACATATTTTATGTGCCGGCATTATTGAGCAGTAACGCATGCCGGAGGCGGCAAGCTAGGAGAGATTCCTGCCGTCTCTTGACTCTAGGATATAAATGATTCGGCTTCCTGTTGTACGGCGACATGTCACTTATATAATGGGGTTAGTACACCCTTGTATTGAAGGGTGTATAATTCTAGAACATCTCCATATATCCATTTCCTGTTAATAGCACGTGCAGACCCCTTTGTTTACAGCATTCCTGTAATTTTTTAACAGAACGCTGCTTCTCCTATAGCAATTATAAAATACCAGTATAATAATATAATAATAATTACATGTAATTCCAATCAATAATACCAAAATTTATCAAAATAAACATATAATATATAAAATAATAACTGTTAATATATAGTTGTGGTTTATTAATAATTACAATAATTATTCTGTAAATATTCTTATATTTATGTAATTATAATTAAATTTCAATTATTAATTATTCGTTATACTATATTTCAGTTACAGATGCGTATTAATTAAATTATGGAAGGTAAACAAGAATTTAAAAATTATTTTATTCTATTTTATAAAAATGATTGAACCTTACAGTCATTTTTTTAATATAAGTTTAAATTAGTTAAATTTTATCAGAAATTGTATCCTTTACTAAACTTTATCTGGAGTTTAGATGCTTTGAATCTATGATATAAAAGTTATTCGAATTATCCAAACTATCAGCTATTGTATTTTTCACGTCTTCCGCCTCAAATATTTCTGCAGGAGACAATGATTTATTCTTAGTAAAGAAAATTTTGTAGCTACATTTCACTCAGGGGACACAAGTTTCGATAAAGTTAAGGCACCGTTATATTAAACCAAAAATAATTCAAATTGTAGCTGTAAATATCTATATATTTATATCTCTACTAAATTAAAAGAGATTTCGTCGGTACGTTTATTGACTGATCGAATGCGTCGATTATATGTTACTTTGAAAACATCAATAGATTTGCGTAAATATGTATTCCATCCATTCCAATCCATTGATAACTGGAGCACGTCCGACTTTTTAATTATATTTGTTTTTCTGCTTTGATTCGCGAATAAGAATAATGATTTTATTTGTAATGTTATACGTAAAAAGTAATGGTCAATAACCTGGAAATTGTACAATATAATTTAACATAGTTTAGTATTGATTAACAATTTATGGTCTTAGTTATATCTTACTAGCATAGTTAGTGCAAGTAAATGGAAACTATCTTTCAATATTATTTCAATACGTTCATAAAAATTAAAGTATGAACGTTATTGAAATATTCTTTAAAATTAAATTGTTAACTATGTTGTGTATAGATGTGTAAAATAAAATGGGAAAAAAGTCCAATATTATTTTGATGGTTTATGTTAAATAAAAATACATAAAAATGGGTCCTCATCTTTTTTCTAATATTTCCTTTTAATTATTTACCTACAACGAAATCAATTGAAATATGTATTTTACACGAGTAAAAATTCTCTATTGCTTAAAATACGATACTAACGAACAGAAATACTCGGGAAATAATATAGATACGGGTACAGATAATAATACACCTCCAGTGGTGGGAAAACTAGCTCTCCAGCCACCATACTTCTCTGATAAAGTTGAGGATCTTGTTGGCTATGATATCCCTACAGCATCTTATTTCATGTTGCCAGAGGGGAGCAGTAGCAGAGAATAGGTTTGACCTGGATAGATTAACACAATATCGGGCAACGTTAGCATTGGGTGTTCGTATTTTGTTTCTGGAATGAGCATAAGTGGAGACATTCTTCCACCTTGCTGCTAGTCATGTCTTTCAGTATGTTTGAGAGATTGCCCTTTGGATAGAGACGCAGGTCCCTTGTTGGCTTTTAAAAATACTCCCTCTTTTGTTAGAGCATCCGCCCTATCATTCCTTTCCGTACTTGGGTGTGCTTTGACCCAGGATAAGGCAATTCGGTTGTCTGTAGATGCCGTCTCTAGTGCACCTTCATTTGCCAGTCTTGATGAGACCTTATGTTAAGATATGAAGGCTAGTTTTACTTTCTGTATGGATGCAGATTTTTTCTCTCTTTATCCCCAGTTCATTTATATTTGGGGCACTAATAGATATCGCCTGGATAATCGTAGAGTATTTCTCCAGGGTTTTTTTAGTTCCAGATATAATTCGCCACAATGTACGCCTGCACATTTTTTTTTCTTGGCTTCATCCGTTACAACATGTAGTAGCTTCAGGAGTCTCAGAGAATTGAGGCGTGTAGTGTCTTTAGAAAAGGTAAGTCGGAATAGCACGGTCCCGACACTTCCCTAGAAGAGCATGCATCTGAGTCGCTCTTCCAAGAATTTTCCCGTGCCTAATCCGGTCAGCCTTTAGACTTCGTTTTCTCTTAATATTTGGACCGCCCGTTTGCTTAGCATCAATTTTATCCATTTACTAGATACGACTGAAGAATTGAGCATTGAGAGAAAAATGTCAATAAATAGTTTTTATGCCCATATTTTATTTACCAAGAAGATTTGTCTTCACTGTGTGAGGTTTATCATTTTGAATGATTTGGAATATCTGTGTCTTTCTTGCCTGGTTTGGGTATAAATACCAACTTGACTTTTCTCCAGTTTTAAGGGACGTATCTAAAAGCTATACAGACCTTAAATAGAGTAACTAGGTATCTTAGGTCCTGTTATTATGTTGGTCTTCATCCCTGTCCTCCATTATTTAGAATATATCTGTTGGTGCATAAAATGCGTTTATTATATTTAGCCCTTCCAATTTCACATTAAATTTAAAAAATCTGCAAAATGTCCATTTGTTCCCGGGGACCACTAGTGACGGCAACAGAGCAGTATGAGGCTGTACGTTGACCGTAGTTTTTTCGTGTTCGGCTTCTAAATCAACATTTCGGGCTCACGAATGAATTAGTTGAGATTAGGTCCCTACGCCTCATAAATATCTATTGACTCAACGAGGTTGTCAGTATAACTCCTTTTTCATGATTCCAGAATTTTTCAGCCTCTCGGATGTGGTTGTGGACACAATTTCTTAATAAATATTTCTTAAAGATTCCCTCTGTCTTTACATTATCTTCCTTTTGTATAGTTGGTGAAGCTCTTTAAAACAAGTTCACACGAGGAGATGATATTCTTTTCCAGAAGCAGCGTAAGATCATTCGCTTTAGACTGCGTTCTTTACTTTTTCTAGTAGTTCAAATAAGGTTTTCTGAATAGTTACACTAGGTTGCTCTAGTCGTGCGTCTTAAGAAACCTTTGTTAATATTGGTATTATGTGTTGTAACGAAACTAGAAAATCTATATATGTTTTCACGTAAGGCCTAAATCTTTAATACCTTACATCGGTACGACTAAGTAAACTTGTATCTTAAGTCGTACCATCTATAGCCTAAGTCGTACCACCTATAGCCGTAGTCGTACATAGGAGTTCAATTAAACAAAGGTAATAATTGAAAAGTAATTTGTATTCATATGTTTACAGATGCATTCAATTAGTACAATCATTATATACAAATCTTTTTGTTCTCTTGTTCAATCCAACAATAACATCATGTTTTCTGTCCGATATTCTCCACAAATAAAACAAAACCAATAGCTTTTCTTCCTTTTAAATTTTTATGCCAATTCCTTTTTATTAGTTACTGCATTTCTTCTCTTATTTGCTTTACTTTTTATGCTTTCTATATTCGGCGTAGACGTAGTAGAGCATCTATGGAACTTTTTGCTTTAGTTTATTATAGAATTGGAACAAAAATATTTAATTGCAGTTTATTTCTTGATTATTGATGTCGAATTGAGTAGTACATAAAGATTCTTGAATCACAACTGTAGAAGCCTTAAAATCGTCATCAAATTCATGCTTGTTGCATGGCCAAATAGATTTGAAACGGTAAATACCTTTCTCACTGCACTCTTGATGAAACAAAACTGAATATTATCTGATTTTGAAATAAGACACTTGTTTGGTTTCATATTGGTATATTCAGTTTACCTACACGTGTTTCGATCAATGACGACGATTCTCAAAGGAATTAAAGATTTGAAACTATTCAAAGCAATATTCATACGAACTGATTTTGAATATGCAATTCCAAATAGTTCTGACACAGTAATTTGTTTAATTGTCTCACCAGAATTTATTCTTAATCAAGAAGATGAAGTTACGTTATAATTGGTTTTTAGATATTTAAAAAAAGATCTGTCTAAAGGTTGAAGACTATGGGTTGTATAAGCAAGAAATATAAACGTTATAATGTCATACTTGCAATCTTCCAACCATTGAACAAAAAGTGCTGATGTTATCTCCCCGTTTTTAGATTACCAAATACAGTACCCGGTAGTACTCTTTTCTTTAAGGAATCGTTCATCCGTGTGCGTTTAAATATTAACATATGAGGTATGTATTCACTTCCAGCATTCATACAGCGTACACTTGTAGAAGTCAAATCCCTTTCACCACTTGTAAGTGCACCAACTAGATGATTGCCTTTCTGAACAATTATTTTGTATGGTTTATGAACAGTAGATAATCATGTTTCGTCAACGTTTTATCTCTTATTAGCAGTGAACTTGTATTAATCTAATATGGATTCATATTTATCAAAGAATCCAAAAACACTTCTCTTCTGCCAACTAATAAGCAAGTCTTCTTAGATCAGTTGTAGTAATCCCAAAAAAGCTTTAGGCCTTTTTAGGCCTTCCAAATTTGGCATTCTTATTCTTATTATTCTTTCCAATAATTTGTTTAACGCCTTGTTCATATTTTCTTGTTTGCATACATTGTGAGTGTCTTGACATGATTATGGCTTAAAATATGAATAATGTAGCAAACATCATATGTGAAAAGGAAAAACAAAAAATAATTTCTTAAGTCGTACCAGTACGATCTTGGAAACTCATACTGGTATGACTACAGACACAGCTCATTAAAGTTTAAAACTAAACATAACTTAATAATATTAAGAACAATTAATAGAATTTCGTTTCGACCGAACGATTATGTAAATTGTACAAAACCTATATAAGAAACATAATTTTGTCAATAATTTAGTTGCAAGATTTACTACCAAAATATGCACTTTATAAGAAAATTGAAATAAACTTCTTGGTGTCAAATTTTATAAAGTGGTTTGTTTACATCAAATAGTAATATGTTACACGGCGTGGTTGATAATTTTTGGTTAAAATATACAAATGCATGTGGTACGACTTGAGCAACCTTACCTTACGTATCGGTTTTCTTTGGGTTTCCAAATGCTTCCCTATTGGGAAGTTTAATACCCAATTTATAAAATATCTATCTGTGATCTGTTCAAACCATAGTATCCATCTATATATGTCAGCCAGTTTTGGATGTGCTTGTTCAAACTCTCACTAGCAAAGTTGATATTTGTCATCGCTTGTCCTCTTGAGGTAACAAATGTTGGTTTATTGTCTCTATTGAGTATGTCGAAAAATGCTATGGAAAATTGAAGTATAAATATGCCTTTCTTATGGGCCAGTGAATATAATATGTATCATTTAATATGGTGCCTTTTAAATTACCCTATCCAAATATCCATTCCACAAAGTTCTTCGATTAGGAATTATCATTGTTTAGTGTTTAATATTGTTGCGATTTAAAAATGTGAAGAATCTTTCAAGAAGAGCTTTCTCGAAGATTTTAGAGAAACAGCTAAGCAGTGATATAAGTCTATAGTTATCCATGCAATGATTGTCGTCCTTCTTAAGTATAGGTACTGCTTTAGCGTTCTTTAACACAGTGGGGAAACGATCTGTGGAAATTGACATGCTGATTAAATTGCACAGGAAGGGAGCGATTAAATCAGCACGTTCTTTTACGACATATATTGGTATATAATCACACCCAGGTGATGTGTTTTTAAGTTTTTGATAATAGTCATAATTTTGCTGTTTGTTGTAGGATTAAAAAACATTGAGTCGGGAATTATCTCAGTTGTTGTACATTCACAAGTAGTCTGATCTATTTGTGAGCTTAATAAATTATCTAAATTATTAAGACGCGTGGATCCAAATTCATTTGCAATTATTTTATTATCCGTACACTTATTATTATTTATGAGTATATACTCAGGTCGTTTACGACAATTAGATACACTAGAGTTGGTGTTAACCAATTCCCACATGGCCTTTATTTTATTACCAGCTTTATCAATAAGATTTTGAATGTAGGCGATTTTTTTTATTTTTTATCAACTTATTTAATTTTTTTTTTGTTTGATTTATAAAGCTTATTTATTTGGGTGCTATTTATGGTATTTTTGTATTGAGCAAGTTGTTTAACTTCTAAATATTTGTTACGTAGTCCATCCGAAAAAAAAATATTTTATTATTTTTGTTACCTCTCTTAACTGTTTTATGCAATTTAAGTAGACAAACCACTTAAAAACATCAATTAAAGTGCTCCCAGAAAGAGGTGAAATACTGATAAATTTCTATAGTGTCATCAATATTTGGTGTATATTTGCAGAACAACAATCTAAACTCGTTAATACTATTGGAATTAATGCGTCTAGACGTTATTTGACTGGTAGAATTATCAGTATCATTGTCATTTGTCCCAGGAAAGTTACATTTAATTTCTTGGGCTAAATGATCAAAAATTGCAGGGTCAAAATTAATATGGTCGGTAATAGTATCAGGACTATTCGTTAAAAAGTAATCAATTGAAATGCTGGATGTATTTGAAAATCTCGTTGGCTCATTAATAATTGATACTAGATTATGCTGAACTCGAAGTATTTTTCGCTATCGTATTTTGAGGTTTTCAAATTGATGTTTTCCTCGAAACACTCGCAACCCCTCGATGACACACGCCAATTGGCAGCACTCAAATAGGTTTACATCTATTCACTAACTCATCCGTAATAAATATTGCAGTAACGCCATGAACATGTGATTTGCTAGAAAAAGAGTCCATTACACAATAACCACTTAGTTTAGTATTAGTCAAACGTTCAGCGAACAGCCAGTATTCGCTGATACTATTTTTTGATAATTTTGTTAGAGAGTGACTGAACATTAAGATAAAACAAATGGAAACGCCTTTCGTCAGGTCTTTCGTTCGGAATAAAAAAACGGCGTACAGCTGCGCCTTTGGGCCAGATATTAGTGTCATATACATTCTTGACATCATCAATTGGGAACGATACCTTGAAGGAACAGGATTTGTCGTCCATTCCCAGCTCTTCACAGTGGAAATCGATTAAAAATTGCAGAAGACTATCACTAGTAGTCGACGGGTTGATGCGGAATACGTGTAGATATCCACGTTTAGGAATAGCGGTTACACTTTTGACATCGTTATTAATCAAGGCCTATGCTTATTTCCATGAGAATTCTTTGTTTCCCGTACTTCCTTCGATTGCTGTTTATTTTCTATATTGTTAGTGGCACCCTACATTAGACGGAGAGGAAGATATTTAATCAGCATTTCGCTCTAATGCAGTCGGTTTAGAAGTCTCCGGTTTATTTATGTTCTCGTTCATTGACCTACTCTTTTTCGATATTGAGCTATTATTATTGTTTTTATTAGTCGCAGAGTTTTTAGCCATTTGATTGGCATGCACTTTTTGCGCTCCGTCTTGGGCCTTGTTGAGTGTCTTCGTTTCCATCACTTTAGAATTAAAATTACAAATGCTGCTTGTGTCGTCCTCTTGTGGATTAGAATTGGGATGAAGAACAGTGCTCTGCATTGCCAACATCATGTTCAATATGCTTATTTGTTCTTGTAGAAATATCACATTATTATTTAAATTAATAATTGTCTGTTCCTTGAATTTTAGTAACGCCTTCATGTACTTTAAATCAATATTGGTGCTTTTTGTGCCTCATATATGAGTATAAAGCAGTCGCTATATATGTTTGGGAGCTGTTCATTTGAGTGGTGTCATGACCAGGTTCCTCTCTGCTGTCCTCTGCTTCCATTGGGAGTTTCCTTCTCGGGTATAGCGTAACAAGTTGGAATTTGTATCTGAGACAACGTTTTCCATCCATGCCACGTTGCTCTAGGGGGGAGAATTTTTCGTGTGGAACCAATCTGCCTTCGGTGTGGAAGACCCTGAATATCTATCGCCAGGACTTGGTTCTGACCATACAGAAGCTTAATTGTCTGCTCTATATCCAGAGGTTGACCTGGAAACCATATGATAACCTTTGTCGGAAGGTGGTAAATTTGGTTTACCGTTACTTTACTCCAGTCCATAGTGGGTGCAGTTTTTGAACTGACTTCGAGAGCCAGTTTAGAGATGATTGATCCGCAGAGGTTATTCTGAGAATCTCTCTGAAGTACAGGCATCGATCCAAGATGGGGCTGATACCATATAATAGGACTTTGGGCATTTCGGAGGTGTGAATACTAGCCAAGATCTTAGGTCAATTATTCCTACTTGGAGGTATCTGTTTCTTGAAGCTGGGTCTTGAGGTTTACGAGTAACCTGGGGTTCAGCCAAGGAGATATGATAGCAGAATCCTCCTATAGCAGAAATTATTTAAAAGCTTTATTTATAACATGTAGAACATGAATTCTATTCATCGCAATTATTAGTATATAATAGTAGTGCAAACATTGTTAAGTCAATACGGCGAATTTTAATAGAGTGAAAAATCTTTATTTGTTCCCCTTACATAATATCCTTACCTTTATGATGGCTAATATAATTTGTTCATATCAATATTATGGTAGCTACAATACTTGGTTATATGACATATTAAGATTATATACAATTGAAATTTTATGAGCTACTACTAGAAATTAATAGTGCTAAAATATCTTGAAATATAAGTTTTACCTTCAACTTCTCAACAATATGCTTAAGTGATTGACTCTATCTTAAGGATTTAAGCTACTTTTACACCTATATTAATGTAAGCGATCTGAATAATGTATAGTTAATGCCCTGCCTATAAAGAGTTAAATGAGTATTTGGAATTTTATCGCAAAGAAGCCAAAACAAGAAACAAGATGTAAACAATGTGAGAGAATCTAAAAGAATCTAGACAATGAAAAATGCAATGAAGCTAAAGATGGAGTTCATATAATTTGATTTATCGTACATAATTATATAGATAATCTAAATTTTAACCAATACCTGACATGTTATTAATAGTACAAAATAAAATAAATTAAATCCATTAATTATATAGTAAAATACAAAATATAATCAATAATGAATAGACTTTTATATATACAGAATTGCACATTCGAATCTTCCAGATAAATTGCTACCTATGTAATTAATTAATTTACTTTACAATCGAAGAGATTTTTATTGTTGACGATGGTTTCTGTTGCCCAATGCTTCGTACAAATGTGAATCATATAAAAATTTAAATTGGTGATGGGGGAAACCAACCTTTTATAAATTAATGTTATTCGTTGCAATTTATCGTTTTAAAATTTTAAATAGGCACCTGAGACTAATACATCCAAAACTTCAGTCATTTAGGTTGTATTGCTACACAATTTTCAATATCCCCCCTTTAGTTTTATCTTTGTTGCTTTAACGCTATTAAATACGGTTTTAAAATTAACTAGGAATATGTTGTTCATTCGAATTAAGTATTTACTTAAGACGCCTTTTATATTGTCATTTTTATATATGCAAAATGTGTTCTATACTATACGTATAACTTAGCTATTTAACTCAATAACTCTACACTCTGTTTAGTTATTTGGCTAAGTAAATTTATTACCTCTTCTTCATCTTTGTTAATACCACCAACATTTATGAATTTTCTTTGAAGTATTAGGAAATAGTTTATTTTATATTATGTTTGTTACATATTATGAAAGTATATATTAATTTTCATTTCCTCTTCAGTAAACTATTTTCGTAAATTCGCGTTGTGTGTAGGAAAGGTAGCGAGGAAACGAATCCGTGAACCTTCACCGCGAACGTACGTTGCTTGCCGTGTTGGCGTTCGGTACGTTAGTAGTTTCGTGTCAATCACTGTCAAAAATAAACAGCCAGTTTATTCCTTTTGTAAGCCGCAAACAGCAGGAAGCAGAAATAATTTCAAACATCAGGCTTCACGTTGGAATATCAATTTCTGTATTAGCTAGGAAACGAATTTAATATTCGGATAGTTTAGTCGCGAGAACGAATTACGTACGAGTAATTCTGCACGTGTTATTATTTTGACCGCCCGCCAATTATCAAAACGCGAAATTACGTCGTAACACGCCGAATATAATTTTCCCGGCACTGATTTTACGTGATATTTAATACTGTTTATAATTCTATACTTAACTCACAACACGGATTATGTTGTAACACGCTGTATATAATTCTGTAGATAATAGCGTTATGCCATTTCAAATAGCGTTTTTGGGTTATGCAGTGTTACTTATGTAACGGGTGTCCAACAATTATTGCAGTCCCGGTTGGCGTTGGAATCAAAAACGTAGGTCAATTCTTTCATGTGCCAAATAAATGAACTGACATGTTAATTGTCAAACATAACCTAAATGTGCATTAAACATATTTGCAACATGTAAGAATCGACCTACGTTTTTTATTCCAATGCCACCCGGGACTGCAATAATTGTTGGACACCCGTTAGTTTATTATATGTTAAAGAAAATCATATTAAATTATTTCGATTTTATTCATTGTTAATATTGTATTTAGAAAGAACATCAATTCTAAAATATAATTGTCTAGTTTGTACTCATAGTAGTAAATAAAGTGCAGGTTAAGTAATAATGTATTATACTATATAATAATCAGGGCTGTAGGACGACCAGTCGATAGGCAATGGAGAAAACAAGAAGAGAAGAAGCATAGTAATTGTCTTATTATCAGATGTAATACTATAAAATAATCCTGCTTGTGTGAGTTAAAGATAATTTAAATATAGTTTATAATATATATTTGTTAAATATCAGCTTATATACATTAATTGTGGTGTTTATTTATTTATTTTAATTTTCCAATTGTAGTACGAATGAATTTTGCATTTATTAGGATAACTGCATGCAATTATGTGCAC
This sequence comes from Ontholestes murinus, assembly GCA_963969525.1. Lineage (NCBI taxonomy): Eukaryota > Metazoa > Arthropoda > Insecta > Coleoptera > Staphylinidae > Ontholestes > Ontholestes murinus. The sequence continues at coordinate 56,918,163 of OZ018390.1, read as the reverse complement.
TAAGTGGGCTCGTTAATGCATTCACCGCATGATGGAAAATTAATTTACATCGTTGGATTTTGTAAAAATCATAATGCAGTTTTAATTGATTGACGACTAAAAAATTGTAATGAAATATATTTACATTTAAATGATTACAACGAAACCGAATGGATTTATAATTTGAATTGCGTGCAGCGACGAGAACATGCAACTAGTTTTTTTTAGTTTTAATATTCAACGTGTGTTTTTGTTCTAATTAGATATTGATACTCTTCGCACGTGTTTCCAATAATTTAATTTATTCGACGCACTGATTATAAATCATAATTTGATAAGGTAAAAATTTATATTTAGTGTTTACTTATTTATTTTGATATAGAAAATTAACGTAGAATATATTAATTGGTTAATTTTTATTTAAGTCTAAATAGATTCCTAATAAATTTTATTTTATAATATATTCATTATTTTAATATGCTATATGAAGTAAGAAGAGTACCATTACTTAATTTATTCATCGTTTAAATTAAAACGAAATTATTATTATTAAAGATTTATTATTATGAGATCAACTATATACCAAATTAATAATAATAATATTTAAAAAATTGACACAAATAATTATTATCGCATTAAAAAAGATTTAGAAATCCTATGTTTACGTTAACATAAATACTCTTGCGATAAATAACTACGCTGAAAAGTATATTCTAATGATCAGATACAGAAGATACATAACTAAGTACCAATATTTATTATAAATGCTTCTATATATATTAAATAGATATATTATAAATAAAAGTATAGAAATTACAAAGTTTTATAATGAATAGCTCGTATTAAAACAAATAAGTAATTTCAGCGTCGAAACGCGGCATTCTTTTTTTAGGTGCGCCTTAATAAAATATTTTCCGTCGAATTTTTTTGTAATTCCTTTTTTTGGAGGGAATCGTAACTTTATTGCGGTCGATACGTTCGTTCCCCAGCTGCAGAAAATTTATACAGAGAGAATTGCTGTTAATGGCCAATTACTTCACACTATTTCGTGTCCATGTTGAAAACTAAATTATAGATGTTGCACTCCATACAACCCATTTTTCACCTCCCAAACAAAAAACAACAAGTAATCCAGTACGAAATAATCGGTGGTAAAGGTGAGATATAATTTTCCAAAACTCATATCCCGTCACAAATATACATATTGTTTATTACTTTTATTCGTAAATATGATATATAAAAAATTATTAAGTTGTCATAATGATATCTTGAATACATAATAAGTCAGAGAACAAGCACAGAAAGTTTGCGTAATTATTTGAACTGCATATTTACAATTAACACATTTTCAATTTTATATAACTGACCAATGTGAAATTCTGCACAGATAATTAATCCACAAAGCAGTCAACTTACCACTATCTGATCCTAACAGAAAGGCAAAGTTCAACCTTATTTGTAAATTTGCCAAGGATCTTAATTATAACTTAAACATAATTAAACAGAAAAGACATACAAATAAACTTAATCTTAGTCAACTAGAATACTCATTACTTGAAATTATACCTAGGACAAATTTTCCCGATTTGTATTGAATCCACTCTGATATTTCCATTTATTTGATTAACAAAATAATTAAGTCACCTAGCTTGTCAATTTTTGACTTTTGTATATTTTAATGTATTTTGTTAGTAAAAAAAACAAATTAATAAATATTAATAGTTAAATTAAACGACTATCTAAGAAAAAAGTATTATAAAGAGGCAACAGCCACGTATTCCTATTCTTTAATTAATATAAATTAAAACACTTTAACTTTGTTTTACCACAAAAATATTTATTGCTGTGACTATAGTTTCGAACATTCACTGTTTATTATCAAACATAAATGATCAAATATAAATTGTATGTACATATGAAAGTAGCCCTAAAAGAACTACATTATAAGATTATGTAAAATATTTCTTTGTCACAAATATATTTGTCCATTTGCCCAGTAGTAAGAATGTGCAAAATGGCAAAGTGAAAATGAAATAAATAATATTCTAAAAGTACAAATCGATAAATATCCGATTACAGGGCGATCCATTAAACTAACAAGTTTATTCTCACCCACAAATAACACAGTGGACGGACTAGATGGTCAATAACTAAACATTACTTCTACTACATAATTGATGTTTATACAGGGTGAGTTCTTTTGGATGTTCTCTATGGGTATCTCGGAAACTATAAGAGTAGAAAAACGATGAAACAGGGAAAGAAGTGTAGATTTAAGAGATGAATCAAATTGCATTTTCAAGGTTTTCAAAAAAGTTAGGGGTAACTAGCTATTTTGAAAAAAGTAGACTGTCGATTTGGATCTGGATCTGGATTACTGGATTAGCACGATGGGAAAGCAGAGAGGTCTGCTATACGTAGGCAGTGTGCCCTTTGTACGTCCTCACATCTGAGTCATCATTCCTTGTTACCGTTGTGCCAACCCAAGGCGTTGACAAACGCCAGGATCGCAGCAAGAGGGACTCTTAAAATGTTTGATGACTAGACATTCCTCTCCCATTGTGGATTCAACTAAGTAAGATAGAACCGAGCAGCCCAAAAGCACATGCTCAGCGATTTCCTCTTCCTCTCCGCACCCTCTGCAGGTTGAACTAGAGTGTAGTCTCAGTCTATTCAGGTGCGATCTTACATTGTAGTGTCCTGTTAGGAGCCCTACAACCTTCTGTAGGTTTTCTCTTGACAGTTGCATACAGTATCTAGCCGTATTATTGTTCATCTCTCGCGATGAAGTTATTGGAGACCCTACAGCCAGGTGTGTCATCCCATCGCTCCTTGTTACATCTGGTTGAAGCATTTTTTAATAGAGTAATCAAGTCTGGGAGGGCGGCAGGGAGGGGTCCGGCTTGTAAATCGTTCTTCCGAAAGCCTTCCTCACCAAACCTTTTGCTATACTGTTACCTCTGCTGTTGTTGTGTTTTTTCGCTCAGCATAAGGTCACCTTATTGTCACCGAAGGCTTTGCAACATTACAGCGTTAATTCTAGGGTAATTTTACAGCTAGCAATGGAGAAAATTTCTGCTCTGCTGTCCGTTATGATGTGTATGTTTTCTCCCTTGATCTTTTTGTTAGAGATTACCTTTGCTGCGTTTAGTATACCCACGAGTTCTATCCTCACAATATGCATGTTAATTGGGATGTAAAAAATGTTTTACCATGACTGTTTCCCTAATGTACCGGTCGCATAGCCTCTCCAGTATCTTTATGAGAAAATATGTGAGGCTTATTGGCCATATGCTTACGTTGTGGTGTAGTCCAAGCGTCCTGGTTTTGGTATAAAAATAACTTTATTTTACCTCCACGCATAGATTGTGTAACTAAAGGCAATATACACCCGGTACACGCCCATAAGAGTGTCCAGGATAGTACCCTTGCTCCACTTTATGAGAGCCGGATATATCCCATCCATCCCTGCCGATTTATATGGTGAAAAACTCCTCGTTGTCCAGTTTACCCTTTCCCTGGTACCGATAGAGCCCGCCAGGACCCAATTCGGTATAGAATGGAACGTTGTGGATGTATCTGTGAGGCTCCGCTCCTGATTGACGGTGCAGCCCGGAAAATAGATCCTCAATAAAAGTTTGCTTATGTTTTCAGATGAGTCTGTATACGAAGCATCCTCCCTTTTAAGGCTAGTAAGTTCTAGTAAGGGGTTTTTGGAGAGGGCCTGTTTTAGTCGCGAGGTTTCCAAGGCGTTTTCTACTTTGAAGGAAAAAAGCCTCCAGGCCTCCCTCTTTCTTTGTCTTCTCATTTTTTATAGTCGCTCTGTTCTATATTATAATTGTTCTATTCGGACTTATTTTGCATATTCATGGCTCAGAAGTGTGTCCTTCGTGCTGGTATTTCATCGCCTTCAGTTCAGTGAACCACCACGTACTTATGGGTCCCTCCTCTTCTCTGGTTTTTACAGGGCATGCTTTCTTGTTCCCTGATATAATGCTCTTCTGGAGTGCGTCAGTTATATTCTCCAGTTTAGGTACATCTTTTATTGGTTCTTATTCCAGATCCCTAGTTTTGAAGATCCTTAAAGGGTCGTTTTAATGTAATTTGGAATTTTTTCCATCTATGGTCTGACATTGTAACCTTATGAGATATGTACCAGTCCCTTACACACCTGGAAGTAGAAGCCTCGGTCGTTAACAGTTTGATCAATACTAAATCTAAGTTGTTACTTAGTATAAAGTCATGCAACAGCAGGGGTAAGCTGTTGCATGACTTTGTTGTTGTTTTCTTGGCTTCCTCATACCTCGTGGTATGAGTTGATGCCACACCCCACTAAAAGAGGTATACCTGCCTTTTCACAGTCCTCTACCAGTGCTTCCATCTCCGGTTGGGGTGGAAGCTTCTTGTGGAACGTATCTATACGCTTTTGTCACGTCGTTATCCTCATCTTCCAAACATAACCTTACCCGAATGACCGCCAGGTCCTCGGTGGATAGGTGCTACATATAGATAGGGTTATATTTGATACGACAGCATATGGCGGCCCTAGGTGTTTTACCTGTGGATACATAGAATAGATCACTATCTGGTTTACTTAGATCGTGAACCTTGTTTTAATTACCCAGGGTTCCTGCATTAAGGCATTAAGCTCCCGGATTAATGTGGCTGTTGCAGCTTTGCAGTTATGCTGGTTGCATTGAATTACCTCTATTGGTATTTCATTTTTTCTTACCTGTACTTTTTCTTTTTTTTTACTACATAGGTGAAATGAAGGTTATCTTTTTGTCTCGGCTTTTGGATGGTCGGTAGTCCCTACAGTTGAGTAGCGGTCCTGGCCGGTTCCTCCGGGTTCGTAGCCGACCCTTGGGCTGCGTCAATCTCCATTGGATTCTCGGGCATACAAATATATGTGAGCCTTTTCTTCATTTTTACCGGGATTTCGCTGAACATGTACTTCAGCTCCATCCCTTTCGTTTAAATGGCCTCGGCGTCTATTTTGGCCACTTCCATCACCAGGAGAAGTTCTTCCGGTTTCTCCTGTGGTCTTGTTAGGAAGGTGCATCACCGTATCACGTTTATTCCTTTGTTTAGGAAGCCCAGCCGCCTGAGAACCATTTCTAGTTCTTCAGGCTTACCGAGGATCCATATTGTGGTTTTTGTTACGAGGATCTTTCCACACCACCCTTTCAACGAGGTACTCACATTGGCCTTCAGCCAACATAGAGTTGCCTCGTCATCACAAGTGACTGGAAGGATTTCCCCCGCCACATAGACACCACTAAAGCGTCAAATAACCCAACTCCCACTCTGACTTTTTCCGCAACTTCCTCTGAAATCTTACCTAGAGGGTTGGCTAGGTCAATTAAGGCAATCCTCAGGTGGCGACTTGCCGCCTGCTTGTACTTCTTTTTTTTAACCTTCTGATTTTTCTGGAGGTCCTTTGGCTAAAATTTTAGACGATTTCCCTAGATTCATCTTTGCCCTCTTCTTGTTCCCAGGGAGGTCCCAGAGGATCCCTGGGATAACGGCATTTTATTTTTGTCCGGCGCATGTAGTTTCTCTTTCGAGTGGCTCGTACTAGCTCTCGCTGCTTGTTCGTCCAGACGTGCCTTCCTGCGCCTACCTATTTCCACTCCGCTACAATTTTTATTTTTTGGCTTTGCAATATGCCACCAGTATCACTAGTGGTTTCTGTGCAAGCATCCATAGGTTTGTTTTTTGTTTTGGGGGCATCCGAGGATGTCCCCGAAGAATGACTTGAGCTCATCTGTGAGGAGCCCTCCTCTTGTGTCCCTGCCGAAACTGGGTGCTCCAATGTGGTGGTCTCCCCTGGTTAACACTCATCCTGAGGATTGAGTTTTGATTTTACATTATCCATAATGGTTATTGAAACTTCATCCTTCTGGCTCTCTACCCTCCATGGAGCCCACAAACCGGGGACGTCTCAATGCGAACGCCAGGGCTACCAAGGGAATAGTCTCTGAAGTAAATTGCACATGAAATGCATCCAGACAGGGGAAATTGTCCGGTGCACCTGCGCGCTCCATTCATCAAAGTAGCTCACCCTGCCGGCCCTCTGACGGGACGACTCAGTTGTTGTTCCTAGGAACATTGATAAAGGTGAGTTAGTCTCTACCGAAATAAGGACCAAAGCGACGTATTGCTGCTCGCAGAGCAGCTAAGTACGCTAGGATTCCTTCATCCCCCGACACGGGTCGCCACGCACGGTACAAACACGTGGGTGACCATAACGTATCAATGTAAACATTGAATCGAAAACTACCATGTGCCGGCCATAATAATTAGGTAAGATTTTTGGTTCAACCTTCTCTGGTCTATATCCGCCGTGTATAGTCGGAAAACAAGGGTACCTCGTGAAGGGTGTGGTTTTTCACCATGCACAGTCGGTCCTGGATTCGAAAAGCCCACCACCTTCTTAGGCTGGCCGATTTATTCAAATCTTGGTTATAATGACAAATAGAAGAAATTTGTAAGATACAAAGTTCTAGATAATTTTATGCAGATTATATTTACGCAATGTATGACATAGAAATTAACAATACAAATTTTACATGTAAATTCCACAATTATTGAATCGCGATTCATCTGTCCATAATTTTTTTTGGGAAAGTATTATCCTCTTGGCAAATGTGTTTATACCACAAGAAGGCCATTTGATCATTACAGAATTATTATACTTTATGCTGTTTTTTTTCAATTTTGTTTATTCCTATAAAATTAATAATTACAATATTGTTATCATTATAAACCACCGCACTTGTTTTACTTTTATCTTTTTCATGGCTAACTATTTTCTATTTATAATTCAACTTAAAATGACTATAACTCACTTATTTTTAGAAATAACTATGTCATATGATATTACATTAAAAATAAAAAAATAATCCATCTGGAATATAATTAATTAATTTACACAAAATTATGTACAACTTTGTCTATTACAGTTTTTCTCTATATGTTATAATAAGCGAGATATATTGATTTGCAAAAATCGTCTCTTAGATCTACACTTGTTTCCCTCATTTAACTGTTTTTCTATCAACTATAGATTGCGAGATCCTCATTGAGAACATCTAAAAGCTCTCCAGTATAAAGGACAAACGAGATAAAAGAGGAACAATATAAAAACCGAAAATTTTGAAATAAAGAAGTATTTCAAAAACACAGACATTTAAATTTAGCAATGCAAACAAATAACGAATTATTAATTGGATTATATAGTACATAATCTAATTACTAATTCGAAGATTTTTTAGGAATAACGGTACTGTCACCATTTGGTCAAATTTGTTCAAAAACTCAGAATTTTGCAAATATAAATATTCAGCTTCAAAAAAGTATAATAACATATATCCTATTATAATAACTACTTCTCTGAATTTTCAGTTTTATATTTTCAACTAATAACAAAAGACATCAAAGCTATTTTCAAGAAAATTATTATATAACTAGGGACTATGCTGAAATATAAAAAAGGTACAGAAAACAAAATAAAATATATAATGAAGGTGGACAGAAGAAAAAAAGGCTAGAACAATCTATAATACTAACAGGATAGAACGAATTAAGTAATGTAGAATAAATAAAAAAGCAAGCAGTGAAGACCGATGCAGTGCAGGGTGTTATAAAAATAACTTCCATATTTTAAAAGACGTATTACTAACAAGTAACTCCTAAATCTGGCCACAAAAAGGGTTTTGCGTAGATTTTAAAAATTATATCATTTAAATGGCGACCTTGACCAGCGATTTACATTTGGAGCGGTTCTTGGAAATTTTCTATTACTGTCGCTGATATGACGGACGAAATTTTATTTTTATTATTATTTATTTATTTTGAGAGCAGATCCTGTTTTTATTACTCTTAGAACCCACATAAAATTCGTTTACCTTTGTTCAGCACGTATTCCGAAGCTTTTGCAAAACGACCTCTGCTGTTACATATTTACCATTTTTGAAAATGGTCTCCACTATAAAATCTCGCTGATCATGAGGCGACGTAAAACTACATTATTTGCACTATCTAACAAGAGCTCCTCCTTACTTTCTTCGAGGACTTCACAAAAAGAAAGGGAAATGTGGGAGTTATTTCTGCTGCACCTTCTATTTAATAAACTCTCTAAAATATTATTCAATTTATTATTACATATTATACTATATATATTTTATTGAATATCTGAAAATATGCATAAATAATTTCAAAAATATTCTATCACATTTTTAACAAAATGTATTTCTCGTAAAATTTAGAATTATTTCCTTACAGAATTCAATTGCCTTTTTTAAAATTATATATATTAATTATTTAATTGTTTTAAATGATTTATTACCTTTATTATTTATGAAAATTTAGAATTATTTTATTAGATATTTGAATTGTTTTCCTTTATCACTTTTATTTCGATTTTGAAATGTTTTTTTTAAACCTATCTTATTTTTTTAATTAGAATAAGAATAAGAATTTATTGGTCTTTCTTGTTGTTAACAACAATATAAGACAAGTCAGTAACACATCATAATTAATATTAATTTTAATTTTGTAAAATTTCAATTGTTTTTGTAGTGGTTTTGTAAATTTTCAATTGTTTTATTTAAAAAAAACGTTCAAAAATGTTGTTACCGATTTTTTTTAGTTATAATTTGTAAAATTCATTAAAGATTTTTATTACGAAAATTCAAAATATTTTATTACAGATTTCAATTGTTAGTTGTTGTTAGTAATTGAGTTTTATTCTGTTAATATCTTAAAAAATTGCTTGAATTCTTTATAATTCGATGTTTTTTATTTTCAAATTAATAATTTTAATATGAATTTTGCGATACCTCAATTTTTAATGTTATATACTTTTACTAGAAATAAAACTCAAGTTAAGTTTATTTTTTGTTATATATTTTTTCTTCAATGCAGCTATTTCTTACTATTTTTTCCTTTAGTGGTGATTTTTTGAGTGAAGTAAAAATATGATTTTACATTTTTCTACGAAAGTTTACATGACTATTTTCAGCGTGTTTAATAATATTAAAGAAACATGTTAACACTTTAGATAAATGGTATTTTCTGAATTTTTGTTTAATAATGACAGAGAGTTAATGGAAAATATAATAATAATAATAATAATAATATGTTTATTTGTGTTATTACATTATGTTTACACACGTCAGATAATTACAGAATATTAATGCTAATAAATAGATACATACATGGAAATATATTAGTTTATAATAATCAAACAAAATATCAATATAAATAGAAGTATTAAGGGGTACATAAATCTAATAATAGTTAAATAAACAAACCGTATAAGTAAAGTAATATCAAATAACTATACAGCATATAAGATAGGTACATAGATAAAATAATAGTTAATAAATAAGATTGTATGAATAAAATCATTTTAAATGACATATTAAAATAAACACACAGATAAAATAAATAAATAATGTCCAATAAATAAAATAAAATTGTAAAAATAACAGCACAACATATTAAAATAAATATATAGATAAAATAAATAAATAATGGGTATGAAATAAAATAAAATTGTATAAATAAAACAATATCATATAACTATACAACATATTAAAATGGGTACATAGATAAAATAATTAGTTAATAAATAAGATTGTGTACATAAAATAATCGTAAATAACAGCACAACATTTTAAAATAAATATATGGATAAGATAAGTAAATCAATAAATAAAATAAAATTGTTTAAATAACGGCATAACATATTAAAATAAATATATAGATAAAAATAAATAAATAATTGTCAATAAATAAAATAAAAAATTGTATAAATAAAATTGTATTGGGGAACGAACAACATATTAAAATTAGTGAAGAGATAAAATAATGAATGGTTGTATGAATAAAATCAGAAATAAAAATGAACTAAGATTTACATCACTGATAGTCCCGCAAATCGCTTGTGTAGACATTCCTCAATTGAGAAGAATCCTTCTTTCAGAAAATAACTTTTAAGTATGTGTCTAAACTTTACTAGCGGGAGCCCTTTCACATTGCTCGGTAAATTGTTGTAAAGTTTTGGACCATAGTGATTTATACCATTGTGAGATCTAGCGAGCCTTTGAAAGTCTAATCTGATCAAGTCACTTGATCTGGTATCATGATCATGACCCTGACACTGTTGCTTATAGGTGTTGGAGTTTTTGTGAACATACGTAAGACACTCCAACGCATAAATACAGGGTAGTGTTAAAATTTCCAGATTTATAAAGGCATGTTGACATTCTGTTCTATAATCAATAGACGCAAGTATACGAATAGCTCTACGTTGTAGAGCAAATAGCCTCTTACTACAACTGGAGTGTCCCCATGATAAAATTCCATATATAAGGAGAGACTCACAATAAGCGTGATATGCAGATTTAAGAGCATGTTTAGGCAGATGGTTTTTTAAAGATCTTAGTAAATATATATATTTACAGACTTTGCTGACAGTTTCATGCTCGTGTTTGTTCCAAGTTAACTTTGAATCAAGATAAACACCTAAAAACTTTGCATCACTTGGAACAATATCTGTTTTTAAAGAGAATATAACCGTATTTGACTTGTCTGGGTTTACTGTTAGTTGATTGGCAGTAAACCAATCAGACGCAGTTTTAACTGCCCTATTATTTTTAGTAATAGCGTCACATTTGAGGGACGCCGAGCTGAGAAGAGTTGTATCGTCAGCAAATAAAATAGTAGAACTATCGCAAATTTGCTGAGGCAGATCATTTATATAAATTATAAAGAGTAAGGGTCCCAAAATTGACCCTTGAGGCACCCCTTGCTTCAGTAAAGTCTCGCTTGACAACTTTCCGTTGAAGTATACCATCTGCTTTCTGTTAGCTAGATAAGAATTTATCATGTGGCAGCTGGTTGGGCTGAAGTTATAACAGTATAATTTTCGCAGGAGAATCCCATGCGAGACACAATCAAATGCCTTCGACAAATCCATGAAAGTCGTAGCACAGTAGTTTCCCGATTCGAAACCTTCATAGATTGTCTGTGTGAGGGCACTGATTGCCTCCCCAGTGGACCTTCCCTTGCGAAAACCATACTGATCATTCGAAAGAAATTTGTTCGTTTCCAGAAAGTCAACCATCTGTATAAATAGTATTCTTTCAAGGATTTTCGAAATAATGGGTAGTAAGGATATAGGACGATAATTGTCGGTATCATTAACATCACCTTTCTTATGGACTGGTATTACACGTGCCCGTTGAAGGCATGCCGGAAAAGTGCTTGTGGATATGCAATAATTAATCAGTTTAGTTAGTGGGCTGATAATTATATTAACAATATGTTTGAGTAATCGAGTACTCATACCATAGACATCTTGACTAGATGATGATTTTAATTTATTAATTGTATCTCTCACTACGACAGTGCTAACTTCCTTAAATTGAAAATAATATTTGAATGGTTTAGGGTTTCTCAAAACAAGATAGTTTATTGCGTCAACATTACTACCAGGTAATTTATTTACAAAATTTGTAGCCACTTCAGTAAAGAAGTCGTTGAATTTATTTGCATCAATATCACAGGACGGATCACAGATGGGTTTAGGTGGTTTGATTAAAGACCACATGGCCTTTACTTTATTGCCAGATCCCTTAATATAATTGGTATTTGCATTTATCTTGGCGTTCTGAATTGCCAAGTTATACTTACGTTTATAATTTGTATAGTGAACCTTAATATCTGGATATTTATTACTCGCTTCTCTCAATAATTGAAGTGTCTGACGCATTTCTCGCAAATTATTATTAAACCAACTTGGTTGTACTTTTCTTGGAAGCTGGGTTGTGTACTTTTCTGGAAAAGATTGATTAATGTGTTTTTCTATACATTTGAGGAAAATATCAAATTTAGTTTCTAAACAGGTGTCAGTGTCATCCACAAAACTCCAGTCAGTACCATCTATAAAAGTGAAAAACATAAAACAACCATGCTCGGTGATTGGTCTAACCTTTAATTTTGTTTTAATAATATCTGCAGCAGGGATATTAATTTCTGTATGAATGCCAATATGGTCGGAGAAGCCAGGGTCGACTGCTTTAGTATTTATTTTTGTAGGATTAATGTTACTAAAAACATTATCAATGCGGTTATTGAACCTGGTATTAAACTTAACCATATCATGTAACCCATAAGTGGCTAATAAATCACAAAATGTTGAGGACTTGAAGTTATTCGAGTTGAAAATGATATTAAAGTCGCCTCCAATAACTACAAGATCATTGTAATTTATTTTTTCCAACAGTTCATTTATAATGTTTAAGAATTCATTAAAGTCCCCAACTGGCGAACGGTAAATAGTGATTACTGTTAGAGAGAAATTAGGTAGATATATAGCCGCTATCTCACATATTTTCTCCTTTGAAAGGCTTACTAGATTACTTAGAATTATGTATTTGTGTTGTGTAGAATTGAATTGTAATACTCCCCCGTGTAAAAAGGTACTGCGTGCAAAGTATGAGGATAATTGGTAATTCTGTAAGTTACAGTATTTTAGTTCATCAGCACTGAGCCAATGCTCACTTAAACATATTAAATTAAAATTGTAGTTGTTTTCAATCAGAAATGCATCTAGTTCATTAAATTTATTTCTGAGGCATTGAATATTAAGAAATAAAATGTTTATACTTAAATTAGATTTATTTTTAATTTTTGTTTTGGCGCAGCACTGATTAATCGTTAGCCGTTCTGGGGCGTTTTCTTCGAAAAAGAAATCGCTCAACAATGATACCTTCTGGCCAGTTGTTAGGGCTGGTTAGAACTTGGTGGTGAATGAAATCAGCACCGACTTTAAATGCGGGATATATAGAGTTAATTTTTTCACATGTAACATTGTTAGATTTAATTAATTTCTGAACATGATCCTTTATGTCATCGGTTGTTACGTGACTTTTTACCCGTTTAACAAATAACCAAGTTTTTTTCGGCTCAGCTTCTAAATTCGATTTATTATTATTTGTTCCTGTACCAACAAAGGTATTTTTCATTTTATTGGAGCGTTTACGCTTATGAGAAACTGTTATAAACTCATTTGTAGTTGTATTTGTTTTGTTTATTGCACTGTTTTCGACCCGACCGTCTTTGCGCGCGGTTCCCGTTTTCAATATTGGCATGACACTGTTAGTGTTAGATTTGTTTACATCCGACAGCTGATTTCCAATTGATATCGTTGGGGTCAACGGAGTTATTGGTGCCGCTAAATTTTCCGCACTTATTGCACGAACTTCGGAGTCGATCGGGATAACGGTTGCCAACTGCGATGGTGTCAGCGGTGTTGTTTTTAGCGGGACAGTCCTAACCTCTAAACGAAGGGACGTATTTTCATCTTCAAGTCGCTGGATTTTCTCTTGCAGGAGGGTAATTAATAGTGTTTGTTCACTTACACGTTCCTTTAATAGCAGATACGCGTCAGCCCGAAAATCGGTATCATCCGTATCCGGCAAGGTAACACCACAGCAAGTTTTTACATTTTTATAACAACCTGCGTGATACAGGGATTTACACACTATGCATCGTATACCAGATTTTGCTACAGAACCACAACGGCATACTTTGGGGGCACTATCACTTGTTGCACCACTTTTCTTTAAAGAATTACTAGTGTTCGCTACAGCACGACCGCCTTGATCGCCGGCCATTTTTAGTTTATAAATATATGTCTGAATAATTAAATAATACATTTATAATACTCCTTGTTTAAAAATTGAAAACAAAACTTTACGCTAATATTAAGAAGTTATATTACTTGATGGAATAGACATGTTCATTTGTGCGTAAATAATTTGTTAGAAATTTTTTATAATAAATCATTTTTTTTTTTAGGCGAGGGACATTGAAGAAGGAACATTGCGGCAACATTATTCACAGATATTATTGACATCACATAATATGTTTACAAATGTATAAGAAAAACTTACAGTTTGAAATATGTATAGAAAACTCTTTAGTTTAGCAAATAGTAGCTATACAGGAAATAAATCGATAAAGCAATTTGTCTTACTTATCAGCTAGTCTTGCTTACTCCAAAACCATCCTACTATCCCTCCTAAAAACAAATATTCTATGATTACTCACCATCAATTTATAATTTCACTTAATGTATATTCTTTTTAATCATAATACATGCCTTAATAATGAACGCTACCATAATTAATGTTAGAGTGTTGAATTGATAGCCCTTTAACAGCAGATAAAGTGTCTTATGGTTTAAATATAGTAGCATTAATTCAAAAGAAAATAGGTTTATTTCACTTATTAAAGAAATGTTGTTTTAAAAAACTTTTTTGTGCACTAGTACGTCTTTATGAAGGGACTTATTTATCATAGAATATTTTATAATCCTTTTGAAATCTTACAAGCGTGAGCTAAAATTTTTAAATATTACATTTTTATAATATTAATATAACAGAAACATAAAATAATATTAGGTTATACCTAATGTACCGCATCATACATAAAATAAAAACGCATTAACGGTTTTCACTAATTATAGGCTTTTAATAAAATATATTAATTTAACCATAAACGTCCGAAATCCCAATTAAATCCACGTGTATTAGCGCGGCCAACAACGGAATAACGTCGCTCAATCAATATTGTAATTTTCATTAAATTTATCGCGGATTGCCGTAGATAAAATATAAAACAATAAATCTGGAATTATTGGTAATGCCGCAACAACATCAAGGATTTGTTTGCAGTGTACCTATAACATTCAATTACACGTCATAATTATTAGGATAACGTCAATGATAAACGCAATAACAGCCCGTTTTATCGCTTTTATGTATTGCACTCGTACATTTTTAATATTTTAATTAAAATGCACGAATTTAATTTATTCGTCCGTGTCAAATGGCGCGGAGTTTATTATCACGGGCATTGTTTATTGTTTATTGTAAATTTTTATTTACTACACAAGATGATTGCTATTTTTTATATTATTTAATTGTTATCTATAACAATATTAATAATAAATTTTAAAGTTATGAGTATTTAGTATTTGTTTAATGGTTAATTATTTATTCACTTCGTCATCCTTCGCATACGTAAATATAAATACACTTTATATTTCACATCTTTATTATTTGCCATTGCAGTGGTTTAATATAACATAATGCCATAATACCGTTCCGTATCATAGTCCTGAATGGAGCGGACACGTAAATATATTATGAAATAAAATAAATAATATAATATCTCCGTCAACATCTAACATAATACTTATTACTGGGACAAAAGACGTAATTCCTTCAGGGAATTCCAGGTCTGGAACACTGACGGCATTTTCAGCAGACTAAAGACAATCGGGACGCTCACGGGGACGGAAAACAAAGAGTTATCCGATATTTTGACGTATCAAAAATGAGTTTTCCGTCCGGGAAAAGAAATGCTGCGGGAATCGTTACATCAAAGACGGCTGTATTTTTCATTGGGCCAGTGTGAAATTATTAGAAGATTCACGTCGTGATTGTTAACTGGCATTGATAGCCTCTAACTTTACGTTTACTTATATTATTAGAATAATATAAAAATATTCAATAAAATGTTCTTAATACCGAAGTTTTTATTGTTTACTCAGAACCGCTATTCTCTTATATCATTTTTAGACATTTTATGTTAGAGTTGTGGAACTTAAATATAAATTATTTATACGGATATATAAACTTTATTAACTAGTAATAATGCTTCTATAGAAACTTTTCTATTTAAAAGGTAATAAACTAACCAATATAACCACTTGTCTTTCTTCTATACGTGACATTTTTATATATCATCCATTCTATAGGCACAACATTATTATTAACTAAGAATGAATATTTAGAATACATTCATCTAATAGTATAGAAGGTGATACGATTTATTTAGCTTTAATTTATGAATGTGCAAGTTTAGTTAACCAATCAAGAAAAATACGATTTGTACCAGTTTGGTAACAGTCCTTAGAAAACGGACATGAATTAGAATCTATATTCGCCAGTTTTTAAAACCTATACTTGTTCTAAATCATGAACTCATAGGTATCACATTAAACAAAAACCTTGCAAATATTTTAATTTTCAAAATAGAAGAGAGGCAATTACAAATTATGTTCTCGCTAATATTGTACTTACGCAAAGGTCTACGATAAAAGATTAAAGAATAATAATAATACTTTCAAATAAATGAAGATTTATCAATTTTATAAGCTTCATAACCTGGCAAACCTACAAGCTTATGGTCTTAAGGTCTAAATAATAATTTGTAATGGATTATAGAAGTGTATTTATGAAGAGAAAACTTAGGAAAAGCCCAAGGAGATAAAAATATTGAATCACTTAAATTTACTAATAAAATGCAGTCAGTCATTTTCTATTGGTGTAACAATCAGTTTTGTTTACATATTTCTTCATTTTGATAATTGTCCATGTAGATACTTTGTTCAGAAGTATGATATCTTTTTGTGAATTGTGAAGTCAAGAAGCAATGACAACCTACGTTCCTCTATGCTAAATCTCTATCTCAATGTCAACACATGTACTTTGGTGTAGGCAAGAAGGAGTTCCCAAATGATCCTAATTATTATCAAGTCTAGTTTATGCAATTTGTTATAAAATGGCACACTAATATAAGCACGTAAAATAAGGTCTTCAAAAATTGAAACTAAATATACCAGAAATGGTCAAACTATTACCCTAGTGGCTACAATCGCCTAATAGATTTATGCACCAAATTTTGAAGTGATTTAATTTTTATGTATGCATGTTACTGTTTATGTTTTAATAGATCTTGTAAAGTGAATAAATAAATAAAATCCACAGGATAATTCTGAAATTATATATAATATTTCTATAGGTTGGCTCTTGGCGAAAGTTCTTTTTCGCCACTAGTTGATAATCTGTTCTCTCTAGGTGGTTAGCGCTGATGTCCAGTTAACCTTAACTTACCACACTAGTGTTTGAATTAAATGTCTCTTCTAACCTTGTAAATATCTTTTTGAAGATGATAGCGCTTTCTTTAGGTATATTTAAATATTTTTATAAATATTTATTAAAATAATACAACTTATTGAACTTTAAATACTTTAAGTTATAACTGGATATTGGCTGAAGTCACTTAGCCCAATCAAACCTTTTGCTATAAAATATATTGAAAAATAATTTGAAGGTTTTTGGAATTGTCTGTGTTATCCTCGATTATATCATATGAATCCATAAGAGTGATAAGCCGTAAATTTCTGCTTAAATTATTCTTTAATATTCGGCTTTATCATGTCATAAATGCTGCATTTTTTCCAGTAAACAATTCTCGGTTTACATTAGAATAGCTTCTAAAAACCAACAGATCGTTGCTAATTTTTTTTGCACTTTTGGTAACCATAATATTTGAAAATTTAATAACAGGTATTATTTGTTGAACTATACCACATTTTCATTTAACTGTTGCCCTTCATTCCGTCGTATTTTTTCTATATAAATTATATTTTAAATCTTGAAGCACGGATTAAGAAGAGTTTGTTTTTCTCGATCCGAACTTAACTATAGTTATGTAATAGAGTATTCTTTCAACAAGTTGAGAAATTGGGCACGAACAAATTCAATTTATAAAATATGTTTCTTTTATATGTGGTTTAATGGTATCTTACTTACCCTTTGATTAAATTAAACATTTATTGTTTGGAAAAGAGACTAGGGAATGATGATATAAATGCTGGGGATAAATTACCAAATGGATTAGTTCACATTTTTTTCTGAACATGTATTTCTTGTGTACATGTATCCGTATTCCCCAATAGGCGATATTATTTTCATTAAAGCATTTTAATTTTAATAAAGCAAAATCCCTTCATGTTTTGTCATTCATATAATTATGACTGAAAATCAATCTTTCACTCCTGATTTAATCATCTTTTTACCTCCAATATTGGACATTTAATTCATTCAATCACTCTCATTCATGCACCGATCACCTATCAATCCAATTCGACCTTGGGATCCAAAGCCAACCAACCACATCTTCTCCAGAATGTATATATAATGTTTTAAATTGCAACATTCATAAAATTGCTGAAGACGTGTTAAATAAAATCAAAATTCGTTCGAATATTGCACCATCCACCATCTCCGAATTTAATTCTGCTTTATCCGATTCCCTTATGCGTCACTCTCCTATCCTAAAAAAGCAATTTTATAAATATTTTCTGCCTACATTTAATTTAAGGCTTTAAGTGGCATTTTATTTATTTATTTATTATTAACGGGTTACGTCTATATACACAAAATAAGAATTACAATTTAGTTACAATAATATAACAAAAATATCCTAAATAACTTAATATAACTAATTATACATTCTATTTCTTAATAGTAATTTAAATAAAACATATGATACAGAAAACTACTGAAATTTACAATATTCGTTAGCTTCTCTTAACATTCTATCCAAAGGCGTATTATGACCATAATTAGTAATATGAGTATTATTTTTAAAAATTGGCATAAAACGAGTTGGTATACCATTAGCTGGTAAAAAGAAACATATTTTATTTAACAAATAAGGAGAGAGCATCTGAACGTTAAACAATTTATGTAAACAAAAAGATCATTAGTAATTCTTCGATGTATCAAATCGTTCTCATTAAGTATACGTCGAATTTGATCATATTCTCCTGGAACGTGGCTAATACCTAATTTAAATTCTGCCAATCGCAAAAATCTATTCTGATTTTTTTCTAGTAACATAATATCACTGTCATATATTGGGGACCATTTATTTTCCCATACCAAACAGATATTCTATAGAGATCTTCTTGGATTTCAAGACACTCTTCTGGACACGAGATCTGTTTAAATATTTTTATATCATAATAATAATAAACAAATAATAAACGTGTACATGAAAGTATTGAATTTTTAATATAATTGATAAAGATAGAAAATAATATTGGCCCAATATGAGACCCCTGCGGAACCCCAGAAGTAACCATAAATAACCTTGATTCAAAATTATCTAACTTTAACACTTGCTGTCCATTATTTTTAAAAGCAGCAATCTATGTTATAAAATTTTTGTTTATACCAAACTTCCTCAACTTGGAAATCAATATATTATGATTTACTTTATCAAATCCTTTAGAGAAGTCGGTATACACATCAACCGGATTACCTTTCTGTAAAGCGTCTGACAAAATTGTGGTATTTTCTAAAAGATTTGTCACGTTCGATCGGCCCGGCATAATACCGTGCTGATTAGGTGACAGTTTGCTAAAATAAATTTGTGTCAGATGTTTCCCAATCAATTGGTCAAGTAATTTAGGAAGAATTGATTGGTGACATACTCCTCGGTTAATCTCAATTTTATTTCGAGAGCCGGTTTTAGAAATCGGACATATAAAACTCTCTTTCCTGAAAGCAGGAACAATTCCATAGACCAAGAATATTTTGAAAATAAGGTATATAGGAATGCATAACGAATATTTGCAATGTTTTTAAACTGTACTTGCAAGTCCGTCAGGTCATACAGTTGTTAAGACTAGATATAGGCAAATTTGTGTTTTCATTATGAATTTCAAAAACCGATTAGAAATAATTTGCAAACAGGTCGGCGATACGTTGGCCATCCGTAGCCACTTCCTTCCCAAGTATTATTTTATTAGATAAACCATCCTCTTGCTTTAATGCCCTAACAAATTTCCAAAAATAATTAGGATTTACAATTGTTTACATTGACTTCTGAGATCTCTGAATAGATTAAAATAATTTATATTACCACTTTCTCTGTATATTTTATGGACTTTTTTCTTTCTTCGAATTAGATTTTTCAATTCCTGTGAAAACTATTTGGGAAAGGAGTTGGGACTTCAACTAATTTAGTTCGTAATCCAGACACGTTCTGATAGTAAATTAAGAGTTTTTTGACCCTGCATTAATATTAGAGATAAGATGTTGTGTTGTTATATACGGAACATCATTGCGATAACGAATTATTAAATTTGGTTCCCCATTTGCCCTTCTCGAATCCAACGATCTTTTTATTTCTTTATGAAACATTTGTTGTTTTTTCGTTTGATCAGTTTTAAGATGAGTCTTATACTTAGGGTTATTTTTTTTCGTTTTTAGAACAAGTTTCACAGTCTTGACATCATTAAATATTAGTTTAAGCGGTCGAGGTTTGTTTGTGACCTTCTTTCCTACTTTCCAAATTTTTGACGTACTGTTGTACCTAAGGATTCTAAAATTGAGTTATTTTTTTCGGAATCATTGTTAATTATATCTACTACGTTGGCTGAGTTTGATTCTTCTATATTGTACACCATTAAATTACATTGGCGATTAAATTTAAGGATGGCAATATATATATAAAAAATTTCAACAAGTTAAATATAGATATATGAGCTGTTTATTTTGAAGTCCATTTATCTTTAATTTGAAATATATAAGGTTTTGTGTTTTTACAAAATTAAAAGTATACGTAAGGTATATGGTTGACTCGCAATGCTAAATCGTATCTAAGGAAGTTAATTTTATAATTCCTATTCAAAAATCGCTATTATTAAGTGTATAATATGTTCTTCCTTACCTTGAAAGGAGTTAGGTCACTTTCAAAATAAACATTTGTTTTGTTATAAAATGTGAAAAAGCTTAAGTTTAAAAAAAATTAAAAAACATTTATGGTTCATTTCTTAAAAATCGCATCTAGCATATTTGCAGCCAGTTTATTTTTTTCCCGTTGGTATTTTTGGATCTTTTGTAAACTGCTTTTTCTAAGAGTCTTGTTGATATAAAATCCTCTTATTTTATTTCATTTAGTATGAAAGTATTACATTTTTTTATTATATTATAATAATCTTGTGGCACATACAATAAATTATTTCTTTTTAACATTTCTATAACGCCAAAATCTCTGTCATTATGTAAAAATGAATGACCCGATATTAAAAATTTGTGGTCTATGATTTCCTCATAATTTTCCATCGATTGAACAATTTTTAACCACATTAAAGATATTTTGATGTGTTTTGTCCTCCAAGCATGTCACTATATGCAATGATATGTTTTTCACTTTTTAGAGTTTTAAGGTGTTTGAAGAAGCATGGAGCCACTTCTTGGGAACCTCTAGAAGCTTTTGTTTCATCCAAAGCGTACATGTATACATTATCGTTGTGAAAATTGTGTTTGCCTAAATTTAAAATATACATGTTGCATTTATTATAAGCTACTGAAGCAAAATAATGAGATGGGTGAGTTGATACTAGTTCTTGATCTTGTTTTAATGCATTTCTAGCTGATTCTGCTAGTTTCAAATGAATATCATGTTCTCCCATAAGTTTTTTCTCTTCTTCATGATTATCTGATGCTTTAACTTTATTGTTTAATCTACCAAAAAAAGGTTAAATGAAAATAATAATAATTTTTAAGTTTTTATACCACTATTTATAAATAGTGGTATAAAAACTTAAAAATTATTTTCATTTAACCTTTTTTAAAATGAACTACCACATAGTAACGGTCGCTACCATCATTATCATTTAATCTATCACATTTTTGGCATGTGCCTTTGCGTGGTGGGTGTAATTGTAGATCTTTTTTAAATATTTTTCTTCCATTCATTAACTACTCTTAAATTACTTTCTTTACAGTGAAGCTCATACTAATCAAACATTTTTTTAGTCAGTTCAGGATGTAGATATTTTCTGTTGGTATTATGATCCCTCGTATAATGGGATTTAAATTTCGGGAAACTGTTAATATGGTTTTGAACAACCATATTTGCTTCATCGCATATTTTTCTCGACGACATTTTCAGATTTTAACACACGTTTCAATCTTCATTCGCTTTTTTTGAAAACTGTGTAAAAATAATTTCTTACAAATAGAAACGTTGCCTGTTTTAGAGTTTAACCAGTATGTAAGACTCTCATTTCTATATGAACCTTTTCCGTTTCTCCGACGTCTTCTTTTCAGCGTTCGGTCGCTTCGTATATATTTTGCTTATTCTTAAGTCTCTTAAGTTCCAAAACATTTCAAAAATACGTTTTCTTTCTGTTTCATTTAAATTTTTTAAGCAGTATTTTCGACATTCGCAATCTTTATTTTGAAAAACTTTTGCAGGTTTAATTTTTCCCGTTTATGTATCGTATCTTTTTCCAGAATTTCGTTTAATTTTAGGAAGTTTCTGAATATAAGTATAACTTCTGTTTTCTCTGAATCTTTCTCTGAAGCTATTGTTTTGTAAATTCTCATTCTTAATTAGTTCCTCTTCCTCTGTTGAGTAATGAAGTTCTAAAATTCTCTTTCTTTTTCTATATTTGTTGCATGATTTTAATTCTTCTTCACGTTCAGAATCAAGGAATCTTGTGATTTTATCCTTTCCCATGGGTTTAGTAATTTCTTTAATAAAATATTATTTTCTAAAATTTAATTCAATACTATAATGTAATTTAAATTACCTTCATCACTGCTTTCAAGATTTTGGGCCGCACTTTTTGACATTATCTATAAAAAGTGGACTTAGGTCACTTTCAAAATTATGATTTTCAGTATTTATATTATTATGAAAATGTAGGTGTTACAAAATTTTCAAATTTATTAAATATATTTCAATGCCGATTTACTTTTTTTAAAGTTCAGCATAAATTAGAAGGGTCACCACAGTTAACTTGAAAAAAGATAAAAATGGACTTGGGCCACTTTCACAATAAACGGCTCATATAAACAAATTAATTTTTGAGAACAAAAAAGTACAAGAAACCGGAAATTATTAGCAATATAAAAGACTCGGGAGACGAACAGACGATTCAATAATATCAAAGACATTTGCAGATTATTTAAAAAAATCGTCTCAAAAACTAAATAGCAATAATTTTGACAGCAACTTTGAAGACATAGTAAACAATTAGTATGACACATTCGACAAAAAACATATTATTCATGTAACTGACGACGAATTTGACGAAATGGACTACTTTACAATACTAAGCTCTGGTTAAAATTCAATTCTTGGCCACTACTATATCCCGCGTTTCATACTTAAAAAATACCTCTCAATGTCCATGATCTGATATAAAAATCCTTAATGTTTGCTATAACAACCAGTATTTCCCTCAGGAATGGAAAGTAGGAATAAGTGTTTGTATACCAAAACTAGATGTGGATCCTTCATTTTTTACTAATTACCGCCGCATTATCATACTCCCACTCCTAGTTGAGCTTTTTGAATCGCTGCTAAAACAGAAAATCCTTTGATGCACAATTTTTTCCATCTCTAACTACCAATTTGGATTATTACCCAACAAATCAACTACTTAATCTAACTGTCTCTCTTAGATATTAAAAACGCTTTCGACTCTGTTTGGCATCGAGGTTTGCTTTTCAAATATCTACGAATATAGATTCCCAGCCACTTCGTCATTTTAATCAACGAATTTTTAAGAAATCGCCCATGTAAAGTAAAAATCCGCTAGTATTACTCCCATTTATTTAAAATCCTATAAAATGTCACTCAATATAAAATATAATTTATACTGTTCAGATATTTTCAACCCCGATCCTGAGTTTCTTTAATTCAGACTAACCAATCCGGTTCGCCAACGACCCAGTCTTAGTATCGCATGCTCTTATCCTACAATCTGCCCTACCATCTCTTCAATCATCACTAAGCTCATTTGAACCATGTTTCTCCAAGTGGCGTATTGAAGTAAATGTCTCAAAATCCAAGCTTCTTATCCCTTTTCACAGAACTTCACCGCCTCAAATAAAAATCCGTATATCCGAATTTTCGACTCCAAATTAACGTTTAGATCCAAATTCAAAGCAAGGGCGCAACATTTCTGATCGAACGTATAAAAACCAAGGCATTTCTAAACAAACAGCCGTCGATATATAGAAAGCTATTTCAGCCCCTTGCTTGATTATAGTTCTATTCTCTTCATTCAACTCAATATCATTTCCTAGTAGCAAAAAGGTCCCCACTTCGCACCCTGAACAAAATCCGACAGCCTAATAACCTACTCTACAATCCATCCAACAAAGTACTCTATGAAGAAACGCAAATCACCCCGATTTTCAGAATTTCCAGATCAAACTTATAGTTGAACACAAAATTATTTATAATACAATTAGATCGTTCAAAAGTTTTATTTTAGAATATTTTGATAGGGATATGCATGCAGTACCTTGGAAAACTATTATTTATATTGAAGATGTTAATGACAAAATAGATTTTTTTAAATAAAAGTCTAATTTAAAATCTATAAAAATAACTAGATCTTTTCACCATGAATTACCGACAATACTAAATTATTAATGCATTTGAGGTATGAAGCTTTAAAACGATACAGTATTACAAAATGCGAGTGTCACAAAACTTATTATAAATCCCTTAGAAATTTAGTAACAGGTACGATTCGTTTAGAAAAAAGGCTTACTTTTAGTATGTTCTTAATAAAGAAAATATGAGAAAATTAAATCAACTATGTCCTTTTAGTAAATAACTTTTTTTATAGATTCTATTCCTAACACAGTAAATAATTGTAGTACCATAATACATTTTTATAATAATGAAAATCGTAGTTCAATTGATCCTAAATTAAGGTTCAGTCCAGTCGATGAAGCTGATATTTCAAATACATGTATTACTTTTAATATTTGTTTTATGCACTCAGTTACTAGAATTCTTAAATCAAAATAACATAATTCCTGTAAATCAGTCAAAATTTAGGCCTCCATTCTAATATTACTAGATTTTAGCAAGGCGTTTGACACAATTGATCACGATTTATTGTTAGCTATCTTAAAATTTGTTGACTTGGATTATGATGCTTTGACACTAATGAGTAGTTATTTTAATGACCGACAAGTAGTACAGTTAGATAACACTACATCAAAGAGAAGATTTATTAGTAAAGAAGTACCTCAAGGATTCGTACTTGGTCTGTTACTATTTTTTTACTTCCCTCTTCAATAAAACCATCATAAATTTTAAGAGTATTATATACGCCGATGATTTTCAAATATATTACTCCTTTAGAGCTCTGCAGTCATTGAGTATAATTCAAACAGACCTTGACGCCATTGCTGAAGTCATGGGCAAGTCTAATATTATATTGTTTGGTAACCAAACAAAATTGCTCTTGTTGCAGAACCTAACTAAACTTAAAAATAATGGTGTTGAGATTCCTATCAAATCTAAGGTAAAAAACCTTGGGCTTGTCATGAACAACACGTTCAATTATAATACTCAAGTTAACAACAAAATAAGAAAGGCTCATGCTAATCTAAAATACCCACACAGACACTATTTATGACTTAAAGTGAATACTATTCTTTGTATTAGTTTAGTGATGTTATGTTTCACATACAGTATGCAGATATATGGCCCATCTATAACGAAAGAAAATATAAACAAAATACAAAGAGTAAAAATGGTTGTTTGAGACTAATATTTGTAGTAAGAAAATTTAATCGTATATCGCATAAACTTCCTGAAGAGGGATGGTTAGATATTGCAGAATCAAATTAACTTTGCATGTGCTATTTATTTTCATAAGGGCATAAGACTCGAACAATAATCATATCTTTTTAAACTTATTACTTTTAGAAGTGATGTGCATAATCTGAATTTAAGATACGGAAATCGTATTGCTGCACCTAAACACCAAACCGCCTAGATGCAAAAGTCTTTTGCCTTCAATATAGCAAAAATTTATAATTCAATCCCTTATGAATTAAAATGTTACCTCTACTTGTTGCAAAAGCAATGAGAAGCATGGACCCTACATTAATTTAATTGTAAAATCAATAATATCAATTATAAGTTATTTTTTTTTATATACATAATATCCTGAATGAATATTGCACTCCTCGCAATCCCAACATCCTACCTACCCGTAAATACCATTATCCAACAAACACATTAAATCAATTCATTTGTTTGCATTATCCCGACGTTAGTCAACTTATAGTTTATTTTATATTTATAGTGACAGGGCAGAAGGACCTAAGGTCAATAGCCCAGATAGCTACGTTCTAACCCCTGCTGTTAAGATATATAATTGTAATGTATTATTTTACAATTAGATAAATTGTAAGTGTCTGTAATAAAAATGTAATTATACACATTTAGATTTAATTAGTAAGTTATTCAAATAAAAAAATTTATTTAAATTATGCATTGTACTATTATTTATAGTTTTTCAATTTTTTTAAACTATCAGGTTTACGTTGTAAACGGTGGCCGAATTCTGTTTAAAATAAAATTTCACTCAATATATTACAGTTTTTAATGATAATGCCTTTGTAATGAATTGGGGCTTGGTTTAGTCGAAATATTTATAATCCAAATGAATAGACATTTTATAGATGATGTCGTTTTCAACGGAAAGGTATTATTTACGTGCCGTAAAAGGCAAGCTAAATTTATAGAGGGTATCAAAGTTTTTAGGTCAGATGTCCTATTTTTATTTTTTAGTAGTGATCATAAAAAATAAACAAAATATCAAAGTTACGTAAAGATATTAACAATAAGCTTGTCATTAAACTTTGATAATTTTCAATTCTATTCTCTAAATTAATTTTTTAAGATAAAACCTTATTAATAAATTAATTTACTACAACTAACTCATCCAGTAATTAATATATCAACACCATATTAATGATAATTCTATCAAATAAAACCTAAGCATAATACCAAGATTAATTAATGGAAAGTTTGCAAATAAAATTAAGCAAAGACTTCTTTAAGTTGATATTGAATATGTATTTGTTAGGATTATCTTCACATAACTTGAAAAATTGGAATAAAAGCACTTTTATTTAAATTAGATTTACTAATTTATAAATACGTATATTTATCCTTTTATAAAAAATTAACAATAAATACAGTAGTCAAATAGAGCATCCAAGATTTGTCAGAATCTCTTATTAAAAATAGTTGTAATAAGGATTGTAAGGGATCAATGAATAAACATAAACTTTCTTATTGCATGAACCAAATCAATAATGATAACAAAACACGCTATAAAAATAATAATGTTTTAATAAATAATATTTACTTATAGGCAATCAATAGTTTCATAGCTTTAACCGGCTAAAAAAATGTTGAGTGCGAAGTTTATTCAGCCATGGCCGATTACTTCTAATATTCATATGCAAATGAACTGGACGTCTGATAAACAACCGTGTCCATAAGGGCCGATCAATACTATCGCTTGTTAGCAGAGAGGTCGATATTTTAAATAATAGGCTTCCTGAAAATTGAAACTAAAATATGGAGAGAATTTATTTCTATTTTCTTTAGGTACAATGTGCTAATTAATATTGTTCATTTAGATAATTCTATGGCATAATTTAAAATGAACTAATATAATATCTAAACATTCACAATACATCAATTGTTTGTACGAATCATCTGAAAAACTCCGCTAGCTAGCAACTGTTATATTTTTATACACATACATTAGAGTCAAAATTTAAGGATCCGAATGTAGATATCCGGATTAACATATATTTAATCCTGCTTAGGTTTTATAACCGTATTATATGTTTGTTTAAATAAAGGTTCTATTCTCTTTGTAAATAATAATTTAATTTATCTAAAATATCTATATAACAAGTCAGGTATCTTACTACAATATATGTACATTTTCAATTACAGAACTATTAAAATTGATCAAATTATTAATGTATTATTTAGTGTCTCACTAAACGGCATTGTAGACAATGAGAAACGAATATTCCTAGTTTCGGTGCATGTAATCATTACGATGGAATGAGTATAAGGTCCAAATTGCATGTAAATTATGATAATAAGGGAGGTCATTATTGGGAATATCCGAATACCGTCGTTGTCATTTACAAGCAACTTCCCCAATTTTATTGCCATGTTTATTCCCGTTCCTACCATAAATTTATATGACGGCCCTTATTACCTAAATGTAAAGTTTCGAAACGGTTCAGATTAAAGAAGTACTTGTGCTCAGTTATATTACTAAGTATTAAAACTGCAAACACGAAAAAAGTAATACAGCTGATGTAAGAGATGAGTTACTTTAATTAAATTAATAAAAGTGGTTTGCAATCAAAAACAAAATAGTAAGTGTATCCATAGACATGAGCTGTAGAATTAATATTATGTTAGTCTTATAGATTTTATATTATTATTTCTCTAGTTATTAGGATATTCCTTTCTTAGTTTATGTTTAGTAATAATAGGTAGGTTAAGTGGAAGAGAAGTAAGACTTATTGATATAAACAATATAATTTATGGCATAGGATATACAGAGAAAGAACAATATGGATAAATTTGCTTTAGAAATACCACTTGTTATGAAAGAGACATTTTAAATGTTATGCATAGAGATTTAAATTAAATCATTTATTATATTAAATCGAATTAATCGAATCTCAGGATTGTTAGGAGGCTGAAGTGACAGGTTTTCTTCAGAGCTACAACAACTTATTAACTTAAAATGGATATAATTTCTGAATATATATATATTATATATATACATATATAATGTTTAAATATTTTAATGCGAATAAATTACAACTCAGACGGAAATTTTCGGTCGAATGTTTTCTAATGTGGGCTCCCTCATAAAATTTAATGACGATGGTAATCTACATGACAAGGGAAAATTACCCCAAGCGTACTAAACCCAATTAAACTTAAACCTAAAAATGCGCGCACCGCCCCAGAAAATACAAACAAAATGTATCATAATTATTGCACCATATATCAATGAACAAACGGGCGGAACAATCAAAATGCATTAAAAGTTGCAGGTTGGCGTCCGAAATTTATATGCATTAATATTTCATGTCGGCGGATATATGGCGCTGCTTTTTTTGGATGCGCGGAATATAAATTAAAATGTTAAAATCTGCAATATGATAAAAACACAAAAGAGAATTAACGAAAATATGTTGGTATTATTTTTTAGTAATTTTGGTGTAATAATAAAAATAAAACATTAAATTAAATTTAAATTTAATGTAAATATGTTATTTAGATAACATTATACAAAAGTTTAAACTTATTATTATTATTTTTGGCATAGGCTTATGCCATTCAGTCACGACATGGTTTGTATTTTTGTATTTTTAATAAAAGCACGAGGCTTACACCAAGTGCTCCAAATAAAAACATATTATTAAAACATAATAATTATATACAATCAAATCTAACTTATTAGGTGGAGAATAACACTTGTTTTGTTCCATATGGAACAAAACAAGTGTTATTCTCCACCTAATAATAATATCTGTTTCCATCAAGAGTGTAGCGCAACAAGCATTAACTTTAAATCTAACTTAATTTATTTATGTTTTTTAGTCATAAATTTAGAAATAACTCTTCACATTTTTACCATCAATAAAACAACTACCTTATAAATAATAATATATTTATTGTCCATACAGGAAACTAATCCCAATCACAAGGTAAATCATATAAATATACAAAATAAACAAATATCTATAATACAAAAATTTAAATATTAATACAATATAAATTACTATGTACGGTCAAGATATGAAATGATGTATCACAAAAATGCCACAATGTGGGGATATATGATTAAAATTATTACAAATAATGCTTAAAGGAAATTTCAGCCCATAATTTGTTCGATGGCACACGGTATTAAAAGTTCGCTTCTGTCTGCTGCTGAAAGATGGCACATGCAGTCGAATTTGCCGAATGAGTCAACAAAGCCATCAATAGCTTATAGAGAAAACTAATACCTGTCATTTGTTGTCGGTACTTAAGCGAATTAAAATTAAACAATTTAATTAATTCAATGTCATCAAAACCTTTAATTGGATAATTACAATAAATAATATGAAATATAGAAATTTTAAGAATTTGCATTGTACACTCTCTAGAAGTTCGGATTGTTGCTGATTTTGGGGAGACCATATCAATGCCGCATACTTCACTTGGAACGTACATACGCAAAATAAATAGTTTTAAATATGATTGAGTTTTAAAAATATGTTGAATTCCGACAAATAAAGCCAAGAAATTTAAAAGCATCATTAACAATAGCCTCAACATGATTATTAAATAATAGTAAAAATATACGCCAAGGTCCCAATTAAATTGAATTAGGTTGGATTTCCTAGTAAAAGACATAGATTTACATTTACCGACGTTCAGTTCCAGTCTATTTTCTCGACACCAATTAGAAACTTTATCTAAGTGACTTGGTAAATGCTGATAACCGCTCATATTATTGACATTGGAATACATTTTTAGATTACCTGCGTAAAGAAGATGTTCACAGTTCAAATTTTCAAATAGATCATTTTTAAAAATATTGAATAACAGCGGGCCTAATATTGAACCTTGTGGTACACCTAATGTTGGGAAGTAAGAATTAGATTTAAAGTTATTAAGAGTCACATAGGTCTCACGCTCATGTAGATAGCAAGGCATTAATAATATTGATGATTTGCAAAAACCAAAATTGCTCAACTTTTGTAAAAGAATATTATGATAGACTGTCGAATGCTTTTGATAAGTCTGTGTAAATAAATACTAGGTACAAAACTATGTTGTTTAACCGATATGTTGTTTAACAGATATAAATGGTTTAATGTGATTATAGATTTGATCATACAAAGCCCTCACAAATATTTCGCAATGTGTAGTAGGATTGCAACAGGGCGGAAATAGTTAACGTTTACTAAAGGCGAGGATGATTTTGGTATAGGACAAATAGATGCAATTTTCAATTTTTTTTGGAAAAGTTTTAATTGACATGTTAATAAGATAGTAAGTGGTTCACAAAGTAAGACAGCACAATCCTTTAGAAGAAATGCAGGTAATTTATCATCGCCATTGGAATTGTTATTTGGAAGCTTTTTAAGAAGTTTAAAAACTGAATCAGTCGGAATAGGGAAAAACTTAAAGCAAGATATATTACTCTCTTTAGCAGGCTGAATATTTTTAGATGAAAGGGTATGTACAGGTTCAAAGAACTCGCGAAAATCATTTACTATAGCATGACGCAGTCGAAGTCTACCAGCTCCAGAGGTGGGGGCGTTTTTATCGAAGTTAAAAGAATTTTCACGTCTTCTTTGATTGCCGTGGACATGGATGATTGAGAAGAAATCTGGATTTTTGTCAATGGTAATAGTGTAATTGGTTGTATCTACATTTGTCCTGGATCCCCTTCGGAGATTTATGCTGGACATGTTAGCGCATTGTCTGACATAATTGATCAACACCAAGAGTCCGATATACTCGTCGTGGGTGATTACAATCTACCGCATGTGAAGTGGATTATGGATACTGGTTGTGTCGGCATTTTGGCTATAAATACGCAAAGTGAAAATGCGCATCTGTGATGGATTTATGAATAGCGGCATACACCAATTTAATAACTACATTCATTATTGTGGTAATGTATTGGATCTTGTGTTCTCTAATGTTTCAACTTTAACTTGCACCAACTGCGATCCAATTGTTAACGGTGATATTTTTCATCCGCCATTGTATATAGATCTATCTTAATGTACATCCTATTTCATCAATATCAGAATAGTCAGTCATTTTATATAGATTTTGCCAACTGTGATATTCCCAATATTTGTAATTAAATTAATAGTATTAACTTGATTGACATATTTATGTGTAACTCTTTGGAATCAGATATAGATGTTTTATGGCCGCTGACGGCAGCTCTAGCTCGGTAGGCAGTCGTGGTTAAATATAAAAACAAAAAAATTAAAAATTAAACAATCTTTAAATGGGCGCCACTTGATTTTATAAAATTTTAATAGTAGTAAAACCCTTAAGAAAATCAAGAAAAATAGGGAAATTTAAAAATTAGTTGAAAAAGAAGAAAGCAATTGTCGATTTAAACTATATATTAAAAAAATTAACTGAATTTTAATATAATACACAAAGTTTAATTCTAATTCATATCAAGAAAAAAATATATATAATAATCAAAATAATGGATATAATTATAAACTAATCTTTTAGACGGAATAAATAGAGCACTATGACTAAATATACAAATACTTAACAACAACTAATAATAATTAAATAATAAAAAAACAATTATAGTTCTCAATAATAATTAAGTATAAAAAAATATTGATAGACACAAATGCAGCTATAGTCACAATCAAAATTATTAATTAACTTTCCAATTTCTAAAGTTGGTAATTAAATTCTGAATAATTAATTAAAATAAAAAAAAATAAAATATATAGATACAACAACCAAATATAAATTGATACCAATGACTATTCATTAACAAATACAATCACTAATTTACCTGCAAACTCCTATTACTAATAATTCAAATTAAAATAATTAATTAAATTCATATTCAAAACTATGTACACAATTAACGTTTTTCTTTTGTAGCAAGGATGACGTCAACCCCCTTTACATCAATTAATAAATACAAATCAAATAAATGCACTATATTCAAAATAATCCTAAAATCAACAATATTATTTATTATGCGTATAACTATTAGTAATGGATAACAAAAAAATAAATTAATCTCGATATCTTACACTATTATCCTTCAGGTTTTAAATAAAATTAACTAGAAACAATATATTATGAGTAATAATAAATCTACGCCAAACTTTCAGTTTGATTCAATTTTAAATAAAAGCGTTCAACTCAACTTGATCAAAATTCATTTAAATTGCGACTCTTAATTAACAGAAAAATCTTATTATATAATGTGGGAACTTATCTCATCGGTTTTCCGCTGAGCAGGAGTTTTCTGTCTGCTTCCCCGTGATTCTCTGATCCGGACGGAATATCTACTGCTCCGACTTCCCACGTGGACCGTTCTCCCGCAGAAGAAATCCAAATACAAGGAGAGGACCCTCACTCGAAAATATTCTTCGCACACAGCCAAATAATTTCAAATCAATTTTGGGATACTGTACCCTTAAGAAAGAGGCCTTGTGGTGTAATGCGGCCTCAATTGGAATAATCTCCGAGGAGAAGAACAGCGCGAGGATCGCCAAGATTTCCTCCGCTAAAACTCGAAAACGCACACAGCACGATTTTTTCGATTTCTTTCCGAGCACACAGCTCCACACCGAATCGTCATTAATCTCTTCGTCCGCGAATTAACGAAAATTTCCCCCTCCTCTCATGTCCATCACGTCGGTCATTTCGATATATCGACAATAAATAATCTCCGGTCGACAATAAAAAAGTAAAACTGATTTTACAAGTACTAATGAAAGACTAAGAAGAAACTCGATAACCGTTGGCATAAGGAAGTTTAATTATATATTAAATGGTATTTTGTAAGTGTTAATTTTAATTGATTGCAATTATGATAGTTGGGTGGTCTATGTTAAATGTCCATTCAGATATTATATTATTTTTATTCCCGCTTTTCTCGGTATCATTCATTCAATTTTCCCCACTTTCTCACGGAAATCAAACGTAGCGAAATGTGCACGTTACAGTTTTCTACAGAATTTTAAACGAGGCTACTGATAAATTTGTTTCTAAGCATAAGAAGTTACAATCGCATTTTCCTGCCTGGTTTTCGTTAGACCAAATTAGATTAATTAAACAAAATCGTGCTGCCCATAAACAAATTAAGAGAACGGGAAGTAGAAATGACTATATTTCTTTCTTAACTTTAAGAAGTGCCTCTAAAGAACTGGTTGTTAGTGATCATTTGAATTGTATTAAGGAAGTTGGGATGAATATACCCAATAATATTAATACATTTTGGAAATACTGTAAGTCCAAATCTGGTAGTGGTGATGGCCTTCCTTGTAGGATGTATAATGGGTCCATTGTTGCTAATTCAAAATTGGACATTGCTAATCTATTTTCAGATTATTTTAAAGATTCATACTCTAAACATTCTAATATACATAGGTCCCGAAATCAAGGTGACCGATAGCATAAATTTTAGTGTTTTGAAATTAATAGAAAAAGACATTATTGAATTTTTACTGGAAATTAATGTCAATGCTGCACCAGGTCCAGATGGAATACCTCCATCTTTGGTAAAAGCACGTGCATCTGATAAATTGGTTGCCAATTACATGATGCTTAGTTTAAAATCTTTAATTATCGAGCAACAGCATAAATTTATCCCTGCAAGGTCAACGGAATCTAACTTATTTTTCTGATACATTTTCTGATACATTTGAGGAAGGGGCAGTGGTGGATTCTATTTATACAGACTGTAGTAAGGCGTTTGATAGAGTCAGTCACTGTAGACTTCTGTATAAACTGCAAATATATGTTAGAATGGATTAGAACCTTTATAAGTGGTCGACATCACAATGTGAAGATTTATGATATAGTTTCCAGAACTTCAGTACATGCGACCTCGGGGGTGCTCCAAGGTTCACACCTGGGTCCATTAATATTTATCATTTTTATCAATGATATTGGCTCTAATAACAAGTCCAATTTTTTTACTTTACGCTGATAACATGCTGGCACAGTGATCTTTACCTAAATCCTTCAAAATGTGAACATATACGTTTCACAAGAAAACTTGGCAATTTTTTGCCCTATATATATTCTTTGGACAACAACAGGTTGAACAAAATTGATACTATCAAGGATTTGTGTGTGATTTTTGACACCAAACGTAACTTTAGGGAACCTGTTAGCTTGGTTACAGCAAAATCACTAAAAATGATTGGCTTCATACGAAGGATAACCGTAAAATATAAATGTATTCGTACCTACATAACCCTATATAATGCTTTAGTAAGGTCAATTATTGATTATTGCTGTATAATTTGGTCTGCACACTATCAATACCATATTGATAGAATTTAAAGTTAACAGCGAAGGATGGTCAAAATGATTTGCTTTCGAACAAACGTTTTTTATTATCCTAACAACTACGTTTTAGTTCTTTCTTATCTTGGTTTACTCTCGCTTTACAAACGTAGAATTTATTTTTATTTGTGTTTTGCCTACCGGGTACTAAATGTATTAATTGATTGTTCGTCAATTGTGTCGTGTATCTTTAAGAGTTCCGAAACGCATGACGGGATGTCAAAAACTTCTTCATAGTGAATTTCATAAGACCTGGTATGACTTCAATTGTCCACGTAATATTATGATCATACATATTAATTCTTATTGGGAGTCTATTGAAGTTTTTGGCATCTCATTAAACACATTTAAAAGAATGTGTCAAAAAGCTGTTGAGGACAAGACAACTTAATTTTAGATAATATATTTATTAATTTTATACCTACTAATTTGTTTACTTATGGTAATTGATAATATCTTTACTAATAGTTGTTTTTTTATTCTTTTATTTTGTTATATAATTCTCTTATGTGTGTTTTTAAATTGTATATTTATTTTTTGTATTTTTTTTATTGGCCATCCGTAATACATGACTAATGAGAATGACAAGTGTTTCTTTAAGAAACACTTGCTCTCTCTCTCAAATTAACTAAAAATTATTAAATGTACGTTATGTAGTTTGTGGGTGAATATGGTGTGACAAATTTAGAACAAACGAACGAAGTGCAACACATTTTTTCAAACCAGATTATTTACTAAGTTAGCATTTAAAAAACAAAGCTATTCCTAACTTCATCCTGAACGTGAAGAATAAAATAAATTTTGGAAATCAAGCACTTATTATTAATTAAATACAAGACTGTTGCAACAAATATCAGCCACATAGCTAAACTAAGAAGAAAATAACGTTTTTTTTTTAACAGCTAAACATATACTAATGAAATCAAAAGATGCTGCTTCTATAGATAACCAAAACAAATTACACTACTCTTAAATCATTGCAATACCAAGACTGTTTCTACCTAAAATCCAATAAATATGATACAATGATAAGCATTAATAAGAACTCAATCTGTTATTAGACTTTGGTCTTTATGGCTTAAAGCCGTTTGATACATCTTGAATCAGGAACTTTATTAGTTCAGATAATCCTGACCATAATAAAACAACTTGATGGGAACCCAAAATTACCAAAACAGTATAGTTTACAGAAAATTCACCCTCGACTAATATAAATACAAGCCATGCTCAATAAATTCTTAACCCATGCTCTTGTCAATAATTCTTTTAGGTATAAATACGCTCCTTCTTTTGTAAATTAGTCATAAGCTTTTGTAAAGAAAAGTGTTTATAATTCACAAATGTTCTACACAAAAGCTTAACTTCTTGCTTCCTTAAGAAATATTTACCTGGTTCTTAATCTAAAAACAACAGGCTCCTTTTTGAGTAAAGTGCGTTTTATTTGAAAAAAAAAAATTAATTTATGTGTATACTTTAATATCCTAAAAAGTTTATTAAAATTTAAAAAAAACGTACATTCATTAATTCTTTCTGAAAATTATTTTAATAATTTTTAAATTAAACTATCATATATTAAAAATATAGATTTTGGTTTTTCTTTAGTTATTAACCGTCTTGAATTTATTTGTGCTACAATGCTTAATGTCTATTTATTTTAATCAAAACTCTACCTTGTTCAAGTAACTAATTTGTATCAGGTGAAGAAGTTAATTGAAAAAATGGTGATGTGGCCACCATTATACTTTCCCTATATTTTTTCTCGAAAACTATGAGGTTATTCTAAATTATTTGCTCAATTTTGAATACTTTATATTTACTTGTTATATAAAATTCATTTAGCTCCTATAGTTTATTAGCAATAAGCAAAAAAAATCAAATATTTTAAATTAAGAACAAAAAAATGTTACAATAAAACATTTTCAGGTTTTCATTCTCTTTAACTTTTGTTTTTCAACATTTCTTAAATTTCAAAATTTATTTGAATAAATGTATTAAATTTTGCAATAATATTATGTTTATTTACGTTTTACAACTTTTAATTAAAACCCTCGCTTATTTTTGCAATTTACAAGATAAGAAGATAACCTTGAAATCTGGTGGAAAAATTTCTGGAACTTTCCTGAACCCTTGGAAAAAGTCTATATTTCTAAATCAAAATTTTCTAAAAATTCTAGAGCCTCCTAAAAATTTAGAAGATCAGTTGAAATCGGGAAGAGAAATTACTGAAAATTCTTTAAACTGAAAAAAATTTCGAAAAAATCTAGACCCTCCGAGAAAAATTCCGCAATTTAAAACTTTCTAAATAAGTTTATAGCCTCTATTGAAACAAAATATTGAATTTTAGAGAAGCAATTGCTGAAATTTACCTGAATTCTCGAAAAGAAGACGAATTAAGAAACATTTAGAGCCTGAAAAAAACCTTCGCAATTTATAAGAAAATTTAAAAAAAAAAATAATTTTGGGAAGAAGAAGCCATTTTCTAAATTCTAAACTTTTAGAAAAAAATCTAGAAAATCCTAATGCCTCGTAGAAAATCTTTGCAATTTAAAAGACGACTTCAAAAAACTCTTGAGCTCTAGAGAATAAATTGCTAGAAATTTCCTGAACCCTCTAGAAAATAATCTAGATTTCTGGAAGAAAATTTCATAAAATTCTAGAGCCTCAAAGAATATCTGCGATTTAGAAGACAAGATGAAAAAATTTTGAAATGTGGAGAAGAAATTACTAGAAATTTCCTGAACTCGAAAAAAAGTCTTTTTTAGTAAAAGCCTTCATTTAAATCTTCGCAATTTACTGGAAATTTTCTGAATTCCACAAAAAATCTACATTTCTAGAATTTTTTTTAAATTCTAAAATCTTCGTAATTTAAAACACAACTTGAAAAAAAAATGGTGATATGGCCATCATAGTACTTTCCCTATATTCAATGATTTAAAAAAATATCAAAATTTTCAATTTTTTTTTTCAAAAATTGAATTTTACTTTTGAAAAATATGTTTTAATAAAACTTGTTCAGTTCTTCATTCCCTTAAACTTTTGTTTGAACCGTTTTTTATCACGAAGAAACAAAAAAACGCCTAGAGTAAACATAAAAAAATCACGAAAACAATACTTGCCCTATATATACTTCATATAAAGGAAAGTAAAAAACAATCTTGATATCTGGAGAAATGACTGAAAAGAGTCTAGATTTCTAGGAACAGATTTTATAGAAAAATCTATGGCCTCAAAATCTGAATAAAAGTTACTGGAAATTTCTGAACTCTCGAAAAAAGTCTTAAGTTCTCGAAAAGATTTTTATTTTTATTTTTGAGCCCTGAAGGAAATTTTTGCAATTTATAAGACAATATTGAAATCTGGAAGAGAAATTACTGGAAACGGCCTCAAAGAAAATTCTATAAATATTGGAACGAACTTTCTAAAAAATATGAAATATGAAGGAGAAATTATTGTAAAATTTCAGAATCCTCCAAAAAATTCTAGAAATCTACAAGAAAAATTCTAGAATCCTCCATTAAAATTCTTTGGAAAGAAAGATGCAAATAACTGAAATTATGGAGAAGAAATTCCTGAAACTTCCAGAAACCTCTAAGTAAAATTTCCCAATAAATTTTAAAGGTAAACAAAATCTTGAAAGAACTCTCGAATAAAATCTTTGCTAAAAATTCTGGAATTATCTATTTATTTATTAGATAAGAGAAAGAAATTACTGTACACTTCTAGAATCCACAAAAAAGTTTTATAAATCTAAAATGATATCTTGTGAAAAATTCTAGAAACCTCAATATAGAAAAAAACTAAAAGTATAGATCATCTGAGAAAATTATAGAAAAAGTTGAACAAAATATTCTAGAAAAACTACGTAAAAATATCTATAAATAAATATAAATAATGAGTTTCTGAAAAATTTTGAAACTCTTGAATAAAATCTTTGCTAAACTTGTACAAATTTGTAGAATTCTCGATGAAAATTCTCTGGAAAGAAAGTTGCAATAAAAACTAAAAGTGTGGAGGAGATATTTCTGAAATTTCAAGCTTTTCAGTTCCAGTTTTTAACAATAAAACCTTAAGTTTAAAGTTTCATCTCAATCGGATCATTCGTTTTTGAGATACAGCGCTCACCGACATTTTCATGCACGAAAACAATACTTTCCCTATATATACTATATAGGGAAAGTAATAAGACTGCACGTAATCAATTTTTAATGATCTATTACAAAAGATGGTCTTATATAAATAATATTTAATAAAGCGAGTTATTTTTCATCATTTAATTATTTATAATTAATATAACTTTTGTGGAGAAACGTATTAGGATAACAAATTTTCCTTAAATACAAATAAATCCTTTTAGTTACATTTATCTATTTATTATTATTTTATTATTTATAATCTGCTGAGGTTATGAGCTACTAAAATGTCTCCTTCTTTCTATCTATAATAATAATAAAGCCGTATTGAAGCTTTAGTTGTTTATTTAAAAGTACTAGGCAAATTCTCTATAGATAACCCTTTATATAAAGTTAAAAGTTACTCTATGGTTTATTACAAACTAAACTAAAATTAATCAAATTCGAAAAAGTAAGTAAAAAAACATATTTCAACTTGAGTTATTATTCTTAAAATAACAATTTAACTAAAATTTAATAATTTTGTACTAATTTTTATTCTTTTTTACAGGTATGCCATATTGCAACGAACGAAATTTTGTGAACAATCTACGTAAGTAAAAGATAGAAATATACCATAGATATAGTAAATTAATGTCTATGTTTAGATTTTAATCTAAATCAATATATGGAAGTGGCATTCCTGCCTAAGTAAAATGTTTTGTTGCACATATGCCTGAAGTGCATTTATGCAGTAATTGCCTGATGAGCGAATTTAAATTAGCGTATATTCCACTACATCCCGAATAATTACGATCGGGATGTTTTGCAAATACTATTAATTAACGGCGCGGTTGTAAATAAACTTCCAACAGGAAAATCATTTAGTTTCCAAATTAATACGCATGCATGTTATTAATTAATCACGATTTGCAGTTAAATTAACCACCAAATGTAGTGTTATCTTAAAAATTACGCATTCATAACTTGTATTGAAAGTATTTTGATAAAGTAAATTATGATGTCAATTTTAAAATTTAATATCAAAATCCATATGTGCATGCTAAATGTAATTATTCGTTTAAAAAGCAACATAATGAAACTTTTATTGTATGTATTTATTTTATTCTTAAGACATAATTAATTATGCCAGAATATAGAGTAAACTTTCACTAAACCAATTTACTTCAAATCACCTGATCTATAAATTCTCGAGAATAAAAATTATGTTCTTGCTAAATTGGATATCGAATCATTTACAAATGGTAATACTTTAAGAAACTTCTATGAAATAAAGGATGTGTATTCTAATAATAAAACATATCACATAAGTGATACAATGAAAAATAAATTTTTCTGCGCTATTTTTTATAAATAATGTAATAGATTAAAATCATATTAAGCATAGTGAAACATTTTTATCGTTTTGTCTTTCTTTATAATGTAAAATTAGTGCAGAAGCGCTTTATTAATACGTTACTTCTGGTATTGTTAGTTAGTTATTTTAAAGTGATCCATATAATTTTATAGTTATAGTAATCAGTAATTGGGAGTAATCTGTTGAATATATTTAATGAGAAAATATTCTCGTAATAAATTAGGGTGCCATAATTGTTGTAAATTATAAGTAAATGAAATTTCTAATTTAAATTCGGCGCTATTAACGTTTGTACTTATTCCGAAAGTGTGGGAGGTAAATCGAACCGGAAATAAGAAAGACCGCTTCAAATTAATAGCGCCTCTTTCCTCTCCCATCCAGCAACCTCTGGCACTCTCGAAATACCGAACGAATTAAGGGGGTTTTGAATTTATAATTAATTTCCAGGAGGGTTTTCTATCGCTTTCCAATAAACGTTTCCCGGAGATATCTATACATCGGCATCCCGATCATTAATTCAGGGGCTCTCCGGTACGAAAAGAAGCTTGTCCAGGTGAAAAGTGAGACCCTTCATCGCCGCCAATTTGTTTCTGTAATTATTCTTTAATATGCATGGGTTTCCGGCCGAAATCGGGACGCATAATTAGATTTCGGCAAAAATAATTTCGACTCGGCACATGAATATTTATAGGGCGAATTAACGTGGTAAAGTCAAGTGGCGTTGGTTTTAGGTGCATTAGTCGTTATTTATTTTCCTTTTTTTGTATTTGCAATTAAAATTCTTAGCTCGCACGAATTAGTACCTAAAATAGGTCAATTTATATATTTCCAATTGAAACATTTTTTAATAGCTACCTAAATTCGAATCAGAATCACTGCACGTTTGATAAAACGAAAATAAAATATTATCTGATTTTAAAATAGGACACTTGTACAAAATTAATTGAATTAACTTAATTTTGTAATTCTTTTGAGAATGGTCGTTATTGACAGAAACACGTGTCAGGAAACTAAATATATCAATATGAAACAAGTGTCTTATTTCAAAAAAATAATTAAGAAACTGTGATATAGAATGCATAAACTAATATTAATATTTAAAAATTGTTAGATGTAGAAATATCTTGATATATTTTATTAAATTTGTCTATAATACTATTTGTACAAACATATAATTTATAAACAATTAAATACATACAAATATAAAGAATATATGTATTTAATTTATATATTTACATATCTATCATTTACATAAAGGTATATTAAAATAAATTAGAATTATATTCATAAGTAGGAAAAGTTTACATAAATTGTTCGCACAAATAAATTCTAAAACAAATTACTTTTACTCCTGTCAGGCTTTGTGAAAGTTTTCTTATTGTTAGGCCCGGTACTAAATTCATCAGAAACAATTTTAAGGGTTCCATCTTGATTTAATCGATCCTGGTTAAATGAAATATTGTACACTCTACGGCGAAGAAATATCTCTTTGGTGAACTTAATTTCCCAACAATGTACGCTCCCAACTAAGCCCCCTTATCCCGATTATGCGATTAGAATAATATTAAAGTAGCGACGCATACTCATTCGAATTCATTGAGCCGGAATTAATTTCGGTTATTGCGAACATAAAACGGTATAATACATTCCCTGTGTATCCGCATGAAGTTTCTGTATTATACAGGGTGACGGTGGTTACCTGTGACCGACTATAAATATGTCAAAAGGAATTACAAAGGTCCCTTTGCCAGCCCATCCTCTGGCCCTCCATATCCGCAATTATATACATTTCGCAAAAGTGTGGGTGTACATACACATGAAACGGATCAGAACTGCTAAAGTGCAGCACATGCTACCGCCTATGTAGCCTAGCCTATATGTATAGGGTACACACAGGGAATGCTAAAAGATTATCGGTTTAATAAAGCCAGCCATTTAGATGTGGGATTATTTGTATGGCACTTGTTGCCGTGGCTTTTATACTTCTGTAGGTTTTATTATAATTGCTTTGTAATTCTGCCCGCTTTGATCTTTCCAAACTCGTATATTACAAGACGAAGACTGTTATTTATTCGTTATTAAATTTTGCTCCTACATACATAGATTTATTTATATTATATTTAAGTAAAATTAATTTTGATTAAATTCTCTCATTATATTCTCAACATAAATGGCATTCATAATCATAATTACAATTCATGCAAATTATGAAATAATATTTTTGTTTAAAACGTTATATGCCTTTTATTAGTTCAGATTTTTAATAACAATACAAATAGGACGCTTGATTTAATTTAAATCATATTTTTGTAAAGTTTAATAGACTACTTTACAGTCAATTATAAGAGAATGTTTCATTAAGATTTCATTTCGTCTCCTTCCTATTGGTAAAAAACTTGACCAGCACATTTTTCCAATATTCACTTTAGACCAGTTTTGTTTCATCAACTTCAAAAATTTTTGTCTATTTGAAATAGTATTAATCGCTTAGTGCCAAGTCTAGACTATAGGGTGGGAGCAATAAGACTTACCACCCAGACTTCTAACTCATCGTTAAAGTATATTGCTGTCTGTTTGTTGGGATTGGAGAGAAATAATTTACTATAAGCTGGATTCATAGTGGTATAACTGAGGATGATATGAAACAACATATCAAACAAATAATCGGCGAAAAAGAATTTTCCTGTGATAAAATTCAGCTTAGTACGCAAAATTCTGCTTTCAAAATAGGAGCTAATTTCGAGGAACATGAAAAACTCACGGATCCTAATAACTGGCCAACCGGTATTATTATAAGCAGATATATTTTTCGAAGGGATAGCCCGGCTTCCAAATCAACGTAAAATGCAAGATACGCCCTCCAGACCTTCACTATTACATCTCTACTTTACCAATATACAGAGTATTAAAAATAAAGTGAATGAATTTGAATCATTCTTAATATGTAATAATAATAAATTTGACTTTATTGGTTTGTGCGAACACTGGTTAAAAGATCCAGAAGTGGCGAATTTTAGTATAAATAACTTTGTATTAGCATCACAATTCTCGCGGAAAATTTATAAACACGGAGGAGTGATGCACCTAATTAAAAATAATATCGCATATGAAAATATTCCACATTCAAATAACTTGTCACAAGAAAAGC
Source organism: Ontholestes murinus (assembly GCA_963969525.1). NCBI lineage: Eukaryota > Metazoa > Arthropoda > Insecta > Coleoptera > Staphylinidae > Ontholestes > Ontholestes murinus. Next base: position 56,874,716 of record OZ018390.1, on the reverse strand, counting down.
ATTGTGAGATAGCTGCATCCCTCCTCCCTACCCACAATATTGTTATCATTACTATATACCGTGCCCCAGGTGGGGATTTTAATATTTTTTTAGACATTGTAGGAAATTTATTGGATAATTTATACAGGAGTAAAAAAATTATACTAGGAGGAGATTTCAACGTAAAATTTAATAGTAATGACACGCGAGCAACTCGGCTTTGCGATTTCTTTTCGTCATATGGTTTAAACAGTTTGGTTACATTTGCAACTAGGAAAAACAACTGCCTAGATAACGTATTCTCTAACATTGACAATTGTTTAATAACCGTATCCCCGAACGATTCTAGCCTGTCTGATCATGTGGGAATTCATATACAGGTAGAAATTGAACAAGACATCCATGTAGGTAATAAGTTACGTATTCTAAGACCAATTACCGAACTCGGTACTTGTAACTTGTATAAATTCTTAGCTAATACCGATTTTAATTTTGTTTTTGAAAACGACATGGATTTAGAATTGAAATTTTCAAGATTTATACAAATTATTTCAAGCTATTTGTATGAATGCTTCCCAGAGAAATCCGTGTGCGTGTCAAACAAACCCAACAACAAGATAAAATGGTTTAATAGCAATTTAAAAGATATGCGCGAAACGCTATTATTATTGAAAGAAGGGGCAAACAGGTGTCCAGAATTAAATGAGAACTACCTGAGCTATAGACAAAAATATAAAACTGCATTGAAACATGCTAAAATATCTGCTAATGATACCTTTATTAAGCAAGCTGGTAACAGCCAAAAGGCAATGTGGTCACTTTTAAAATCTAATACTCATCAAAGTGACAATATTTGCGATTTACACCCCGATGTGTTTAGCCAATATTTTAGCTCTATCGGTGCCGAGTTGTCAAATAAATTGCTACAGACTGATACAGACCCTATCGAATATTTATTTAAGTCGACAAAATCGGACAATACCTATTTCTCTTTTAAGGAAGTAAGCCCCAATATGGTAAGAGATGTGGTAAAAAAATAAAAAATTCAAATAGTCGTGATATTTACGGTATATCTACGAAACTTTTAAAGAGAATTATAGATGTTATAATTTTGCCATTGACTAAATTAATCAATCTATGTATAAAATCTGGTCTTTTTCCAAGTAGTCTTAAATTAGGTTGCATAATTCCCATTTTTAAAAAGGGATCCAAGTTGGATGTTAATAATTATAGACCAATATCCCTTTTGCCTATCATTTCTAAGATTATTGAAAAGTTATTGTTTAATCAAATCAATTGTCTTTATTTTTAGATAATCAAAAAATTCTAAACGACTGTCAGTATGGTTTTCGGAGGGGTAGGTCAACTGAGGACGCAGTTTTGGCACTTACCGAAGAAATCTCACAAGGCTTTAATACGGGTATGTGTACTGTGGCATCATTCCTCGATTTAAGTAAAGCTTTCGATTGCGTGCCCCATGTTCGAAAGCTATATTTCTATAATATTCACCCACAAAGCTGCCGTTTATTAATTTCATATTTAAGTGATAGGCGTCAGAAAGTACTGGTCAATAATACACTATCTGCAGAAACTAAACTTAATCTTGGTGTTCCTCAGGGTTCAATTCTTGGACCTTTGCTATTTATTCTTTACACTAACGATCTACCCTTACAGGTAGGTCATTCCGAAGTAGTGTTATATGCAGACGACACTACTCTTATTCATCAAGCAGAGGATGTACTAACTGCTTCACAACTTAACGATAGTTCGGTGTTAAGGGTATCAGAGTGGTTCTCTTCTAATCAGCTTACCCTCAATAATAGCAAAAGTGAGACATTGGCATTTTCGTTAAAAACCGGAAACATTTGCAATGGTTATGTCAAATTTTTAGGAATAAACCTAGATAACAAGTTAAGTTGGTACACTCATGGTGATTTAGTTTCCGCTAAATTAAGTAAAATTATATTTCTACTGAGACACCTAACAAACACGTTATCTCAACCAACAGTATTAACAGCTTACTTCGGGTATTTCCAGTCACATCTCACTTATGGAATTATTACATGGGGTCACTCTCCTATACTTGATAGACTGTTTCGCATCCAGCGCAGGGCGGTGAGAGTTATCTCTTTCCTTGAGTACCGGGCTGATTGTAGAGCTAGTTTTATAAACATGAATATTCTCACACTTCCGGGCATTTACATGATGAAATGCATTAGATATGTTAGGAAAAACTTATCTGCGTATTTGACCCATGAACAAATTCACAACCATTTTACCAGGCATAGACAACAGTTGTATCCATTCCGACAGCGCTTAACAAAAACTAAAAATGGCATTAATTATTATGGGCCAAAATTATATAATGCATTACCGCAAAGCATAACCTCCCTTTCGGATACAAACTTCTACAAAACCATAAAGAAATATTTTATTGAAAAAGCCTTCTACTCAATAGATGAATGTTTATCCAATAAATTTCATGATTTTAAAATGTGATCCTTTGTGCCTTGTTTTATATTTTAATTGATTTTAAACTCTAATATGTATATCTTATGTTATGTAGATTTTAAAATGTTTGTTTGTAATACTCATGTAATGTAATATAACTCTAAAGGTAAGGCGTTTTATATGTACACTTTATTTTTTTCTTTGTTTTGTCCTATTATTTATCAGTATGATTGTTTTTATATTATATATTTAACATATTTACTTCTATTATTTATTTCTTTTTTTTATTCGTTTTTTATTATTGTTTTAAATTTTATATATTCGACGTTTTCATACATTACTTGTTTTAATTATTGACACTTCTACTTATGTTTTATCTGCTGTTTTATTTATACGTTACTTTAATTTGCCTACTGTTTTTATTTATTGTCTGTCTTATCTATACATCATTTTATTAATATATTTATTATTTATCAATTTATTTAATATTTTATTGTTAGTATTAGTCTTGTATTAATTGTATTATACTTTGATTTATATTACTATATTGCTACCTGTATTTTAATGACATGTGTAAAACTATTGTTATAGCACGAATAAATTGAATTGAATTGAATTGAATTGAATTGAATTGAATTGAATATCATCAGGCCAAACATTTAAATTGGTCCTCTACTGTCAACAACAAACAAGATTTAAGCAGGCGTTTGACCGCATTGTTGTGTTATTGGCTAATATTGGCCAATTTTGGTCATTCGCCTGCTTAAATCTTGTTTGTTGTTGATAGTAAAGAACCAATTTAAGTGTTTGGCCTGACGAGACCAGCTTATAGTGAATTATTTATCTCCAATCCCACCAAACAGACAGCAAAACCTTCTTGGTCATAATCCTGGCTTGGCGTTCGTCTGGGCCAGGTCATCATGATTGTATTTCTTTTAGCTGCTGGTGCTGGTCGTAATCATGGCTAGGCTCATCGGCTCATTGTGATTTTATTTCTTTTGGCTGTTGATGTAACCCATTTTTCATTATCAGTTTCTATTCCCTTTAAAAACTGAATTGATCCAAAACATGTTTTCGTCAATACATAGAGTTTTTCTTGAGACGAGTCTTTTGTAAATGATTCAAAAAAGTTTTCTGACTAATGTTTAATTCTTGGACAATGGAATATGGTTTAATATGATTTTAGGGCGATTGGACTAACAGAGTGTGCCTCATCTTCGACGTCTATATTGCTGTTACAATCAATACTATGTTCGATTCATAAACATGACAAATGTTACCTGCTCCTCCTTTTCATCTTGCTCTTAGTAATACTGAAGAATGTATTCGATTCAAAGACAAAACTACTAACGAAATTGTTTAAACCTTAATGCCAGTTTAAATCGTTGTACAGTATGAGCGGATCAATGCATACACTATGAAATATAACATCTAGCAGAAAATTATAATATCATATATAATATTAGATAAATAACAGAAAAACATTTAATTTTTTCATACTACTTTTTATTTTTATACAAAACTTCGTGGAATTCGAAACTAGTCACGAAGTGTTGTATAAAAATAAAAAGTAGTATACAAAAGTTAAAAGTTTTTTTGTTATTCATTAAAAATGTACTACAAAGTGAACGCCTCCAAAATTCAAGATATAATATTAGATAAGATCCTATAGACCATTCCCTTTCTTTGATGGAACAAAAGAGCCGAGTTACTTGAATTTTTTTTCAGAATCTTTAGACTCATAGAGAATCTCAATGCTCCAATACCAATTTAAAATCCTTCATTATAAAACTTGGGGATCCAAAGATCAATAAAATGAAATTTGCAAAAATTAAATTTAACGTTAAAAAACACTTCTTATTTTATAAGAGGGAAATATGTTATAGCAAAATTGTATCTGAAGGAGGATATATATAGCTGTGGTACTTTTTACTTACCACAGCAGAAGAAATTTAAGAGCTTATAAGGTACTAGGTCAGAAAATTGCATTTTCAAATTAGGTGACTAAAATGGTAGACAAAAACTTAAAATGAACTTGCACATCGAGTAAACATTTTTCAGAGAAGACTTCTGATCTAAAACGTAAAATGTTACTGATTTTACATTTTTATTAAAACAAATTGTTACATATGAATTGGATTGAGAAACAATAGTAAAAAAGTAATAGCATAGGAAAAGCGTCAGAAGCTTTTATGCCAGTTTTATAATTATAATCCTTTTAGCAACAATATAAACTTAAATGAATATGATCCCTTTGCATAAATATTAGAAAGAAGGGTTCACCGCGTGCTCTAAGAGGAAATTCAAGAAATAAGAAAAATAGCCTACAGTACAAACGCCTATAGATACTAAACAGCTATATTGGCTTAAATATATGGAATAGTTATTGTAGGATAGTTTCTTCTTTTTTGCTAGAGTAAATAATAACTATAGAAAAATGTATACTATTTAAAAAGGACTACAAAGGACCACAAACTTACTTCATCAGTGCTGATTTATAAACCTCAAGGCTTATAAATAATATAAATAACTTTCTGTATAAAAATATTTAATTTTGGAAAATCCCAGCCAAGTGACGAAAAGTAATAAGCATATATTAATGTGGACTTTAAACCGAATATCTATACAAAGCTAAGTATAAATCAAAGTACTTATCTTAGAAATATATATGTCTCCAATAACAAGTTTATAGCCTACCTATTAACTAGCAAAAAGATACAAGATATCATAATTATATATTCCAAAACAAGCAAGTTATTCTACTGAGATATTCATCATGCCAACAACAATAAAATTTGTCTATTTATTCTGAAAAGAAAACGATAAAATAGCTTATATGTAGCTACACAACTAATGTTAGACTAGTGATCTAGTACATACATACATACATACCTAAAGTTGTAGAATATCTGTTTCGTGTTAACGAAACACCCAAACGTATGAATGTGTAGAATTAGCTTATATAAAATATGAAATAACTAAATACATGTTAAAATTGTTAATATAACTAAAAGTACTGCTTATCAACAAATCTATTTATCATGCGAAGAAGGGCTATTTTTAATAACTACTTCCTTTAAAATGTAAAATAGTACAAGAGATCGTTTAGGTCTCTTCAGGCCGCTTTACAATCATCTAGTTCACTTTTATATCTAAGATAATAATGGATAGTATTGATTGCAATTAAAGAAACCCTTACTTTAAACTATTAGATATACTCGAGTTTTTTACAGACAGTAATACGTGCTTATGTTTATCTTTGTATCTATAACGTATCTAGTGCGTACGCAAATTGTTCAAGAACAGCACGGTTTTATTGCACATAAATCAACCATGACAAGTCTTTACAACTTTACCTAATATGTATCTGCGGCCATGAATGATACAGGGTGACTCACGAAAAACCTTTGGTGTTGTATCTCGCTTATTTTTGATACGATTTGAATAAATAAACCATCAAATTAAATCATATTTAAAAGAGTTTTATATGAACTGAACTGATATTTTTTCTTGTGTCCAGTTTTTGGCAAAAGACGATCAACTTTTTTTTTTCAAATTGCAGTGTATATATGAATATAAAATTGTAAATGATTTTATCCATTCATCAAACCAAAATCGAGAAATTGAGGATTTAATTTTTTTTATTTATTCAAATCGGATCAAATATAAGCGAGATACAGCATCAAAGGTTTTTCGTCAGTCACCCTGTATTAAACACTTTATACTTTTCAATACATGGCATGTATCACAAGAGGGTAAGCTATGCCAACTTCCTTACTTATTTTACTTTAAATACCATTCGCAATAAACATAAGATTTGTTCATTGTTATACTTCTATAAACTGATTCATAACTTTGCAGACGATACGCTCCCAATAAATCCATTGCAATTTAACGTTCCTAGAATATCGATGAGAAATTTTTGGACATTTGGTTTCTGCATGCCTAATTCATGTTATCATATACATTCTCCCTTAATCAAAATGTGTCAGTTATATAATGATATTCAAATTAACTGCGATATTTTTGGTCAAATGGTAAAAAATTCTAAAAAGTTTGCAATAAAATGTTTCTCTTAAGTACGTATATCTTTAAAAATGCTATCTTTTCTATTATAATATGCATTTGAATATAAATTTTGTTTGATGATTTATGATTTGTTCTGGAAATTATTTAATCGGGCAATAAATTATTATTATTATTATTCGTTAATACGATATGGGATTATACAATTTACCTTTTACTTTTTTCCTAAATATTTTTACTTATTATTATTAATAATAATAATAATCTTTATTGTCCAAGAGACAGCAATGATGCCCAATAAGAGGATAACATAAAAAATATACAATATTATATAAACATAAAACAATACAAAAAATTAAAAGTAAAATTAAACTAAGTCAAAATTAAATGCAACTAAATATACATATACAGGGTGTCCCGTTAATGCGGGGAAATGGCTAGACCATAGATTCCTGGGGTCAAGATATGACGATTTAACACAACTTATCTATATCCAAAAATTTACGGTTAAGCCGGAATTTGTCTTTAAAGTTTCAAACATTTTTATTTCTTTTGTTTATACCAATTGAACGCTTTATTCGATTTGAATGAAATTTATTATTAGTAACTACTATAATGTGATACATCATTTCAGTTATTGTGGCCATTAGTGATTGACAGGAAGTATGAAAAACAGTAGTACCACCACTTGAAAACTAAATTATTTTTTATTTGGTGCATTTAATACAAACTAAAAAAATACCACTAAAAGACCGTTTAATTTAAGAGCTTTTTTGTCTCTTAATAATATTTGATATCTTGTATGGTTTTTGCACAAAATAATAAAATATGAAATATTATGCTCATTATGCACTCAATAATAAGTAAATTAACTTACTCAATTGAATACAAATTAAATAATATCAATTAATAAAATAAATAAAAACAACATCTAACACTTTTCAAACAATTTCCTTCGCAGAATCCTAATACAAGCAAGATATCTGTTTGCCCCAAATATTGTTTTTATGAAATATAATAAAGTTAAAAATTAATTATTAGAAGACACTAAACAATTATTATTATACATAATTAATATTGTTTAAAGAAAGACGGCCACGAAAAACATTTATTTTCGATTCGATGAAAAATTAGATTTTGTTTTTACTAGATAATTTTATTTTTTTGTGGGAAAACCGTAAAAGATATCAAATATTATTAAGAGACAAAAAAGTTTTTAAATTAAACAGTCTTTCAAGTAGTATTTTAGTTTTTTATTACATGCATCAATAAAAAAATAATTTAGTTTTTAAGTGGTGGTACTACTGCTTTTTATACTTCTTGTTAACTAATAATAGCCATAATAACTCAAATGATGTATTATATTATGTTAGTTATTGATAATAAATTTCATTCAAATCGAATAAAGCGTTCAATTGTTATAAACAAAAGAAATAACATTTTTTGGAACTTTGAAGTTAAATTCCGGCTTAACCGTAAATTTTTGGATATAGATATTTTGGGTTAAATCATCATATTTTGACCCCAGGAATCTATGGTCCAGCCATTTCCCCACATTAACGGGACACCCTGTATATACACACAAAGATGATGATCATTTAAAGAAAAATGTCTTCAAAGGCCACATTGGCAGCCCGGCACATCACGTGAACTTTCGAACGTTGGAGTAAATTTGTACGGGCAGCAGCGAAACTAAAAGTGATAGCAAATCTTGATCCGGATCCTGAGCGAAGTACATGGAATCTAATCTTGCTAAGCAAGTAACTGCAATCAGGTTTGTTAGTAATAAGTTTTTTAACAAAATTTACACGAAAAATATCACGTCTAGCAGTTATATTATGTATATTGTGCCTACAAAGGAGATCATCATGTGATATGCCTCTCTCAGAATAGATTCCGTCAAGTTTGAAAGATAACAATTTCAAAAACCTTATTTCAATACGTTGTGTGATGCATACGTGAGGTACCACATCGGCGATGTGTATTCGAGTTTGCTTCTTACAAATGCATAGTAGAGACTTTTAAGTAAATTTATGTTGGTAAAATATTTGGATACACTTAAGGCAAATCCGAGCGATTTATTTGCAGCTAGACACATATAGGTTATGTGCTCTGAAAAGCTAAGAGAGGCCGTAAATAAAACACCTAAATCACGCACACGATCCACTATAGTCAAATCTCTACCAGAGACACAGTAAGTAGTAACGCCCAATTGACGTCGTGTGAAGGAAATACTGTTACATTTTTTGATATTTAAATGTAAACAATTGTTGTTACACCACGAGTCAATTAAGTCGATGTCAGACTGTAACACTTCAATGTCATTATCTGATACTATTTCCCTGTAAATATTAATGTCATCAGCGTACGATAATACGTGACATGATAAATTGTTTAATAAATCATTAATATAAATATTAAATTGTAAAGGACCCAGGTGTGAGACCTGGGGTACCCCTTAATAGGCAATGAACTCAAAAGAAGAAAAACCATTATATGAAACAAAGCATACTCTATTACTTAGATACGATCTAATTAGTTTGACAATATTAGGCGAAAAACCAAGAATAGACAATTTGTTCAATAAAAGAGTGTGATTGACAGTGTCGAACGCACGTGAAAAATCTGAATAAATTTCATTCACTCTACCTTTTCTATCCAGTACTTCAGATACAAATTGTGTAAAACAAGCTAGGTTAGTGATTGTCGAGCGACCAGACATAAAACCGTGTTGGAATGGTGAGATTTGAGAACTAACACAATTATACAGACTAGAATAATTTACCAGTTCATATATTTTAGCAATATTCGGCAAAATAGCTATCATTCTGTAGTTGGATATAATTGTTTTATCACCCTTTTTCAGTATTGGGGTAATTTTAGCCTTTTTTAATTTATCAGGAAAGATGCATGTACCGATGGATAAGTTGAAAATTATAGAAAGGGGCTTAGCTAGTACAAATCAGCAATCTCGAATTAAAAAGCTGGGTATATAGTCTTCACTTGCTGAGAAGTCATTTTTCATTGTGGACATAATTTTAATTAAACTGTCAGTAAAAGTGGAATAGAGCTAGGTAAACTATTAATATGATGATCATTTGGCGGAATTAGTGACTCATTAAGAAAGAATTTTGAGAAATATGCTGCATAAGCATCAACAATTTCCTGTGGATCGTTAAATTCAGCAGTCCCTTCGTGCATTTTACCAGGAATTCTTGTAGACTTTCTTATATGGTTTAGATATAAACCATAATTTAGTAGGATGTGATATAATATCGGTTTCAATACTAGTAATGTAGTTTCTGTAGGTTTTCTTTGTTTGAGATTTAACTAAACTTCGTAATCTCCTAAAGTGTTCAGAGAAACTAGGTGTTTTAGTTTTCAACCATTTACGCCTATATTATTCTTTTAATTTTATGTTATTAATTATTTCACGGTTGAACAAAACAAGATAATTTGATTTAACTGGTTTATGTTTCGAAACGTATAGGTCAAAATTGTATTGAAGCACATTGTAGAAAAAATCTACTGCCTGGTTAACATCATCAAATTCGGTTATAAGTGACCAATCGATATCACATAAGGCTTGATACAATGACACAAAGTCAGCTTTTTTGAAATTATACGACACATTTTGCGATAGTGAAAAAAGTTGAAATTTATTGGTTAATATGTTGTGTATATTGATACATAAAGAAGGGTGATAAGAATCCTCATGTACTAAAGGGGTTTTTGCTTTTTCATCTGATACTTCTATTTTATTGCTTTTGAGTACTAAATCTAAAGTTCTGCCTAATATGTTTTTGATTGTGTTGCATTGGCAACAATTGCTCAATACCATAAAACTATTAAAAATATATTCTTTGCTAATTATGTGGTTTATATAAATGAGTTAAATTGGGAATATTAAAATCCCCAATAATAATATAAGTTTGATTAAGCAAATTAATTTCTATTTCATCATTTGATATGTGGGGTGGTATATAAACGACGCCAATGATATAAGATAAATAACCAAAAACACATTTGCATAAGACAAAATCAATTGATGGTATGAGATTTAGTACATGAGTAACGTTAATGAATTCATGTTTTATTAAGGTGGTTATTTTCACAAGTGAAAATCTGCGGTCACAACGCTCCACATCATAATGTTGTGGAAATAGTTCACCACTATACACGCTATCGTTGAGCCAAGTTTCAGTTAATAATAAAATATCAAAGGACAGGTCAGACGAATTAATATTATATCTTTTATTTTGGAATTTAACCCCCTAGTATTTTGATAAATAGTACAAGAAGTCAATGCTGCGTTTGATATCAATGAGTTGTTGGGGTATTAGTTTATTATCATTACTGTAGAGGGAATGCCATTTTTATAAACAATTATCAAATTATTTTATTAATTCGAGAATTGAGCTCATTTTTTGCAGACTTATATAATTCATTCTGTTTACGTGTTTTATCATATGCAACCTTAATTCCTAAGTTATTATACTTATTATGAGTCTTACAAGTGATGTTGCAACAAGAGAATTAATATTTGTTTATCATCAAACATTCAGTAAAAACCAATTATTTTGTGAACAATTTAGATAATGTTTTTGAATCAATTCGACTTGGGGTCAGAAATCACATGTTATTGAACGAAATTGTGTCATAGAAAATGTGTGTGTGTAAATTTTGTCTGTAACAATATCATACAATTAATGTACGTGCTGTGCAGCTAGCTATACTATTTGTTAGAACAAATATTATATATAGCTGCTGGGCAAAAACAAAAACTTCCTGATGTAGCATCATAGTACCTTCCCTATTATTTCTCTCGAAAACTATGGGGTTTACGCAAAAAGACTATTCTTAATAATTTACTCAATTTTGGATTCTTTACAATTACTTATTATATAAATTTAATGTAACTCCTACAGTTAGCAATAGGATAAAAATTACAAAAAACATATTTTTTTTTCGTAAGTCAAGACAACAAAAACAAGACTTTTCTTATATAGGGAAAGTAAAAAGCATATTTCTATTTGCACTTTCTAAAAACTACTACTTAAAAATTTAAGCTGATAGATTGCTTTATTAAGTAATAAGCGCAGATTATGTTATCATATCAATACATAACTGCTACAATATAGTTATTTCATGATATATGGTGAATGCGCCGGGATTTTATTTATAATACCAATATTTGAATTATTTTTTTTAAACAAAAAATAGGTCAGTTTAGATCAATACATTTTTCTAAACCTTTTTTATTGAATGCTTCACCTTAATTTAAAAAATGATTTATAATTACATTCAATCGTTTCAGAATATTCTCCAATATCAATATAGTAAATACAAAAGCTTTTTTATATTATTTATCTATAGTTAAACATTTTTATGCCATAAATTATATAGGAATATAGAAGAATATGACATATTATTATTTGGACGTAACAAACATTTGCTTTCAAAACAATTAATACTACTAAACATCCTTATTCACAGAAAATAATAACATATAATACTAAAAATATAATAAAAATATATAAGTCCTCTACGTTGTAAAAATTTAACTAATAATTAGAGAAAAAAAAATGAAATCAATTTTATAATAAAGCTGTACTGAATAGATCGAGAGATCGAAACACGTGTCTGCAGATTATTATAAACTTGAATATTGAATTATTTAACAACCTAAATTTATTTCTTCCAATTATCATAATATAGTCACTTACAAATCATTTAACGTATATTCAATCATTTTTAGTTCATTTTACAGAAAGAAATACGTTCAAACTGATGTTGCTTTGATAGCCTTGCTATTTTGTTACACGCAAATTACTTTTGTATCATTCAATGCCTGTCGAAGTATTAGCTAGAGAAGTAGTTGTTTCAAAAGTGGTTTGTTCTGCTAGTCTTAATAAGACTCATTTGTTGTAGATTTTATGAAATATTTTCTAATTAAAATATAATACATCGAATAGATAAAATAATATATATTCTGGTATAGTTCATTTTCTGCTCAACGGCTATTGGCCGGTGGTCTTTCAGCCCGCAACAATTAATATTAAGTGATAACAAAACTAAAACAACTTGGATCATTAATGAACTCTTAGAACAATTGAATAAATGCGACAAACTTTCAAATTTCCAAGGTATACAAGACGAATTAAACAAAAATACCGCATAGTCGGCTTAAATGTAATATAAAAAATCAAACACACTATTTTTTTTAAAACAGCAACTTCGTTGGAAGTTTTTAATATTGTATATGATTTTAATAATAAAGCATTATTTTGGATGTGATAAAATTATAATAAAATTTGTTAAGGCAGATATAAATGAGCTTGTTCGTCCACTAACTTATCTAATTAATCTTTGTTTGGAAAATGGACCATTTCCAGACTGTTTAAAAGATGGAATCATAACTCCAATTTAAAAAAAGGCGACCTAGATAAATTTATTAATTTTAGGCCAGTCATATTACTATCAGAACAAAATTATAGAAAAAAACATAGCAGAGCGAATATTTATCTCCTTCAAAAACAGTAACCTACTAGATACAGCTCAAAATGGATTTATTAAAAGCAATTTTTGATTATGTGACAGAAATTACAAATACCTTGGAGAATTCAGACTTACGTATAAGAATTTTTCTGGATCTCTACAAGGTATTTGACACAAGGAGTCTTGAAATCTTATTATATAAACTAAAATGTTATTATATACGCGGTGTATTTGATAACTTAATTAAATCATACTTAAAAAACAGTTACCATCGAGTAAAAGTCAATGAAAACATTTCTAAACCATGTGTAATTTTATTGTACCGCAAGGCAGCGTATTAAGCCCAATATTATTTGTCATTTATATCAATGACTTCCCTAAAATCATTAGAGATAAAAATAGTCTTGTAACAACATATGCTGATGATACTAGTATTCTCGTATCAAACTCTAATGAGATAGAACTAGTTCAACATGCAAGCCACATATTTGAACTAACACACTACTGGATGATGTAAAATAAATTAATATTAAATATGTTAGACGCAAATACCATACTATTCAGGAAAAGAAACAAATAAAATAATATGAATGTAGTAAATTTAGCTATAAAACTAACTTTCTAGATGACAAACTTAAATGGAATTATTATTGCGAAAATTTATTATTTAAATTAAACACGGTCTGCTATACTTTGTGAATCTTATGAAAAGTACTTAATTTTAAAAACTTATCATGGTATATCCGTCGAATTTTGAATCTTTAATAAGGTATGTGTTAATGCATTATGGAAGCTCGATTTCTTTAAACTAAATATGTATTTTTCAGAAGAGTGCCGTACGAATATTATATAATTTGAGCTTTCGGGGAAAATTTAGGGCCGCGTATTTACTATCTGGAATTTCTATATTTTTGAAATTTTCTTGTTTAATTTTAAATATAAAAATGAAATCAAATCATATGATGAGTATGATATGCGCAAAAACAATAATGTGTATCCAATGCATTGAAATTGTTCAATATATTGCCGAAACGTATACAAAATATCACAGAAAAAATTCTATTTAAGGAACAATTACGAAATTATTTGCTGAATAAAGAGTTATATTTAGTTGATGAATATTTAAAACAATATTATGATAAAATATATTATCCTATTGAGTATGAATTAATTTATTGTTATTACTCTTATTATTTCTTACTCTTTTCCTTTTCTCATTCATGCTGTAACTTTATCAGTTTCCCTTTTAATTTGACGTATCAAATTAGTAATTATAAATTACTATTATTTTTAAGGATTTATTGAAAAGTGACCAAAAAGGTCATAAAACATGAAGTTTTATGAAATTAAGTCAGTCAAAGTTTTATATTCATCAGTGCGAGTTCCTGAATTAGGAAATTGAACTTTATTTATAATTATATAATTATATATCAGATTTAATATATTTATTGGCGTATTTGTTATATATGTTTATTTGAGTTTTTTTTATCGTTAAAATTAAATAAATTAAATATAATGCGGAATTAATAGAAATGGTACACTACAAATACAAGATACAGAGCTTAATAATATATATGTTCCCGGCGCACCATATTTTATATACAACTACTATGGTGGTTGTGTCGGAAACGTATCAATTTTTTTCAGCGCATGAAATACCCATTAAAGAAAAATAGCATAATTAAATTACCTTTTACTATTAAATTATACTTACAGTCTGTTTATAATATTTACTATTTACATTTGTATTATTATCAGACTTTACCAATTAAAAATAAATTAAATTTATACATATTTTTTCTTATGTTAAAGTTACTTATAAACTTTAAATATTCTTGAAACCTTTAGGCCTTCTGGAATTTTGTTGTTCCAAGAGCGTTCGATATTAAACCTCACAATGTTTAAATTAAATTATAATATAATTAAAACTCTGACACTGGCCTTTATAACAACGATGCCTCCGTATCCCTCGTGGAATACTTTTAAATATGATCTAATAAATTTAATTGAATTATCTTGTTATATAAGTACTTAATTACTTTATTAATTTAAATATTTAAGTCGGTTCTGGGTGGCAAATCATCGCCTATACAATAAATTATAAAAATGTGCGTCGAATAGATTTATCTGTTAAGCAGTTTTTAAACATTTGTTTGTATTAGTGAATAATAATAATTAAACACTATATGTTATGATATTAATATTAATTTATTGAAAAATATTTTATAATAATTACAATTTCATTTATTTTTCCTTTGACCTGTGTAAAACTGTGTTATGTGCACCAATAAAAATTATTATTATAAATTAAACTATATAATTTTATTAGCATACATGTTTCATGTTATATTTCTTTAGCTGATTAGATTAACTAGTTAATCGATTGTACATCCCCACACAGATACTCACATAAATACACAAGACCCAGTTGCAATCCTCCATATATCCCCAAAGTGGTTTACATTATATGTGTAAACACAGTGAAATTTATTATCACCGATGACTAAACTTGGTTTGGTGTATAGCTAATTCCATTAGAAGTGACACACACTGTTCGTCGTCTGGATGCGCCTTATTACTCACGTGATATTAACTTTTCGATCTAGTTAGGTTTAAGGCGTAAGAATAACGTGTAACTTTCCGCAATAATCGATCACCCGCTCAGACAAAGACAGCGATCACAACTTTAAATCACTTGTAAAATTTCCCCCGGATTGCACATCGTTTTCCGGAATCCGCCGCTGCGAAATGGAGTTTAATAATGAAACGATTTTTCCGTTCGGTGGATGCACGTTACTTATTTCTTAATTTGGTACAGTAATAACCATCAATTTCCACTGCCGGAATATGATCGGGCGAACATATTAAATATTCAGACTTACGAGAGATGATAAATTCGCGAAACTGACAGTAAACTCGAATTGATTCGGGTCTACGGATAATTAATGTGAATTGAATATTGATACAGCTTTAATAAAAACCATACACTATGTTTTACAATATCAATGGAAAGAGTTTGAGAACAGAGCAAAAGTAATAATAAACTGTAACGAATATATGATACAAAACCAATAGAATTCTTTTTATGTATGATAATATATATTTTGGGGAACATTTCACTGATTTTATGATAATAGTTGGAAATTGCGTAGAAACGCCAGGAAAGAAAATGTAAGAGCTTAACGGCCTCCAAAATGTATACATTTGTATTCGTTAGGGGATAGGAAAGAAATATAAAGTAAACATTTTTTCGTCGGCACTAGGCACAACCTGATACTGTTCCCAATGAGTTTTCCTGTGTTTTCCGTCCATAGATATATATAGGATGGCACAAAACTGTTACTGCTCAAGACAAGAAATTGAGAGTACGTGACCGTTAGCCAGCATTAAATTATTATTACTTTCGTCAGCCGGGCCGCAGACGTGACATCATATGACAACTAGAGAGAAACCGATGGCCCGCCCTCAGGGAGAACATCCGTCAGCCGGAATTTCCGGGATGGTTGATTGGATAGGTGGATGTTTTAAAAATATCTCATAACAGGAGGCGACATTAATCACGGCGTCTAATCAAATCATGCGGGAAACTGTCGAGGCGGAAGCTGCAACAGAAAGATTTCGTGTTTCATCTGCAGTTAAGTTGCGAGAACGGTCGGCGTGAGCAAGCAGTTGTAATAGCAGAAAACGTGATACCGTGTTTCAAAGTTTAACAGTTGCATAGGCAAATGTGTGCGCCGAAGAGCAATTACGTTATCGGAGTGGTCGGTTGTGTGAAATAATAGGAAGGGAATTGACGCGGTTAACCAACTGAGACTAAACTTTGCCCACTATGTATTAGAAATTTAAAGGTCAATAAACGTATCGATTGTGATAGTAATTATTTCCGTAATCCCACCTGTGGTTGTGTAATTTTTTTCCTTGGTAATCATAACGGTTAATTATAATGGAAATTCTCCCCATTTTAGCCCAGAAATAGATACATAACTATAAGAATGGTCATCTTTAAATTTTTATGTACAAGCATCATTAAATAATAATTATTATTTAGTACTAAATAAGTAATCCAGAAGCAGAAAATGCTATCACTTGTCTGTGGAAGATCTTGCAGAAGCTCCGAATGTGATTCCTGTGGTCAAATTTTGCATGTGTTTTACCCTTTTCTTTCAAAGGTTTACTAGCTTCATTCAAGTATTGGATTTCAAAATAAATAGAAATAGGTAATCATACTTCGGCTGTGCCACTGGAAAATACATAAACAAATATTAAGAGGTATACATCTTTTTGGTACATATGAAATACAACTAAAAGAATAAATTTCCAATATAAAAGTTATTAATTCTTTGGACGAAGAAATATTTTTTGCAAAGATATACGCTTATCGACAATTACTCCTTCTTGGATACATCGAGAAATGGAATATATACATTAAGCAATAATGATGGACCATTAGCATCTGGATCAACTGCGACTTTAGTAGGCATTGCTCTTATAACTCATTCAATCACTATTGGCCTTCTTTTGAATCTAGAGAATTTAGATGTTGCATTATTGTATTTCAGCTATTTTGGAAATTTCGGAATAATATTATAGGATCAAACAACATTCTAAAATGTCATATCTTACACCTACACTTTGATCTTATTTGATATATTTATCGTAGCTTTTATTTCCTTAAGTTACATCTACTGCGTAATAGCTTGAAATTTTTATAGTTTGTGGAGTTATGTTAATTATATTTAATTCGTTTTATCAATTCAAAATTAACCAGACCTGAAAGATTCTATTCGTCGCATATTATAAACTTGAAATTTTGATAAAAATCAGTTCAATAGCAGTTACCTCATTTTTCTCTCATATTCCACTATATATTTATGTCTTTTCGTCATTGATTAAAAATCCAAATAAACATTTTTTAATTAAAATTTATTCTAATGGAAAAACTTCGGACTGGTTTTGAAATATGTTTCTCATTTCTCATGTCAATTATGTTTAAAATCAAAAAGAATTCATTCTAAAAATTATTATTCTTATCGCAGATTCTGTGTATATTCGTTATTAATTAATATACATTATTGTGTATGCGTGGTGTGTATGTATGTGTGTAAATTCTTTCGGATTTTTTTTCCCGTGGGGTTTTACCATGAATCGCATGACTGAAATATATAAAGCCCCAAATGAAACAAATCATGTGATGAAGCCCGCAAAAGATAAAGGTCCGGCCATAAAGCGCACTGATAACGAGAAAATGAAAATATGGTGGGAGATTACTGCCCATCCAGGCGACACATTTAGAAACACTTAATAACTTTTTTTGTGTCCACGTAATGAAAGCGACCAAATAATCTCAGTGTTGTTCGTGCTGTTAATTAGGGAGTGAAACTAAACTGCACGTATGCTGTTTTTAGTAATAAAATTATATTATAAGATTATGAATAATTTAATACAAATATTTTACAAACTTAGTAAAATCTTAGTAAAGTTATAATATAAAAAATATTTGCGGTCTATTAAAATTTTAGTATAATTTATTCAATTAATCTTAGAATAGTATTTTATTCATAAAAATTAAATCAGCGATTTCATTTCATAATTTCATACAGGCCATGCCTAAAAGCAGCGATAAAGAATAATAAAAAAAGCCTGAAGACCTACAATCAATAGCCATATTTTGTATAAAAATACTTATCTACTATATTGAACATTTCTTTAAAGGAATAGATACTACAAAATTATAATTTTACTTTTTATTAAAAAAAAAATCATGTTACTCTGATCGAAAATAGATTAAAAACTAGAATGCAGTATTTTACATCAATATTATTATTGTTACTATTCGTATTTTCATTTTTCACTTATTAATATTCTCTAAATTCCATCTATTGTTGATTTAAATTGAGTATATGGTTTCTATATAATAATCATTTGTTGTTTAATTCACTTTACACTATTTATTATAATGCAAATGACATCTTTATTTATTTGATGATTATTTTATTATATTTTGTCGCCAATTTTAACGGTTTTACATTTATATACTTAGTTGTATTAAGTTCATTTTAGATTTTTTTTATACAAAACTTAACCGAATTATTAAAAACATTATTTACACATATATAATATTTCAGCATTAAAATAAGCTTATACCTCAGTACAATACAACCCATTAATATTGCAACGCATTATCTTCGCCTTGCATGTTCCCTTCGCAGCAACAGCTATCTTACATCAATTTAAAAAAATAACATTACAAATCCACTGTTATGCAAATTGGTATCAACTGCGATAACGCAATATTAATTGTCCGCTACGTTTTCCTGTTTGATGGACGAGTCTTATCCTCGGGGAATTGTAGTAGTATACGTTTCATACATGAATAAATTCTACGAGTACATATTATTATAATAAATTTCCATAATCATCTGATATGTTGTTAAATGGAAAACCATTAAAAGTAGAAAAGGGGGGCAAATAAATTCAATTATTTTTATAATATAAGCACTACGTAGTCGCGTTTAGTGAACTACTGTAAAGAATTTTTATGTTAAGAACAATATACGTTATTTTAAAGCAAGAATTTTATTGAATTAAGTGATGGCTATAATATTTCATCTCTAGGCCAATTTAAAATATAGAACATGTTGAAACAAAAAGCTCTGCTTAATTAAATTTAAGATGAAATCAAATTTTTAGTTAGATAAATGAATATATACATGGTCTATTATGAAAGTAATGCATTTGATTTTATTGTGGCGCAACTATCCATAACAGTGGGTTAAAACTATTTCAATACACTCGGTTGTAAATTTTTTCTGAGTAGTCTAAGTTGAAAGACGTTCCTCTACGTAAAGTAATATTTTCGATTTTGTAACAAGGCGGGACGTTCGTTTTAACAACGATTCGCAATAAAATTTTCTGCGCGGCTTAGAAAAATTGCAACCAAAACATTCCAGATGATTTAAAAGGCTTTCAAGGATGACTGCATTTTTAATGAGGGCCGGGAGAAGATCGCCGACGAACTCCGTTCTGCATGCCCAACAATGGCCAGAACTGATGAAAACATGAACATGTGCACATCCTAAACATGTCTTTATTTGCGGTAGATGGGTTAGTGATTGAGGATCTGCAAATGCACAAGGTTTGTGTGAAGTTTGTGCCAAAAGTGTTGACGAAAGACCAGAAAAAACTTTCGTTTCGCGCTATGAAGAATTGTTGGATTTGACTCAAAATGAGCTGGATATTATATTATTATATATTCATTTATCTATCTAACGTAACCTGAGGCAAATGAGTCTCGTATCAAAACGATTTAAATTGTCTTTTTTAACGTTCGAGGAATTGTCCATTTTGAATTTGTACCGCAGAGAGAAACTGTCAACTCAGCATTTTACCTGCAGCTGGTCAAGAAATTGAAAATGCCGGTCAGGGGCGTGAAGGTGTTAACCATCAAAAACACGGTCAGGCTCCACCATGACAATGCCCCCAGGCATATGACCTTCTTCGTTACTGATTTCCTACCCCGGAGTAACAACCCGTTGGTTCTCCTAAAACTCCGAAAGTTTTTTTGTAGTATAAGCTACTGTGACACTAAGAGGCTTCCAATTTTGGATATCATTTCTTATTCTATTAGCAGTAGATATTCAAAAATATTAGGTCTCATTTATATTACTATAAGTATCTTTAGTGGAATTTTAGGATTCATCACGTTTTCCGCTTATAAAGGGTAGCTTAATAATTTGCAAGGTTATGCTTATAATCCTTAATGGGAGCACTGTAGGTTAACTTTAACCTGCTTTTTTGGTGAATAATTAAATCTTAATTGACATATTTCGTCGTTTATTTGTTACTGGCATCAACATCTTAAATATCGACGGTTTTTCGATAAGCGACTGTTTTTGACCACCTAAGATGCTTATTGAATTTTTTTGAAGCATTAAATCCTAATAAAAGGAGCATTTAGATTATTGATTTAAATTTTTTCAAATACCCTCTACTCAAATGCATGAAAACGCTCTTATCAGTTACAACTTTATGTCGATATTTAACCCTCCATTTCTAGTAGAAATTAATAGTGGCATGGAAAATATCCTTAAGATGGACAGTGGTGTCCCTTCTAAATATAACACATTTCAGAATATTACTAATAAAGTGTTTCTATAATTTCAGAAAAGCAGAGAAGCATTGAATACTTTTCTACAATACCTGCAAAAATTTTAAATTGTTTTAAAATTATGATCATGCTTACATTATATTATAACAAAAACCTTTTATAGAACACATTCAAGATAAACTATTTTGTGTACCTAGCTATTATACTCGTATTACAAGATTTTAAAATGTTGAGATAAACTGCAGCAGTTTAGCGTTAAATCGAAAAATCCTCTGAGATGAACTCAGTTTATTTTGACAGGTGATAATAATTTTAAAGCCTTCAAAGAATACAAAAGTTCGGTCATGTAAAATTCTAAACCACTAGCTTAATGAGAACATGATATTTAACTGCGTCAAACAAGTGCTGTCTACTGTTTAAACTGACGGAAACTGTCCCAAATGGATTACATAATTTCCAATGCATATATTTTTGGCGATCAACTTAGAAAACATAGGTCTGTAAATATAATAAGCAATTAATGATTTAATTTCGATCTTTGAATTTAAGAAATCCCAACTAGCTTCAAAAATTAAAAAATCGAAATGTTCTAAATAATCCGTAAACACTTTTTTTCATCAAACTCAGGATAGATAATATTAATCACGGCTCGTATCGTCTGATTTTGTTGTCGTCATTTGAGCGTTAGATCCAAACAAAATTTAGGTAGTCGTTCATCGACTCAAAACAGCGTTTCTGTCGATTATTGCATTTATTTGACTTGTTTGCTCTGACTTGTTTGCTAACTTATGACGCGCGATGAGATAGGCGATGTTTTTTATTTATCATAGATTAAGCTTGTAAGAAATGGCTGAATGATTGGTCTGAGATGCAATTGTTTTGGTCGTAGACTCATTAAGAACTACATGCATCACTGAGAATAGATTATCGACAGCTGCTTTAAGGTCAACGTTTAATATTATTATAAGAATAGATTATATTATTATTAGCCTTCATTACATATTCATACCAGTTAAACTTAAGAGATCGTCTTTGACTATGCTTAGTATACTTAGGTTAAGTAACTTTTTGATGCAATTTGCATTCGATGTTATAAATAATATCAGTTTTCTTTGGGTTCAAAAAATGTCTAAATGGAGCTAGGATCAATTCACCAAACAACATAATACTAAAAATATAAAATATAACTTGAAACTCTATGTTGGCGGTGTTTTCAAAATGAGTTTTACTCATGACCAGATTCGATCGCTGAGCTGAATCGTATTCGAAAATAATTGAGAAGGATTTCTCTGACGTTCTCAAGATCAGATTTTTTGAGACTTCATTGGTATAATTTGCAAACTCAGGATTTTTCAGTGGCAATTTTACTGCCCAGATGCAATAGATTTCGTGTGATACAAAATAATTATATATTTGTTGTTCTCGAAAGAAATTCCTACAAAAGTTGAAGTGGCTACTAATAATAAAATGTGCCGTATCTAAGAGATACTATTGTTATGCCAAACATTTCTGCCAAGTGCTTTGGATAATTTATATCAGGTTGAATTAATTCACTTCTCCAAATCATTTGATACAGTCTACAATAACTTATTGTTTGTACGAATTATAATTCATGTATTGGCTCTAAAATAATTTACAATAGAAAATTAGGAATTTACGTATAGGTAAAAACCTATCAGATACTATACAGGGTGTCCCACCGAAAAAGCACATCAAAAGCTTATGAATTTATTTTTATGAAATTTTCATGGCCTATGTAATCAAGTGTGCTCTATTTAATTGAAAAATTTTCAAGATTATACGACTTTCGGTTATACCTACCAAATGTGGTTTCAAATTTTGAACACCCTGTATATTATTTTTTCAAAAACAATTCATCATTGGATACCCTTAGGTATCGGCTATATGTAGCTAATATTACAGCCTTTCAATTTTATTTTCGTCGCAGATATGTATTTTTAAACTGAACTCTGAAAAAGCACATTTTTTTAAAAAACAGCAATTATCACGCTTATTTGAACGTTTTGTTACATAATATTTTTTTTCACAGAATTTTATGTAGAATCTAAATACGTTTAAAAAAATATATTTCCATTTGAAATAAGGACGATGGTGTTGACTTCCGATATAACCGGAAGTGGTATAATCTTGAAACTATTTTAATTAAATAGAGCACACTTGATTACATAAGCCATAAAAATGTCCATAAACTTTTAATGTGCGGTTTCGCTGGGATACCCTGTATAGATATCTTCAGTGATGTCATAGTATAGTCATTTTATTATAGACGTTTTGCTGTTTTTTTTACTAGAAGCTATAATATTCTCCTATAGGCTGACAACTTAAAATATTTAAGACAATTGTGACGTTGGATAAGTAAATAAACTGCAACGAGATCTAAATTGCGAAGCAAAATTATACTTCAAAAACAATTTTTTAATTAAATTAAAGGAAATATTTTTATATTTCATTTGATAGCCACCATATTTGGTATTTAAACAATAATTTGTATAATCATATTTTAGTTAAAAACAATGATGGTGTGATTTTTATGGCGACGCTTAATTACACCACGCATATTTTGGCCTTTTGTAAGAAGTGTCTAGATACTAAAATTTACCATTAGTGCATCATCACATTGAACACGCTTTGATCTATATTCAACCTATTACTGCTGACAATTTTCTAAAACGGCCCAAGAAACGTTTTAAATGATCTTATTTTCTTAAACTAAAATAAAAAGATCTAAATGATGTGGCTAAATATTGCTTGAATCTTTAATCTTTATTTAAATTTAACGAAAGCTTCTTATACTTCAAATTCTAACAAGAAAATGTGTGTGCTATTTCTTGGAACAAGCTTAATTTCAAAAAACATATATCTGCCTTTGGTGGATGAGAAATGATAGATGAAAACAGTTGAAAATGACACATAGGAGATGACCGGTCAATTGTGAGATAATACATGGAAGATGATAAATAATAGATAATAAATAATAGATGACTAGAATAAAATAGTACATGATAAGAATAAATGACAGATGAGATATTTGATTTTTTTAAATTTTCAAACGAAACGAAATGAAATCAAATATGATTGAATTAGGATTTTTAAATTTAGGGTTGAAGAAATTTTTGAAGAACTTTTTTATATGAATTGAAGGCGTCAGTAAATGGGGATAACTAAAGTATCGTAAAGGATTAAGGGGATGAAGGAGTTTTGTTAGGGTACGGAGGGATGCTCGCTCGCTAACTTCAATATTGCGGAAAGTTGGATTGCTGGAATTGGGCTAGAGAGCACAATCATAGTTCATAGTAATTTTATAAATCTTAACAGCTGTTGTATTAATTCCATTATTTTTGTAGTTTAAACTTCTAAAGCATTTTCCCTAGAAGTTATTTTATTATTACAGCTGTGTGTTGTTTGAAATTCATTTTTTATCTATAGTTATGCCCAAGTATTTAACGGAAACTGAGGGAGGGATTATAGCTGAGAAAAGAGAGATTTTGTGAGGTGAATTATTGATGCGATAATAACGAATTGGGAGTTGTGATTTGTGGGGATTGATTGTGATTGTCAAACAATTTTTACGGTTTTTATTAAACTTTTCAAGACAAGTAATTTGATCCTCCTTCGATGCGCCTTCAACCAGGAAAGATGTATCGTCTGCATAAATATAGGGTTGTACTACTGGTATGTTAGCTGGTAAATCGTTGATGTAGATGAGGAAAAGCAATGGTCCCCAAATTGATCCTTGTGGGACACCATGTTTTACCTTAATTTCTGTTGACCGAGTATTTTTCCAATCTACAAATTGCACTCGCTCGGTGAGGTATGATTTCACAAGCGTAAGAGGTATCCCTCTAAAGTAATAAATATTTAAAGATATTTTGACAGATACTAAATGATAGATGATACATGGTCTTATAACAAATGACAAATTAAAGACGACAACTTACAGATGACAAAATGACAGATGACATATTTGCATTTTTTAAATTTTACAAACTTGTATAATAGTTGACACACAACATATAACAAATTACAGCCGATAGATGATAGACGACATATGACATAAATTAATACCAGATGTCAAGTTACAGATGAATTTGGAAAACGTTTTTATTGTAGTTTTCAAAAAATTCACAATTATTAACAATTAAAAAAATGACATTTCAATAATGACAGGTTATAGATCACATAAAACAAATGATAAATTATAATTGAAAAATCACACACGAAAAATGATAAATAGAAAATCACAAATGACATATGACATGATGATTGACTGATAATAAATTATTTTACACAAATTACAGACAACAAATAACAAATGTTAGATTACAATATAACTAATAACAAGCAACACTTGAGATATGGTAATTACAGATAGCAAATGACAGATGACAAATAACAGATGATAGATGACAGATAACAGATGATATATGGCAGATGTTATATGACAGGTGTATAATAACGATACTAAATAATACATGTTTGATTACAGCTGAATGTTCCTGAAAAGTAACAGATTACAATAGCATTGATAAATTACAAATAACAGATTTTAGATAAAGTAACGACAGATAACAACATAAAACGAATGTTTTTTACTGTATTTATTTCAAAAACTGGATATTGTTAGGTAATAAATTATTGATCACCAATTTTGGATAACAGTTATCAAAACAACAAATAACAGACGACTAATGAAATATGACACATAACAGATGGCAGTTGATAAATGATAGATAACAAATAATAGATGACAGATGATAGACAACAGATATCGTGTTATAGATAGCAGATGCCAAATGATAGACATGGCAGATGATATGAGCATAAAACAAATCGCAGATTAAAAATAGCATTGCTGACAAATTGCAGATGACAAATAAAAGATGAAAGATAAGAGAATGTACAAAGAAAATTTACAGGCGACAGATGTCAGATGTGCTTTATATAGATTTAAAATTTTCCAATTTATTTATGACTTATTGCAGTGTAGATGATATGTGACATATTTCAAATGGCAGCTTATGATTGAAAGATGACAGATGACAGATATAATATGACACATGATAAATAACGAATGACATATAATAAATGATTGATAACAAATAATAGATGACCAAAAATAAATGACCAAAGATAAATGGTTAAACGGTTATAATTTTTAATTTTTTTACGCTTCTTAAGAACATTTAAAATTAATTTAGGGAATATTGACAGATAATATATGAAAATTGATAAATCATAGATAACATTTGTTAGATGGCTGATAACGGATATGAACTAATAACAGATGAAAATGACTAAGTTTGCATTTTTTATTACAACTTGATAGATGAGAAATAATAAATGATAGATGACAGATGATCTAATAATAAATAAATAATTCAGGAAAATGACTCTGACAAATCACAAATGATATATGATAAATGGCAGAGTTTAAAAGATAAATGAGAATGAATAAAACTAAATGACACATAATAACTGTCAGCGACATTTAAATATGTCAAATTTCTAAAAATACGATCCTTAAAATCATTCATAATTATTTTACATATTATTAGCATATTGACAGATAATTTATAAATTATAGATGACATACGATCTAATTAGAGGTGATAACAACTGATATTAGGTTTCATTTAAAGATTCTCAATGATTTCTAAATTTACACTCTAAAATACAAATATTTAACATCAATATCTTGAACACACTTTGATCATACTTATATAAACTTATTACTGCTGGTAATCAGCTAAAAATGGTAAATATTATACGTACGGAAAATTAGTTCGCCAGCCGAGAGGAGAATAATTTTTTGCATATGACGTTTTTATTTATTTTGTAAGTTGATCAGTTGTGATATTCATCGATTGGATCTACTTGAAAACGTCAACTTTTATATGAAATAATTTATTTATTAACTTATTTAATTTAATTTATCCGTATATTTGTATATTTATTTACATATTTAGGGATAATATTGTAGTTATTATTTAATTTTCCACTCAAATCATTAGAGCTTAAAATAATAAGTACAATAAATAAACTATTGTGTTTGTATTTCTACATTTTCAATATTAAATGAATAATGAATTTATTGAGTGTAATTCAATATGTAAACAAATACATAATAAATAAAACATAGGAGAAAATAAACATTGCAATTTGTTTGATATGCATAAGGGAAAAACAAAACAAATATATCTACTTATATAACATATAAAAATTAGTAATGTAATCTACGATGCATTGAAACAATGCAATCTAAAAACTTTTTTTTGTTCATTCTATAAAGAATAAAATGTTAAGTTTAAAGTTTTAGGTCAAAATATGAACTTATAATATTAAATATTTTTTTATTATTTATTTATTTATTTAATAAATGGGTCAATTTTTTTAAAAATCATAATGCTTACTTTTAAACTTATACGTTCAGACAAAACCACTCATATCTCATATTTGCGTTTAAAATTCGAATACGACAAAATATAATTATTTATTAATTATTTGTTTGAATTACTAAGAGTTATTTATTACTAGTATTAAATAAAAATAAATTTAATATACCAGTTTAGCAGTAAATATTACATTAAGTATTTTTTAAACAATTATATTCATACCACAAAGCCCTCATTTACAACAGACGACATAAATTTGTTAACGCATTCATCGTGAATTATGTACCGCGACTCGATACACCACGTTTTCATGTTCAACAGAGAAAAAAGAGGACAACGCGACATTATCCATTCTCGATTTTCGAATCTGTAATAAAATCTTATGACTCAATTACTGGGAGCAGCTCAATGTTAAATTTATGCTCTTGTTAAGCTTGCCATTACAGCAGCAGCCACAAAGATTAATGCCATGTAATAAAAATACGTACATTATCCAGGGATATACGCATCCTATTCATCAGCATAAATTCACATCGTGATATTAACGGCAATTTAGAATTTTTCTCGCATAAAAAGCGAGGGAATAAAATTTCATAAATTGAGTCATTTTGTTAACAATGCAATTATTCGCTGCGGACGAGATATTCCATAGTTTCATAATGTGATGCGTATATTTATTTGCATGGAAAACTTTTTATAAACAAGAAATAATTAACTAGAAAATATTTAGTCAAACAGGGCAGGTGTATTTTTGTAAAATTGGCAATTACGCGTACCTTACAAGTTTTAAATAATTATTATTGTTTTATAAATACACCCCTACAGAATTCATATTAATCATGTAGCAATTTAATTATTTTTTTATTCATTCTGATTATGTAAGTCGTGTATATTATGCATTATTTACTTGTTTATACATAAATTCATTGTATTATTTTGAATTGTATTGATTTTGATATTTGTATTTTGTGAATAAAAATGATTCCGTAAATATAATTAAATTAAATCTAATGAATTCATTAAGCATGCCATAAATCTAATGAAAGATATATGCTTTAGTTATTAATTAGAGAACTTATGCCTTAAATATAACGTGTGATTGTGTATTACTTACGCTGTACGATTTTCATTTTGAAATAACATAATTATGTATTCTAAATACAATATTTAGGTATACACTCAATACAGATAAATCAATATTTACTGTGATATAAATATTATGACCAGACAAACTAGAATAAGAATATAAACAAACAACTAATTGCTATTTATAATACTTAAACAAATATATTTTGTAATTATGCAATGTGAATTTTGTTGAAGCATATGATGATAAATGTATAAGAGAGATTATATTTTTATTTTGATAGAAGAGGAAGTATTAAATAATAGTTTTTTTTTACATGATAAATCGCTATCTTCTTGAAAAAGATCATAGTTGCGAGTATATGGATGGCTCTGCACCCGAGAGCCCTTCAGGGGCTTGCTATTCAATAGGTGTATAAGGGTGTAATAGTTAACTCACTCTGCCCGACTAGCAACAAGTTATTTTATGAAACTTGAAAATACCACCATGAAAAAGCCAGAGAGAGGGCCGTATTTTACATGAAAAATTATGGAGCAAAATGTGTGTACTCCTCGCGTTTGATGGAAAAAAAAAGTACGTAAAACAAGCTGACGACAGGGTAAACATGTAGAAATCAATAGGGTAGGTGGTATCGTTCGCTCGCATAATTCTCGCTGCGCTGTTTACCTTTGAATAATATATCTGCCCTCTGTCGTGTTTTGTGACATTCAAATAATTGGCACATTATTTACATTTAATTCATCTCTGTCACAGATAATTTTCAACCTCGCCCTTAAGGGCAAACATCATTTTTCGTCAATTTTGTGTGTTGATTTTTTAGTATCGTCAATAATATGTTTTATATTATAAATTAATAAGTACACAAAACATGTATAAACATCTTCACATATATAGCAGTACTTTTGTTATGTTTGATCATTAGATACATCATTAAAAAGAGGTAGAAATAGATATTAAAAATATTACTTTAAAACATTATAATAGTACTTAATGATGAAGGTTTATATATTATTATTATATTAAAATATCCTAAATGTATATATTTTAATATAATTCTCTTTTTTTAGGTAATTTAGCTAAATGTATAACGTTAAGGGACAATCAATGAAAAATAGTTCAATTATACTTTAATTATGTATGTAGGTATGTATGTGATTCAGAATTAATTAAAAGGTCTATTGTGAGCGTTGTGCAGTGCCATTAATTATTTCCATCTAGTATATAAGTTCGCATGGAATGGAGTTCAAACAAAACCGACCAGAAAGTTAATGCATATGCATACTGTGGAGCAATATTCCAATTAGCGAAATAATACACATTGATTAGGGCGAAGAGCTTCCCCTACTAGACATTAGTTCACTAGGAATATTTTGCATTTCAATTAATACTTAGGAAGTGGAACATGCATATTATTTACGGTATCTTAGTTTGCATATCAAGCAAACAAATCCTGGCCAGGAGATGAATATATAAGGCATTATATTTAATGGGGAAACGGGCTGATTTACATGCGGTCACTGATATTTAACATAAAATCGACATTAATCATCAGTGGAATTATGAAATTATACAGTAGTTTACATGGCGCGTAGCGGAACGCGGCCCTGATGCTAATTACCCTTGTAAATTTTAATTACATCTCTCCGGAGACACACCTGCAACAAGTCGAGTCCTCGAAGGTACGGATCAAGAATTCCTGATGTGTTGTTTGTCGGTGCTGAGAATGAGTGAGGGGGGCAATAATAAACCGCACTTATGTAACGCAAGGGTAACTGAATAAACATAAGGGGATGTGGCTACGCCGCCTCCCCCCAAGTATCCACCTTTCAACTAACACCAAACCTCAATATTAGCCCGCGAGCAAACACATACTCGCACACAACCTCACACTTGGTAATTAGTCCGGAATTGAATTATCGACGAGCCGATAGGGCTGAGTGTTGGAATCTCGGGATTGTTCATTGCCCGCAGCTCAAACTTTAATGGTGTTTTCAATTAGACCTATTTATTCCATAAGCGGACCATTTAGTCACTTTAAAACCACGGTTTAACCGTTGATTGAATAGTGTTAATAGGAATCGATTTTGAATTGTTTTGGCTTCGTGAAATTTCTATTGATTTAGATTTGCAATATAACGTATAGAGCAAAATACATATTATCATTTTAGAAACAAAACCAAATGATTATTATAATATACACACTATAAAAGATTTATATACAATAAATGTAAAATGTTATTATCTATTGCAGACTCAAACTCTCAACTGGTAGAGATTTTCTCGGATATTTAATCACCTCTGAAAGGTGTCAGTTAAATTTACAAATAATTAAAGTGATCAAAGGCGCGGGTTAAATCAAAGGAGGATGTTTCACTTTGAGGGAATCTCGATGAAATTTAACCTTGTTTGTGAAATATATAGAAGGAATTCGATAGATTTACAACGTTGCGTTTATTTTTATAATGCGATTATTTCAAGTATTGAGAGATGAAAGATTCTGCAGAAGTAATATTATTAAAAATAATTTTGTAAAGCTATATTTATACAAACGTTTTATTTTAATTTGGTTTTTATGATACAGTTGAATGTTTTTTTAAGAAATTAATTATTACTAGTAGTAATCATATGATTATTATAATAGAAAGCAGAAAAACAGACACAATATTTAATATTATTATAAAAATTATAAAATGTTTTTATAATTAAAGTTTAATAAGCTTATTTAAAGAGAATTATAACACAGACTGGCATGATTTTTGGTGTTTTGAATTTGATAAATGTTCTGATTCTGAATGTGAATTTGGTTTGAGCCCATCACGTCAAGATTTTTTACAAATTTAAAAAAAACCTTGTGAGATATTTTGTACTAGAGCAAAGAAGTACCTTTATGATATTTTCTAAATTGCATTAAAATTATTTCTTTAAAATACTTGATACATCTCTCAAAAAATATTTTAGTATAATATTATGTTTATTTCACTTCAATGACTCTGTGGAGACCTCAAAATAATATTCATGTTTTTGGTCTGCATTCACAAAGTCTGGATTCACAAAGTATCCATGTTTTTTGTGCGAGTGGGACAGTCGAGCATGAAATTTACAACATTACGGTAAGAAAGAATGGCCACTCAGGGAAAGGCTTGTACTGGAACAAAAAAAATAGCTGAGTGATGCATTAGTGGCCCAAAATTAGTTCTTTTGCCTCTCCTTCACATAAACTTAGGATTGATAAATCAGTTTGTCATAGCTTTAAATAAATAAGGTGGTTGCTTTAAATACCTGTGCGACAAATTTCCTGCACTTTCTGAAGCTAAACTTAAAGAAGGAATTTTTGTAGGCCTTGAAATTCGAACCTTAAAATCGGACAGATTGTTCCAGAATACAATGACTCAGGATGAATCTGAAGCATGGAGTTCTTTCGTAGAAGTCAAAGACGGTTTTCTTGAAACAACAAGTCTCCAAACTACAAAGAAATTGTAGCCAACATGGTCGAAAATTATAAAAAATGGCATGCAATATGAGCGTCAAATTTCATTTTCTGAATTCCCTAGTTGACTCTTTTTTCATAAATCTTGGAGCTGTCAGCGAGGAACAGGGAGAGAGATTCTATCAAGACATAAAAGAGATGGAAAGACGTTACCAAAGAAGATGGGATATTAGAATGATGGCTGTTTACTGCTTAACTTTGAAGAGGGACTCGCTCACAAAAATCCTCAAAAAGAAAACTACAAAACGCAGTTTTTAGGGAAAAAAGAACTATTTTATTCAAGAACAAAAACAACTATTGTCTAACGTAGATTTGACTGCATTGTTATTTTTTAATGAACAACTCTATTTTGCACTGTAATTTTCTATTAGATATAGTTTCAATAAATATTTTCTCAATATTCTTGGCAGTTTCTATTAAAAATTTCGAACACACTTCCTGAAAACCTGACGTGCTGCAAAAAACTAAGCACAGATGCGTGATCAACACATCCCATTTACTATAGGACACCTATTAGACTTGAAAAACTTAATCACGAAAAAAAAATTATTTCTCTAAAATAATAATTATAATATATCCAAACATTTTTATTGATAAATCAATCAGTGGACCATAGCAATTTCGAGGAATACAACTTTTTTTAGAAAGAAAAGGTTTGATAGGTTGAATGCAAATTTAGTACTGATGTGTAATATATTCTGGGATATGGAATTATTGTATTATTTTTCAAGTAAATTTATTAATAACATTATTAAAATTTTACCCGTTTAAATTTATACTTTATCACTGTCTCTTGAAATGATGGATATAACAATAGAAAATTATTTTATATATTTGAGTTGTTTGAAACAAACATTCTCGTTTGTAGAAAATTTTAGCTAAATCATCAATAAATAAAATAAATCATTAATATAGGTTAATACTCATTTAGCACATATATTTCTAAAACGTAATTGATTTAAATAGTTATAATAGTTTTTAGAAAATTTAAATAGTTCTATATTCATGGGAAACTTTTTTATTTAACCGATGTTGGTATTTATCTGTTCTCACTAAATTTATCTGTGGATTTTTTATTTACAAATGCAACGTGATCCAACCTATAAATAAAACTCTGCTAAAATGAAAATTTTTAAAATGAGCTTATGCAGTATTGTAGTAATTGGAATTGTTGTTGCTTTATTAGTATTCACTAACACAATCATGTCGATCCAGATTTATGCACACCAATACATATTGGACAACAAATGGGTTTTGTTATACGGTGCAAAATGTATAGAAACATAATTATAAATAAATAGAATATTAAAAATGTATAAATTATATTAGTGGGTGTAATATCATTTATATTACATAAAGAAGTAACATATTTAAATATAGTATTTCGGAAAATATATTAATGGTTTATGTATATGTTCGCATTACAAATTATGATGGATTCATACTTCTCTTGAATAATATTTTTAATTCATTGCATTGAAAAATGTAATGTTTTGATGATGGTTAATTTGCAAATACAAGTCGTCACCAATTTCTAATTAAAAAGAAATTAAAATAATTTATGAGAACGAATATATAAAAACGAATTAAATTTAAAGCAATTATGAATTTTAAAGACGGAAAATTGCATCCCTCTAAAACATTTAAGCGCCGAACAGTTTTGCCATTTCATTTTCTCGTGTTTGATGGTCTAAACTATTAATTTTAAATTTATATATATGATTGATATAAATTCTAATTATTCATTAGAAAAACATCAATACTAAGCTCTGATAAAAATGTACGACTGGTAAGCCTAACACTGACCAAAAATTGAAACGTCAAAATATGTAATTAAACCCTTTACTAGGTATTGGAAGCAACATCTTCATATGAACTAATTATTATACTTTTAGTTAAGTTTGCCGAGAGAATCTATTTATTAAATAAAAAACTCATTATAAAAAAATTGTATACATAACATTTATATTTTAAGTAATAATGGCTTAATTTGTTTAATTAAGATTTGTTATGACTACAAAGTTTTATTTTCTTTTTTTTTAATTCATATAGTTACGCATTTTTTCATTACACAAACAATGAAAGTATGTATTTTAAATTCTTGAATTTTGGAGGTAACAAATTGGTCAATATTTGGACACTAAATTTTTTATTTCTGGTTGAAAATATTTCTTATAGCCATAGTAAGTAAGTAAGTAAGTAAATTTATTCTTGCTTATACCAGACGTATATATAACTAATACATTCATCAATGCTGAAGAATGCTTTGGATATTAGGTAGGCCTTTACACATTTCCTAAACTTTATATGGGGGAGAGATTTTACTTCCTGAGATAAGTAATTGAATAATTTAGGCCCGTAAAAATTTACACCACTCCTAGATTTCGATAATCCTAATCTTTTTTTTGTTAAATTTGCTCGAAGCCCATTGTGCCGTATTTGTGTACTTGACAAGTTTTTCTATAAAGATCTGCATTTTTCTGAACATGTAGCAAATATTCTAATACAAATAGACATTGTAAGGTGAGGATGCCTAGATTGCTGAAAACATCTTCGTAGTTGTCCCTGTAACATATGCCGGCAATTACTCTAACTGCTTGACATTGTAGACCAAATATCCGAGGTACTATACTAGAGTGCCCCAAACAAGTATGCAATACTTTATTTTTGATTGAAAGAGAGCATGGTAGGCAGTAAGTAGTGCAGGTTTAGGAAGAGTGTTACTCAAATTCCTAAGTAATAATGTTACCCTGCTAAGTGCCTGACTAAGTGCTTTTTCATGCTCCCCCCAGCTCAATTTTGATGTTGATGCTTAGAATATCCAATTCCCTGTTCGTTATTGCCTGATTTGAGAGTTAAAATTAGGCGAACGGTCTTTGAGGTATTTAACGAAAGTTTGTTCGAGTTAAACCAAGTCAATATCTGATCGTTTATCAGCTCTCTCTGTTGCAGGGTGTTTTGCAAATTGTTACCTCTATTTATAGATGACGTGTCATCAGCGTACATTAAAATGTTGCTTTCTTCGATGTAGACCGGCAGGTCGTTAACATATATTAAAAACAGTAATGGACCTAATATTGACCCCTGCGGCACACCACATGACACTGTTGTAAAATTAGATAATTTCCCATTAAATCTAACTTGTTGAGTTCTATCGCGGAGGTACGAAGTCATTAAACGACAGCTCTCGGGACTGAAATTATAGAAATACAGCTTTCGGAGTAAAACTTCATGAGGAACGCAGTCAAAGGCCTTACTGAAGTCAAAAAATAAGGCTGCTGTATATTGCCCGGCTTCTAAATCATAATTATTTCCTCAGCAAGAACTCGAAACGCATCAGCAGTAGAACGTTCCCTTCGAAAGCCATATTGGTTGTCGCTTAATATCTCGTTCTCCGCAAGAAAACTCAATATTAGATTAAAAAGTATTTTTTCAAATATCTTAGATAGTATAGGCAATAACGAAACTGGACGATAATTTCCGACATCAGCATGCGGATTCTTTTTGTGCAGAGGGATGACACTTGCTATTTTTAAACTTCTCGGGAATTCGTTTTGTCGAATACAGTTATTTATCACTTTCGTTATCGGACGTAGTATGACATCTTTAATATGTTTAACGGATCCACATTTTATACCATATCTATCTCTTGAGTTCGATTTTTTTAAAGACACAATCGTTTCCCTAACTTCAGTTTCGCTCACCTCTCTAAATGAGCAGTAATTATTGCCAATAGTACGTGTATTTATTATTGACAATGGGTCTTAATTTGACTGAGAGCCATAGTAGATTCAGCTATTGTAGTAAGATATAAGATAAAATCATTAGGATCTATATCACAGGTCAGTTTATCACAGTTATTAGAATTTCTTTTTATTAAAGACATTGCTTTTGGCTTATTATTTGAAGTATTGATGAAATTTAAATGGGTCATTTTTTGCATGCTGAAGTGCTTGTTTATATTTCGAAATATATAGATTTTAATTCAGGCAATCGGGAACTGGTCTTTTTAATAAGAAAAAGGGTTTCACTCATTTGTTTTAGATTATTGTTATACCAGATAATATTATTGTTATGTGTTTTTATATTCTTTGCGAGAAAATTATTTTACTAATAAATACATAAAATCTGTGAAGGCTAAGTAAGGCTTGTTTCCGCCGGGGATGTTCTGAGCACTTTGATGTGTATTCCAACATGATCAGATAGACAGTAATTTATTGGGTAAGTGGAAATTTCTGCTGCAATGTTCGTAAAAACGTTATGTAAGCAATTGCTGTTTCTTGTATAGAAAGTAATCAAACGTAAGAGTCCAAATGACAATAATAGACTGGTCAAATCGTGAGCACATTGATCATGAGAAAATGGACATTGAAATATCCGCCCAATACAACTTTTTTGTTGAAGTTAATATAGTTCAGCAGAAAATCACCGTTTGGTGATCTGTAAATATTAATAATGATAATATTTTCCATAGGAAGGTCTGTTGCAGCTATTTCACAGTGTATTTCGACTGACAGTGAATTTATATTCTTAATTTCAGTAAATTGCGTTCGATTTTTATTAGCTGCATCATACCTCCATGGATGGAATTTGTTCTAGAGAAGCTAGATGCGCAATTATAATTCGCAATATCAAGTGCAGGAATTTTAGATTCTTGTAACCAATATTCACTAATACATAATATATTAAATAAATATGAATATTCCAGTAAAAATACGTCAAGTTCATTTATTTTATTACGAATACACGGTATATTTATGAAATATAAATGAAGAAAATCACTTTCACGAGTCGTGTTATTTTCTATGTGAGCTACGCTTCTGATTTGTTTATAAAATTTACTTTCTGATTGGATGTTTTGGGAGAGTTAAATCTTCTTATTTTTTTATTATCATTAATTAATCTAAATATTTGTAATCGGTTCCTATTTTAAATGATTTATTGTTTCCTTTGGTGTCCAATTCGCTTATTTACTTGATATCGATAAGCAGGAATCTTCCTTTGAGATAATCAATAATCATTTGCTTAGTGACAGTTTGCATGCAATTGCCTATATATATCTAAGCATTTTTTGTGGGGCCATGTGTACACCGCTGTTCGAGCCCACTGTTGTTTTTCTTCCTCCTTTGTAACGTATTTCATTTTGTTTACTTTCTGGCTTAGCATTGTTAATTATCGCTGTTGCCGTAGCGATCTCACTATTAGTGTCCTCGAACGGAGGACGACACTTTTCTTAATCTATTTACTGGAGCCATTTGAGGTTGCGCTGGTAGATTTGATGACTTGGTTTGGTTTTCTTTTTGTACACGATGCAATATTGGTGTTGTTTACGTTGCTAACTTCAGAATTCTTTAGGTTTCTCCATCAGAAGCAAATTGTTTGACCTTAGTTCGCTTACCAGGTCCTTTAGGTTTAGGTACGCTTCCAATTCAAAGTCCTCGATCTGTTCAGTGATGAGGTTAGCTCCGCAGCATAACTTCAGTTTTCTTGTACAAATGGTTTGGCATATTGTACACTGGCTACCGGATTTTGCCATCGCACCGCAAACACAATTCTTCTTATTTAAATTCTAGATTTTCGAGTTTTTTTACACTTGATAATTCACGATCGTTCTCGCTGACAGTCGCCATTATATATATAAGAAGAATAAGATTCTTAAGATCGTTAAATATAATCAACAGTTATCGCTTTTGCTTATTGGAAATGAAAAATTCCTGCAATTAATTCTTCTTCTTCTTGCATAAATTAAGGTCCTTGGTGATCTCCAGATAACTAAGCACCCCTCTCCGTAGTATTTTGGATAAACAGCATGTAATCAAAAGCTTCAAAAATTCATGAAAATATTTAGCTTAAGGTTTTATGTGAAACCCTATTTCGTTAAAACCAGCACTTACTGTTGTCGATGGATTTCAGAAGAGCACATATTGTTAGTCTTTAAAATTCGAAAAACAATGTGAAGATTGCAAGTAGAACAAATGGTCAGATAAGACGCAAAAATCATAATTTTGCAAGTTTTAGGGGACTGTAAGTGGTTTTTAAACAATTATTAAATAAATAAAACTACGAATTGCCTAAATAATCTGCGATGCTTTTATATAGCAAAAATTGTTTTTCTATTCTGATTATATGTATTTAAAAATATGCTACTTAACAACGCAATTACTTTCGTTAAATTATTATTCTATGTGATTCCAACCATTTGTTTAAATTTATAAGTTAGTCTAAATACCTAAATAATAATTATGGTTATATTTGTTTGATGTTTTTTTTTATTTCTATTCTAATAAAGTTTATTTGTATACATCAAATTGGATCATTCTAATTATGGTAATTTAAGTAACTAGTTCTGACTTGCTTATGATAGTTTTAATATATCTCTTTACTTCTATTTTTCTCAAGCTAAATACAATTATTTTTGTTATCGATTAAACAATTATGAAAGCAATTTTCATTATATATGAAAACCCTATAATAAACTTCATACTTTATTATAAGAGTGGGCAGGATAATAATAGTTCTACCAATAGGGGACAGGAGTAACAAAGGAGAAACGCGAAAAAACTACTGTTCAATGGCAAGAATTTACTTGTGGACCCCGGGAGAGAAAAATGTCATTAGGAGCAGAGACGTGCGGGAATTTGCCCAGTTTCCTGGCAGGCACATTGTTTCATAAACGGAGCGTTTCGAGCTCCTGCCTGCAGTCTGCGGCGTAATTTTTGCCAACAAGAGGCAAAAGTATTATCGTACGTTAGCAAAACAATTGGTCTGCCTACTTAATGCATGGCCCGTATCCTCCACTCTGCCGACTCTAAATTTTTAAAATACCGACGCGGAAACGGTCTCACTAAATAAACTAAAGCTTTTGTACGTGTGCACGTTGTTTTCATCTCTTTCGATCGTTAGTGCTAAACAAATATTTTTCTAACTACAGAATTTTCCATGCATAAATAACTCAAATAATGTTTATACAATTTAATTTTAACAATTTTAGCAATTTAAATTTTAATTATTTACAATATTTTGCTTGTTCATAAATTTAATCATTTTTATATATTACAAAGAAAATATTTTATGTATGTTCGAAATATTTTCTATATAATAGTTGATGAAATAAAATGATTTATTTATATACAAATTGTCAAAATACTTTTTTCCTGTATATAACAATTGGGAATTCGATACACGCCGTTCCGTCACACGAATTCCATCGATGTGTTCCTTCAGTCGTGGAATGAAAATCAACCCCTTTCGGAACGTCAGCTATTTGTTATTTTGAGTATTGGGTAAGGTCCGTAGGGACGTTTGCCTTTTAGCGGCCTCCACTTGTATTTTTTCATTACTTCCGCCCGGATCTACGCCGAATCGCCCCGGGACCAAATTAAAAATGACCCTCGGGCCTCCCCTTGCGGGTATATTAAAAATATTAACGCCGCAGAATGAATGCAATAAGTTGGATAATTAAGCTTTCGGCTATAATTGAGTCATTAGTGCTAATCCGTGCTTTCTGTGCGTATATTTTTTAATTTTAATGGCATTAAATAGATCATAAGGGACAATGGTGGGACGCATATGTGGTTAGTTTTTTTATGAAGAGATAAAATGTAAAATTAAACATTGTTTATGATTAGATTAAATTTAGAAAGGAATATAATTCCGTAGTGTGGATAATGTATACATATAATTTATTTTATGAATTATATTTAAGTCGTTTAGGTAGCTGTAGAAAACAGAAAAATCGAAAACAATATGAAAATTTACAATTATTTTAAAACTATTTTATGCATGTTTGCTACACAAATAAACAAATAATTGTATAACAGTAAACAATAGAGAACTACTAGCACGTAAATAATTTGAATATTATTTTTTAAAGCACTCTTTTCACTTTTTTGCACAATATTAATGCATTAAATAACTTTACTAACCTATTTTTATTTGTTTTATACAGTAGGACACACTGTATAAAACGAATAATTAATTAATCTGAGAAAGTGGCTGAACATAATATACCGGGTATGTTTATGGCTGTAACTGGTCACTTGAGGTTCAGGGAAGATGAATAGTGTGCTGTATTGTAACTATGTTGTGTATACAGAGATATCTACTAAATATTGAATGACAAATATCGTGAAATATTTTGTTATGCGGCCCATTAAGTAACAATAATGCAAAAAAGTTATAAAAAAACTCTCGAATGAGTGTGAATGAAGAATGATGATTGTTGATTACTGGTAATAGATTGAACAATTTAATATGGTTAATCGTTGTTCATCTGCTTGACAAAGCCACGGTGTGATTAAACAATTGTAGCAGTGTCTCTACGCAATAAAGACTTAAAACATCAATGTTTTATTCATTTAAATTCTTAATGGAGTTTTAACATCCTCATCAATGCAATAGATATGGTTTCTTTTCGTCTATTAGAATATGGTATTCCGAAGAAGTGATATTAAAAACAATATTACTTATGAAAAATCTGTGGAGACCTTGTACTGAGTAGTCAAACAAGCACTATTTAAAGAAATGTATTTTATTTAATATGTGTAGGAATAATGTATATAAAGCTTCTTTAATTGAGTTCGTTTTCATCTACGAAATTGTATTAAAAGCACAAATAATCTTACTAAGCCCTTTTTTACTTAGACAAAAAAAAATACTTAGGGCTTAAATGACTAATTAACAGGCTGAGCGAGCGGTCTACGCTTATATCAGGATAATTATTTTTGTATTTGCTTCAGATTTTTGATTGATTTTCTCAATTTTTTAGTTTGTTCACTGATACATTAATATGTATTAATATTACGAAATATGCTATAGCTAATTATTATGGCTAATTTTTGTATTTTACCCACAATACAAGTCAATGTACCGTGTTGTTTCAAAAGGGAGAACTGTTGAAGCAAAAGTAAACAACAACAAGGAACGTTTTGTCAAATTTTTTATTTCTGTAATACCTTCCTTTCCGTTGTTTCTTTATTTATGACGTAATTATTGTTCCTTTCTAAAATTAGGAGATGAGATGAACCCCTCGTTGCAGATGGCTATCACTAATCCATTTTGCAATTATGTTATGCCTTAATTTTCTTTAAAGTTTGTCAAATTTTTAAAATAGGAAATAGCCGAAAATGTAAAATCGGGGCTATAAGTGGTTGGAAAAAACCTTTCAATTTAAATGTAGCAACGGTTGCCTTCTCGCAACACAACGGTCATTATTGTAGATAATGACTTGCTAAAGCTTCTTTAACGTTTGACAATACTGATCAGAATAATGCTCCTTTTTGAAACATAAGGCTTGTTCTAGAAGATTGCAATCACTTTCAAAATAGAGTTTAAGCCTTGCGATTTTGTTGATCTATAGGGTGTCCAAGAAGTAAGGACGAATTTTAATTTGGTGCCATTTTGTCATATGACGTTTGGCAGTCGTGCTTGTTTCATGTTTGTTATCTGCTATCCTTCCCATTTGCAGCGTGATAGATTTTGTGTGGTGTGCATTGTAGTTTGATGTTTATTTTCCTTAATGGAGGAGATGACAACCAAGCAACGTATCTAAGCGATACAAAGTTATTACAAAAACAGTGAAAGTCTCACGGCAACCATTCGTGAATTGCGTGTGACCCTCGACGTAACGCTGCTCCAACCGAATCCTCAGTTCAAGTTGATCCGGAAGTTAGAGTACACGTGATCTGTTGCAAATGTTAAGAAAACAGGACGATCCCAAGAAAACATTACTGCCTTGCGTAATAATGTGACCGTAAGCTCCAGAAAATAGGTTCGCTGACGAGTCCAATAACTGAATTTATCGACAAGTTCTATGCATGTCTAGTGGTTAAGTCAATAAACAGCCCGTACTTTTTTGAAAATCATGATTAGGATGATGTGAACGACGACCGTTACAGAAACATACGTTCTAATAGTTTTTTTTTGCAGTTGTGTAATTTTTTAAATATAAATGAAAGATGTTACTTAATGTGTTTATGAAATAAAATTACATTTTAAATTAATTTTGTACGTTCTATACAACTTCAATATTCGTCCCTACTTACTTAACACCCTATATAAGACATATTTTGTGGCCTATCTAAAAAATCCTTCTATTCCTAGTTGTCATGCCCCGAACAAACAAAGAAAAAGCTATGCGTTTTGTTGTAAGTTCCACTGTTGGCATTATCTGAACCAACCTGATATTTGCATGTGGTTGCTGATAATAACATAGACAATAGATTGTAAAATATGTTAAAAATTGTAATGCAGTTTGTATGTTTTTCCTTATTCATCACATCTTTCCAATACCGACATATGATTATTAACACATTGTATCAGGATTAATTATCCTTTTATTTAAATATCGAATCTTCGCAATTCATGGTATTAGTGATGGACATAAAGGATTTTAAATTGATTAAAATTCTCTACCTCTGCTTCTATTGGCTGTCAAAAAAATGGTGTTGAATCTTATATACTTCAAAAAAATAGCTCTAAAATGTCGATTGGTCAAAAGAAATATATAAGAAATACCATTGTGGTGTTTCAAAGCACGTTTATGATATTGTTACTTTTTTTATGCAAGGAGAGAAAATCTTCATGGACACTTACTCTTACCTACTAAAACCTCTATCCTGAGAAACACTCTTGGAGAGACTTGTCCAGTACTGGTGGACTTATCAAGTCAAGAGAATTAAATTGCGACAAATCGCATTGAGAGCCAACTATTAGTATGAAGCCGTCAGAATTAGGAGCGTCAACAGTGACCTAGCAGCGGGTCTCTGATGAGAAAGTAGATTTCGTACCGTGAGGACGACACAAGAGACCATGCTGCGAGAGCGTCAGGATAGCCGTGTTGAGAGCAATACAGGACGAGAAGATAACACTGAGCAAGATGGAACTCCCTTAAAATCTAGGACGCCATCAATACTGAGAAATATTCAATGTGCTGAACAAAAATCACTAAGAAAGCTGGAACTTCATTGGAATCAGGAGCGCTATTAAATCTGAGAAATTATCAATCTGCTGAGAGAACAGAAAAACTAGACGAGATCACACTAAGCAAGATATAACTCAGAATCTAGGGCGTCATCAATGCTGAGAAATGATCAAAGCGCGGTGTTAACAGTAAGAGTCAACGAGATCACACTGAGCAAGTTAGGACCCAGTCGGAATCAGGGGCGCCATCAATTCAGAGAAATGATCAATCTGCTGAGAGAACAGCAGAAGTCAACGAGATCACACTGAGCAAGCTTGAATCCTGTCGGAATAAGGGGTGCCATCAATGTTAAGAATTAATCAATCTGAAGAGTGAACAGCAAAAGTCAACGAGATCACGCTGAGCAAAATAGAACCTCGTCGGAATCAGGGGCGCCATTAAATCTGACAAATGACCAATCTGCTGAAAGAACAGCAAAAGTCGACGAGATCACACTGAGCAAGCTGAAACCTCGTCGGCATCAGGGGCGCCACCAAAGCTCAAAAATTATCAATCTGCTGAGAGAACAGCAAAAGTTGACCAGATCACAATGAGCAAGTTGGAACCCCGTCGGAATCAGGGGCGCCATCAAATTTGAGTAATGATCAATCTGCTGAGAAAATAGCAATAGTGGACGAGATCACACTGAGCAAGGTGGAACCTTGTCGAAATCAGGGGTGCCAACAATGCCGAAAAATGAGCAGCGCATGAATCGACGAGATCACACTGAGCAAGCTGGAACCACGATCGGAATCTAGGGTCAAACTGCCGTGACAACGGCATTAGTCAAAGATATCGAGCTGAGTCATATATTCTTTGAATCGATACCGTGAGAACGGCATGACTCAGTAATCTCTAGATGATTTGCGTTGGTGAATGAAAGATCGTTGTTGGGAACCCTAGACGAGTCTAAAGTATCAACAGCGATTAATAATTGAAAATGTTATTTAATAATAATAATAATAAAGATCTTTATTTATCTAAGAACACATGATACATTACATTATAACTACAAAAACACTAACAAAATACTCTTAGATAAATTGGAATACGCTCAGATCACAGAAAATAGGGTACCCATAACCGACAAAATATGCATTTTTCTTATGCATGGAAATTAGCGTCAGTTATTTTAATACCAAAAAAAGATAACCCCGAAGAACTAAGTGACCTGCGCCCTATTAGCATACTTCCTGTATTATCAAAAATTGTAGAACACATCATTAAACAACAATTGACCACCTATGTTGAATCGAAATGTATTTTACCGATTAATCAATCAAGCTTTAGAAAAAACTATAGTTGTGCAACTACTTTATTAAATGTTGTTGATGATATTATCACTGCCACTAATAAACATAAGTTATCATGCTTACTATTAGTAAACTATAGTAAGGCTTTTGATACCATTAACCATGATATTCTATTAGCAAAACTAAAATATATCGGATTTGACTCAAGTGCTGTAAATCTACTCTCTAGTTTTATTTATAACCGTAAACAACAAATTATGATAGATAACGAAAAATCTTGTTTTTTAGAGCTTACTTCTCGTGTCCCTCAAGGGTCAATTCTCGGCCCTATCTTATTTACTATATACTCCTCATTCGATCCTGACGTTTTAAAATTTTGTACTTGTAATCTATATGCAGATGACACTCAGCTGTTTTTATCCTAGTGATATTGCCACAGCTAACCGTAATGTAAATGACGATCTTAATAACCTTCTACTAATCTCTAAACGGCACTTATTACACATCAACCCTAACAAAACAACAGCAATTTTATTTGGTCCAAGAAATTTCTCCATCTCCAAAGCCTATAACAATTTAAGACTGATTTATTCCAATAGAAATTTTTTAAGTA
Organism: Ontholestes murinus; assembly: GCA_963969525.1. Lineage (NCBI taxonomy): Eukaryota > Metazoa > Arthropoda > Insecta > Coleoptera > Staphylinidae > Ontholestes > Ontholestes murinus. Next base: position 56,829,842 of record OZ018390.1, on the reverse strand, counting down.
AAAACACAAGGCAAGTACTCTGTAATACATTAGTGCTAAGTCATTTTAATTTTTGTGATGTTGTTTACAATGCATGCCTAGATAAAGTGACCATCTACATACAGAAAGTTCAAAACTCCTGTATACACCTAATATTTGGAATTAGGAAATATGATCATATTTCAGGTAAATGTGACCAGTTGAATTGGTTAAACATGGCTAATAGAAGAGTTCTTCACTGTTATACACTTTATCATAGAGTTATTCATTTTCATGCACCTCCGTATTTATATAATAAAATAGTATTCCGTACAGATGTGCATAACATTAATGTAAGATTTCGGGGACTAATATCACCACCCAACCATCAATCTGCCTATTTTATAAGATCGTTTTCATATAACATCTACAAATTATATAATAAGATACCATTAGGCCTGAAATCTTTAAAATTATATAAGTTTAAGTTATCCATTCGTTTATTACTTTTCAGCAAGAGCTTTAGAGTTAATAATTCAGTTTAATTTTTAATGTATGTAATGCATTTTTGTTTATGTGTATATTATACACCTATAAGCTTGTACGATATAATTTTTACAAAATTTATTATAATTTAAGTTTTTGTAGGTTAAGTGGTAGAGCAGTAACAGGCATCATTACCTGACTGAACTTCGCCTACTCTTATATATTGTTTTCTTTGTATTTGTACATAGTTTTTGGTAAATAATAAAGACATTATAATAATAATAATAATAATATTTAAAACATATACAAAGACAATGATAACATATAAAAAGAAACTACAAATTTATTATTAATTAGTTACTTTGAGCGAGCAATGCAGATTTATGGTGCTTTTTGAAATTAGTGTAAGACATGGATTTTAGTGGCATATCTAGGCTATTATACATTTTAACTATGTTATAAGAAAATGATCGTTGGAATATTGCTGATCGGTGCACATGCATAGAGAACAATCCTTTATTTCTTAAGTTAATGTTATGCACATCTGTTCTGAATTCGCTTTTATTGTATAGATATGCCGGAACTTTATTTACAATAAGCTTATGAGAGAAACATAAAGCATGGAGTTTTCTTCTATTTGCCATGGATAACCACTTCAGATCCTCAACGCAGGAATTTTGTATGCTTTGTATTCTATTTGAGTCCTGTTGATCAATGCACATATTAAAACGTATATCACAGTAATTGAATTGTGATAATTCAAGAGTCTCGCAAACTAATATTTAAGAGCTGTCTGCTATTATATTTTAAATCTTAGATTTGAGCCAAATGTGACTCCTAAATTCTTGACTTCAGGCATAACTTTTACTCTGACATTGTTCATCATGATTGTAAAATCGCCAATTTTATTAATTGAATTTTTTCTTCAGCTGTTTGCAATAACCTTTCCAAGTCAGTGGTTATTTTGGCACACGTATGTGTTACACTTGAAGGATGAAATGATATGTAAATTTGGGTATCATCCGCATAAAAATGAAGTCTGCAGTTCTGGATAGATGATTAGAATCGAACTGTGTAGATAGTGTATAGAAGTGGACCAAGAATTGACCCTTGGGGGACACCTGAAACTACTGGCATTTTGCTAGAGCTTATATCATTAACAACAACGTGTTAAGATTTGTTATATAAGTAGTTTCGGAAAAAACATTATACTGCCATGACCATGCCATATCTATGAATTATGACGTGAGAACGGCAGTGGGTACTGTAAAAAAGCATTGGATGTGTTTGATGTCATCGTTTATGTTGCCATGGGAGGTGTTCAAATCTGCTTGGTGGCTCCCCTTCGGCTGCAATGTTAAAAAACAACCTACAACGCCCGATAATTTGAATTATGCCGTTAGAACGGCAGAAGATGTTGTGAAAACAGCATTGGAAGTGATCGGTCGCTGTTGCCTTCTATGATGTAACAAAGGCTGTCCAGGAATGCATCATTCTTGTCACTTGTCGCCGTTCTTGACGCCAGTGGAAGGGACACGTCCGACCTGCTCGGTCGCTCGCCGTTGAATAAATGACCAATAATGGATATATTTGTATGAGGCCGAAAGTAAGCAGCAAATTTACTATCCAAATTAAAGCAAATGGTTGCTTGTCATTCCGGACATTTGGCAACTATTGTATTAGTGTTGGATGGTCAGTTCTGAGTGGTACACAACCATTTATTTGTCAAAAGTCTTCGAAAAAAATATGGATAATCAACCTCCGAAAACGCATCATTCTCCATTAGGACAATGCCAGTTTTCACACATCGGTTGACAGAACAGACTTTATTAAAACAGAAAGAGTCAAATTGTTGGGCCATCCACGGTATAGTTCAACTTGGTTACTTAATGACTTCCTTTTGTTCTCGAAAATTAAAAATAAATTAAGAGGTCGACGTTTTTGAGCGTCTAAAGAAGCGATTGATGTTTTATATGTGTTATGTGTTAGGTATATTGAAATTGGTGAATTGTCATGAAAAAAATATATTGATTTTTATTAAGAAAATTTTGAAACATGCATGATGTATGATGATTTAGTTTCTTTTCTTTGTTCTCTATTTCCGAAATATAAAAGGGACCCTTAAATTAAAGTGTAATTAATTTATATAAGATTATAAATAAATCAATTGAGTTCTGAGCAAGAAAAATTGACTACAATTTTAAGTATTATTATATATTTTCCAATATAATTTATTTTTTTAAAATATGGAATACTAGAAATTTATAAAAATTAACTTCTAATGTATTATTGAGTTCAATATATACCGAGATCTGTCCAATTGATTCCAATTCTCAAGACGATTTTAATAATGTATAGTAAAATAAAATTTGAGGGAAAAGATTTCAAAATTTTTTAGAAGAATATGTTTTTCCATTAGAATAGATCGAAACTAACTAGTGTAGTCAATTTATTTAGAGAACGTTTATTCTGTAAAAGGTGTCCCAAAATTAACGCAAATTTGCCACAATTTGCGCAGTAGATTGTTGGTAGCTCTGAAAAAAAAGTAATGTGACAGACAAGAGTTTAGGGTTACTAAAAATAGAGCATTACATGATACAACAATGTGTTTTCATTATTGAACAATATTTTAAAAGCAATGAAAGTTTGGCGGCTACAGTTCGAGAATTTCATACAAAATATGGTCAGAATAGTGCTTTAAATTCGTAAACTGTGAAGAGATTAATTGAAAAATTTTTGAAAGACTGGCTCAGTTGGAGACGCTAAACATATTGGTCGTCCAAAAACAAGCCATTCAAATGTAAATATCAAAGGAGTGCGTAATGGTGTTGGTTAAAATTCCAGAACATTTCAAAACGCTCTCTACAGCGCATACTCACAAAAAATCTGTGTCTTTGTGCTTACAAAATTCATTTAACACAACAACTGAAGCCTAATGACCATGCACAGCGTTTAAATTGATAATTCTTTGTTTTCTTTTGACAAAAAACATATTTAAATAATTTCTGGCGACGCTAGTTGTTCAGATCACTCGACAGTTCTTGTTGTTTTGTTGTCTTATTGTTCATGGTCATTAAATGATTGCATTTTATACTAATATAATGACGAATTACATTTAAGGACTCCTTTCTTGAAAACTCGTGATATAACTGTAATCTATTGCTTATAAATCGAAAGTTTAAGAATGCGAGAATGCTGATCCCTAAACAGTAGTGAAACTTTAAAAATTAGTTCAACAATAACATTTAGATTAACTTGAAAAATTTTCGTATAAAATATATTTTTTTAATTATTATTAAGGGTATACTGGTGGAATGCCTAGAGTTTTTAGAGGAACGATGAAAGACAGGTTTTTGTTCTGAGGGCCTGGTCATTAGTGACGGCAGCAAGGATTGGATTGTTAAAGTTTCCAAGGAGTTCTCACGAGCTGGAAAATTCAGGATTTTTGATTTGATGAAGAATCGCTTAGGTGCTGTATGAAGACTAAGTTCTCTAAACTTACCAAACTGGAAGAGTCTTTAGTATCGATATTATCGCAATATTATTATTACTATTATTCGTCATCTGAAGCAGAAGAAGGTGTCAGAGTAATATTAATGTATAAGTTACAGGATATTATAATGTAAAATATAAATTAATTAACGATTAAAAACCCAAATGCCGCTGTACAAAAACTATAAATAATGTGAGGATCGTGCATTCATCTGGAGGAAGATCCTACTGCGACTAGAAGCTCTGTCAAGACATAATTTACACCTATTATTTTTGCCTTAATAACACAAAAAATTAGTTACTAATGAATTATAAAATGATGGCGTTGCTTTGGCTACACAGATGTTATTATTGAAAATTAATTTCAATTAATTTATTGTATTTATAATATACTCCATGAAGATACTTTTTAATAATATAAAATTAATTAAAAAGTTTGATATGTCTTGTAATTTTTGATTTAAGTGACTTAGTAACTACTTAAGTTGTACTTAGTTAAACTCCTCAAGTTATAATGATCAAAATCTACTGTATATGACAGCTTTCAGCAATCAATGTTTCGCTTATCAAGGGGTAATTATAGTACAACATACGGCAATTTGGATCAGGATTGTAAGTAATTTATGTAATTGTTTTCCAATATTTATTTTATGAAACTAACAAATGTATTGGAAACTGTGATTGCAAATTGTATTGTAGGTATTTGTCACCAAAATCCATTATATATGTGATATCAGCAAACCATATTAATTTAGTAATACTAAGTAATAATTTTATAACAAACGTTATTAGATGCACACCTAATAATATACACTCTATGTATATTATTAGATGTGCATCTAATAACGTTTGTTATAAGATTATATAGTGTAGTGAAAACTATTAACAATTTAGTTTTGCTATTATTAAAAAATACGCCTACATATTAGTATGTGTTAATATTCTAATTATATACATTATAAGTCTTATATTGACATCATAGATATTAAAATAAAGTATTTTTGCATTAATATATATATCATAAATTCAATAAAATTCAATGAATAAATAATAGATCAATATTAACTAAATCATTTTCATGTTTAATATTAAAAATTCAACTCCTTCCGAATAATGCACATACCTATTTAATTCTTTACGTAAAAAGAGGACCCGCATCCTCCCCGGGCATAGTGCTATCAATTTATCTTTCATGATTTGTATTATAAATGTTTTGTAAGGGCACTCATGCAGCTTTGGTGTAGAATAATTGAATAGTTTACGGTCGAGTAAAAGGGTCGAATGGACGTCAATATCTTTCCGAGCAAGTAGTGTTCCCCAGGATTATACATGCGTGGGCGTTGGGACGTATAATCCGCTTCAACACCCCTTAACCATAACCATAACTATCCTATTTATTAACATGCGAAGTCGTTGATCGCCGGTCTTATTACCTCTCCGGCATCATTTTTCATTGGGTCGCATGAATTTCTAGTGGACTGTAAGCGTGACGTGGAAGTAATTAATGGTTTAAAAATTGAGTAGATTCTAAATACAAAAAGCTGTTTATGTATAATATAAATTGATTTAAATAGAAAGACTAAAATGCACTATTTGGAACAGCAATACGTAACATAATAAATTAATTTTAGCTCTCTTCATATTAATATCCGCTAAGTATATGTTGCACCATTACAGTATAACTGATAATAACTCATCAAGGATGTTAAGATAATCTTTACCATTAGTATAAATTATTTTTCCAAATCATTTCTTGGAATGCTCATTAATAGATGAATTGCTTATATATAATAAAATATAATTTACTATAGAAGCCAATAGATAATTTTAGCTTTATTTTATAAATTACATACATTCAGTATAATCAGTATATTTTATATATAAAAGCACTTTTTATATAAGCAAATTAAAAATTGGAAAAACATTTTATTTAAAGACTTAGTTTAACAAGTTGTATGAAATTAAATATGTTCTTAATTTATTACCGAAAGTAGCTAAATTTTAATTACTGAAGTTATTCTGTAAATATGAGCTTTTTTACTTATTTACCGGTCTCTTTCATATAATAAAATATAGGACCTTATTCAACTTCACATATATTAAAACATATTTATTGGAAATTACAAAACATAATTTTAGTCCGTTATATTATTATTCTCTCCAAAAAATATCATTAATTGTGATATACATTATAAAAAAATATTTTCATAAATACCTAATTTTATATTATAGCGAGTTATTCTCGTAATTCCAAAAACAATATAGATTTTACATGATATAATTGATATTTTTAAATAAATTTACGCATTTTATATTTTAGCATTATCCCCCACGCTATTCTCTGATTTTAACATAAACAAGTGTGCATTATATATAATGGGCTATCGTTAAATATGTATATTGTGTTATGTAGGAAATAACAATCTAATATTAATAATTGAGTACAAGAGTAGAATTATTATATAAATTAATGAATAATTTATATTATTAAAATAAATCATCATGAAAATTCTAATTAAAAAATATATTAAATTTTAAATACTAAATTCTTTTCATTATTTTATAAAGATAATAGAAAATAAATCTTATTTTCTGCACCGTTTCCAACAGTAAATTTATAAATTCATTTCATACTAAATTATATTATTTTCATAAAAGTAATCGTTTAAACGAAGCTAAATTTATTTCACTGTAAACAATATTTCAGTAAATTCCCTTTATTTCGTTTCTATATACCGTGACCGCTACAGGGCGTAAAATACGTTACATTCTACAAGCCACGAACCTATTTGTTATATAAAAGTTATTAAACTTACTTTTATGCTTCCTTCCCATTGTACGTGTGGAAAATTAAACAGTTTACAATATCAAGGAACCACCACTTGCACATAAACCTCCCTACTTTATACTTGTTTGAAAAGTAATCCAACTGGGAAGGGAGCAATACGTAACACGCCCGATAAGTGTAAAAACAAAGAGTTCCCACTTTGTAACGGCCCTTGCTGGAAATACATTTTTAAAATTGTGTGGGAACATAATAGATTGGATTCATTCATATCGTTTTTAATTTATCATCCCCTGGGAATTGGTTCTGTCGATTATCTTCGGCACTCTTTGTTAACCGTAATTCTTGCGCGGTTTATTAAAGCTCCCGTTTTCACTCTATTGACACCGAAAAAAAACTTAATTACAAAAACGTCGCATCAATCTACACTCCGATAGCATCTGCGGTAGGCAGCCAATTTGCAATTCTTCACCAGATGTCGATTTTACCTTTTCCTTCTCGCCCAAAAAAACGATAATGATGGTATCTTTCCCGCTCTAATTTAAACAGTATCCAAACATGAGTTTTCTACATTAAACCTTTTCTATAAAAAAATATTATCGTAAAAGCAAATTTTAGTTTATCGTTCGTAAAGCATTAAATGCCATCTTATTAAATACTATTTTATGTAGAAACTTGTGAGTACATATATAGCGGAAAGTGTGATTACCGTAAATATTTCCTCGACAACAAAGGTCTGGGCTAATAGGAAAGGGCTGCATTACTTTTTGATGAGTACAAAAAAGGTCATGCCGGTGGGACGACTAGGAAAAGAAAATTAAAAACTCTTCTGTCTGCTCCTCCTCGCTAATCTACCGTTTTTCTTCTTAGCAGCCCAACACTCGACCCTTCCGAAAAGGCTGCAATTAACATAATTAGAAGTAATGTAGTTTATTATTTACCATCTGTTTAATATAATATACATATGTTTATTATTACGATTCGATAATCAAATCTTTTTATTGCTAAATATATTATATATAACAATATATATAGTTTAATTAAATTGTTATTATTGTATTGTGCTAAAAAACGACGGGTAGCATATTCATTAAGGTAGTATAATTAAAATTTCAGCAATTACCCATTTGTAACGGCACAGGATTGCCTTGTTGGGAGTTCCATTAGTATGATTTGCATAATTTTCTAGTTTACATAGACCTCTATACATAATTACAGTCCTCCTCCTCATCAACTAAACCTCTATATATATATAAGTTTTATAATTATGATGTAACAATAAATAAAATGTATTCAACTCCATCGTATCAATTGTGGTATGCGTAACAAAGTAAACGTACTATATTTAGAAAAGGAAAAAAGAATGCTAATTTATAGTTTTAATTAAAGAAATGAAAAGTAACAGATTAATGCTGTTTAGAAAAAAGTAATGGCATATTGACGGTACAAAGCCTTAGAGAATAGACAAGTCCAAAAAATCTACAAAACCAATTTTGAATAATAAGCTGGGGTGATTCATCCCCAATGTAAGCAGGTAGTGGCCGGTCAAACAGCAATTTATTAGTCGTCTGTAAGAGAAGTACAAAAATTATAATGGCACTCAAACTATTAGTGTTCGAACTCATTGAATACCTGTAAACAAACTATATTAATAATCAGCTAAACTGACATCAAGATTTAACAAAATATAAAGTGGTAGATTAATAAAATATACTTATTGTTACCACACACATTTTTTGTTGGTAAGCGATTTCAACTTTTAGAAGGTCATTTTTAAAATACAATTAAAAATTACGATATCTATCGCAGAAAAGAGTGTTTTAAAGCTATATGATACAAGAGTAATTTAGAGGTTTCACTATGTTTGAAGTAGGTATTAATAATTTTTTGCAAAAAACCTAACTCAATAACCCGTTAATGATTTACAAACCCGTGTTCATTCCAAATATTTGTTAATAGAATAGATTATGAAATATTATTTATATATGTTTTCATAATTTATCCAAATGATGAAAGTCTTTAGAATTTTCCAATAAATATTATTTGATTTTCTGCAGTTGTTCAATTAATTTTACATAAATTTTCTAATTTAAATATTTCAATATATTTAAAATATGTTTGTTTAAATGAAAGTACTGCAAAGAAAACTAATATAATACTCTCTATAAATTTCTTCGAACACATACAAAAACTTTGAGATTTTAATTAAAATATTTAATATCAATACCTTAAATTAAAAACTCTGAAGTAACTAGATCTCAAAGGAATTTATTTTTATTAAAACCAAACAGATTTCGTGATCTGTGTTGCCTAATAAAACACTCAAATTCACCGAATTAAATAATCTAGCAGGTTTGATTAGCATTCTAGAATTAAAATCTATAAAATCTTTATCTCATTCGATTAAATATTTAAATATAAACACTTAAATATTTAATCGGGTTGTGAGCTAAAGATAAAGATAAAGAAGCTAAAAATATTAGAATGAATGGAGGAAATAACAAATCTTTCTTCTTGCAATTCTTATTTACATTTGTTCTAACATCAGAATTTAATCAAATAAATCAAAGTTAATAATGAATTATGAATGCACTAAAGAACTACTAAATTACCTTTTTTAAATGAGCATAACATACTACCTATGAACGAGATGTTACTTCGCATGTTTAGAATTTTCCATTAAATATTCTTACATGTTCTGCCGTTTTTTAATATATTTGACCAATATTTTCTAGAAATTTTAGAAATAAATAAGGACAAACATTACAAAAAGCAAAAAAAAAAAAATATTTCAAAGTTAACAACACTAGACTGTAGTATAATAGTAAACCACTCAAAAGAAGAACAAAATTTAATATATTGAATGTAAATCAAATAAAATTACACAAAATTCAAAATCTAGCAGACCCTAAAAGATATGTTTTGAATACAAACAAATAAATCTCGATCTGAGGCCTCTACGGAACTATTTAAATTTATAAAATAAACCTACATATAGTCTGTTCGTTTGATCTTTCGTCGTACGTCACAAACTATCGCTTCAAAAAACGACGAAAGTTTTACAGTGCGTTCTTTTTCTAACGGATTTGGTTTACTTTATCAGGCTGAATGTTTTTGCGTCGTTTCTCGAAGCGATAATTTGTGACGTAGGACGAAAGATCCAACGAACAGACTATAGATAGATGTATCGGCATTCTAAAAATAAGATGCGTATAGTCCATCCGTTAGATCTTCCGTCCTACGTCACAAAATAACGCTGCGAGAAACAACACAAAAACATTCACTCTGATAAAGTAAACGAAATGCGTTAGAAAAAGAACGCACTGTAAAACTTTCGTCGTTTTTTGAAGCGATAGTTCGTGACGTAAGATGGAAGATCCAACGGATGGACTATATATACTTCAAATCACTACACCTCGAAATATACAAATTCTGATCAAAATGTTTAATTTAAAAAAAAATTCAAAGTGGTAGAGGATATTAAAAAAAAACGTTCTTCCTATAGTGCTTATTTATATTTTGTCAAACATAAGAGCTTAATCTGATAAATGAAACGAAAGTTCTCGATGGCTAAATATTAATGTACCAAAAAAGTACTAAATATCCTATTTTTTACTGATTATAAAAAATACTACATACAAAAGGATTGATTAGATCTCAGTTATCAACATAAATTTCAAAAATTTTAATGGCATGTTTACAAGTACATTTTTTTAACTGCATTCATTTACATTTATTTACAAAATATTTAAAACTTATTGATAACATTAATTATCCTAATAAAACAAATTGGAGAACAAATATATACATAAATATGTGTGCATTAGCAATATTTCTGTCAATTTATATGAAGCCTTATTTTACTTATAATTTTAAAATCTTCAATAATTAAACTAGAAATAACAGGATTAAATGTTATAAACCACTTAAGGAAATAAATACTAGTCATTTGAAAAGACAAAACTTTCACTTAATTTTACTACAACGTAAAAATTTGGGAAGCTGAAAAATAGAAGGAAAATTTTTGTTACTTTTATAATAATAGTAATAATAATATTAATATATATTTATTTATATTTACAATTATATATAATACACTTGTATCTGCCATGCAATATGGTTTGATATTACATAATAAAAAATACAGTGATTCTTTAAATTTCTTGGTTTTGGCGATGCTAATGGCAGGTAATGAATTATCTTCATACACGAGTAAAAACATCCACTCTCGTATTTATTTAATAAGCGTTGAGGTAGGTTATATTGATTACTTCTTCTACTGGAATAATTGGTATTATAAAAGGCATCGTCAAAACATGTATTATGTTTCCTCAAAAACATTATACATTCGTCCATATATTGTGATTATCCTAGCTTTTTTAAAGATATCTCTACATCTTTCATTGTACTTCAGCTTACACAGTTTTCTTAATGCTTTTTTTAAAATTTATAAATGATTTTTTTAAATTAACACACGATGCTTGAGAGTTACTTAATGAATTAGGTAATCTTATGGAAATTAGGTAGATTAATGATTTTAAATTGATCATGCGTAAGCCAGTGTTCTGAAATACATAATATATTGCATTCTACTACTTCGACTAAGGCTTCTAATTGAATTATAGCTGTAGTAAAACATTTACGTTCTGATGTAATAATTTAATTGTATTTGCTTTCGATACTAGCATTTTAACTGTGTTTTTGGAAGTTTTTGAAAATTTGTTTCATAATTGTTATTTCTAGACTTAAAAAGAACCGATTGATAAATATAATTTGTGACCAAAATTTCTCATTAATTACTGCTTTTTAGCAGCAGATGGCATTCCAATTTTAAATGATGAATACGATGCACCTTCATATTTAGGTTTAACTTTCTCCACCACGAATGTGAAGTTCCCTGCTTTCAGCACATGTTCTTTGATTTACTTCCGTTCAACATCTCTATGGAATCTAGATACAAAAATCTATTTTTGTGTAACTATTTCTGCGACGGGTATCTCCAAATTGGTAGCTTTTCCACTGAATTTATAAGATTTCCTGTTTCGTGTCCTCTTTAAATCTACATAAGTCCATTTCGTGTTTATATTATTTGCTGTGTTGATTTTATCGGGGTTATTGGCCTCATGCATTTTTCCTGCATTATAATTTGTTTTTAGATAGACGGATTTTTGTACGTCTGAGATTTCTTCCACTTTGCCTTGTACAGAATTTGCGTACGAACGTTCGACGTCAGATCCCTCTCTTGTCGAATTTCTAGTTATTCTATTTGATTTGTTTGTTGATTTTACATTAAAGGTAATTTTCCACTGCCGTTACCATGGTTTGAGTCTACACTGTGTTTATGCTGTTAAGTTCACAGATCAGTACTTTGAAGTCTATAAAAGTAAGATAAGAAATACTAGAATACTTTTAAATCTAAATATATTTTGACAAATTGAGAGAATGAGAATTTGACGATCCACGTTAAAAAAAATTAAAAATTCCACTCAACCAATTTAGAAATTTTAAAATAAGGCAAAAAATAGCCATTATTGTCCATAAAATAAAATAAATTGAAAGAAATATTTACGGAATACAACCACCTAATTTGAATGGTCAAACGTGATCTATGTATTCGGGTTATTTTATGCTGCTGAATCAGCAAATAAAATCAATATACGAGGGAAGTTCAATAATTAATGTAACATATTTTGTTAATACAACACCAGACTTCATACAATTCTTTGCATTCGAAAGGAGCCCACAAAAATTCAGTAGCATTGAATGGAGAATAAGTTTTTCAACGAAAGTTTTATAGCAAAGGGATTTAGAAATAATATGGGGTCTTTAAATGCTGGATAAAACTACCCTCGTTTTAGAACAGTTACAGAATTTACTTTAACACCAAATGCAAATGCAAACAGAATTCTGAAGGATTAAAAAAGCACTATCGTCTTTGTACCAGTCGTCAATAAAGATAACGAAAGATAAAAAGATTTCTATAAGCAAAAGTTGTTTGCTCTGTTTGGTCGCAGATTGAAATAGTGATTATTAATTAACAATTATTATGTGAATTTGAGGACATTGGTGTGAATATTATTCACCTGCTTGGCTACTAGTACGGATAGAATACAGGACAACATTTTTACCAAGCTGGCGATATTTACATGAATGTAAATGAGGAGACCATACCTAGAACATTGTAAATTCTGTTATGAAACCGAATTAAAAAAAAATCAAGTACAGAAAACTACTATAAAAAATTAACAACTGATCAGGAATATAATTTTGTTTTAATACTCTGGAAGAATTGGAAGAAGAAAAATAATAGAATACAATATTAAGTTCCTGATAATAATTAATTAAAAAATAATAGAAAGTTTTAAAAATCTCAAAGATGGAAAGAACTACGAATAAGAATACATTTATTTCAAAATATTGCTGTTACAAAACAACAGTAAGAGAAATATTGTCAAATAAGGTGCTTATACATACAATATAAATATAAAAAACATAGATGAAATGGCTTTTAGCTTAGCACATTATTTACATTATGCATACACTTTGATTACAGACACAAATATTCGTAGAGGCAGTATGGTTCCTTATCACATACATAGTTAAACAAAGACGTCTTAAATGTTCTAAGATTATTAATACTTTTAATATTATCCGGGAGCTTATTATAAAGTGTAACTGAGGAGCAAAAGCAACTTTTTTCATACATTTATTGGATAATTACATTTTTTTGTTCGAGTAGATTGTAGTTGCAAGTGAATATAAGGATGCCTATTTTTATACAGGAATATAATAGCTTCATAAATATAAATACCTGTGACGGTAGGCAAACCGTTCATTTTAAAAATAGTTCAGCACGATACTCTGTATCCTAAATTAAGCAGCACCCTTAAAGCTCTTTTTTGTACAACAAAAACTTTATCAATGAATTGACTGTGACCCCAAAAAATAATTCCGTACGTTAACAAGCTCTGGAAGTTTGAAAAATATACAATCCGTATTATCCTACGATTTACATAACTCATTAGAACACACATTGTATAACTAACTTTATTCAATTTTGCCAGTAATTATTCAATATGTTAAGATCAGTTTAGATGTTCATCTATCATTGTTCCTAAAAACAATTATTTTGAACAAGCTAGTTTTTGAATTATTTAGAAAAACAGTACTCGGCGCTTGCAATTTGGACTAGACAGTTTTAAATACTATTTTCTATTTTGATTCGTTTAGAGAGCTGTAAAAGTACTGCTAGCACTGCGTTTATAGCTCGTACAGTGCTCTTATAGCCTAGTGCAGTTTACTTTTTCAAGGTTGGTGCTTTGATATTTTCAACGCAACCAACCCTTAATTTAAATCAAAATCACGAGAACACTGGTATCACTTCATAATATTAGTGTACAAGCCGAGAACGGAGAACGGAGAAAATTATATTCGCCCCATTTCCGTTGATAACACAAATTACTAAAATTAAGTTAACAATTTCAAAAGAAATGTCAATGGACTGCCAATGCCAACATACACAAAATTCCCCAATTTCTCTGAATTTTTATTCAAAATGGCATATATAATGTGCAAAATATTAAAAATACTATAAAAAACTCGTTCATAAGTCCATTTTTGCACTGTCCATTCTAAACTTGGACGCGTGCAAAAAAAATGCGCTATTAGACTCGTTCTTCAATATACTATTAAATTCTTTCGTTAAATATTTGTTTGTTAATTAGCATCATTATCAAAAGTAGCTAGATGGTAGATTTCTGAATTTATTATGGTTTTCAAGTCGTTGATATATATTATAAATAATAGGGGACCAAGGACACTACCCTGAGGAATTTCTACTTTGATGGATATATCTTTAAAGTTTGTTGAATAATATTTCGTAATTTAAGAAGTCAAAAGCTTTTAGTAAATCAATTAACGTACCTATTATGATATGTTTATATTTGAGACACTCTAGGATATTTTATAAGAAGCTATACACCGCTGTTTCAATTGCTTTTAACAGCTTATATTTGTGAAAAAAAGGATAAGGTGCTTGCACATAGCCATTTCAAAAACTTTGGAGAAAAATGGAAGAGCGCTTATGGGTCTATAGTTTTCTATAAGAGTAGGGTCGCGGTTTTTATAAATAGGTGTAACTATTGCTTGCTTTAAATTGTCTAGAAATATGCCATATATGCCAATAATAAAAGTGAAAGGACTATACCACTCCACATTGCAATATTTTATTATTGGAGTGGGAATACCATAAAATCCGGTATTCATTTTCCCTTTTAAACCTGACATAATATTTAATATTTCATTTTCTGACACAATGCTCAACAAACATGGATGAAAAATGAAATGGAATCTTGCAAAATTAGTTACATTTTGTAATCCGTGTGTTAGATTAGATACATTATTAACAATAAAAAAATAGAATTGTTGGTAGTTTGATGTCGGTGAAATAATTATTTTTATTTTTTTCGCAGCCTCTTATAATATTTACAATATTCCATGCTGTTTTACTCTTATTTGATGACTGGAAAAGTTGACTTAAGTAATATGATTTACGCGCATTTTTTAAAACCAAGTAGTATTTCCTTTTCATATCCTTATATGCATCTTTATATTCACCATCACAACTACTTAGGACATACAATATATCTAGTTGACTTTTACAACGCTGAATATTGATATCGTTATAGAATTTTACTCTTTTATTATTTGCAATGACTTGTTTTAAGGAAAACATTAATTAAATAATGGCATTCAAATATTAATTAATCTTGACCATTGTATATTGATATTTTGTGGATCACATGAGTTAACATCAGTCCAGTCTTGTTCATTTAAATAGGAATTAAATAATTCTTTATTATCTCACGAAAATATTCTGATTTTTTATCTGTATTTTATGATCTGATATTTTGTAATCCACAACTTCTGACTTGTAATCTAAAATATTTGTACAAATGTTATCTAAACAGGTTTTGGTATTTAGCATTTTTCTAGTGAATAACGATATTTGTGGACCAAATTATTTTAAAATAGAAAAGAACTCAGTCGCTGTATTAGTATTACTATTTAAATTTATGTTGAAATCTCCACATACAAATATATCATTTTCAATGTTTTTTCAAATACAAAAATAAACTCTCTAATAGTAAAGTTTGGAGATCGATAGATTGACAACACAACACATATTTTGTTTCCAAATCTAACTTCACATACACCTATAACAGACATATTTACGATATCACCTCGACACTTGCTATTGCTGTTCCACCATGTACTTGTTCATTTCTGCAGTAACTAATGTAAGTGTAAAGTTTTATATAATATAGTTTTTTATTTGTGAATTCGACTTCCAATGTTCTGCAACATATAAACAAAAACAGTCATTATTCTCTTCTAACATTATTTGAATTTCATCTACTTTGTTTCTTATTGATTGCACATTCTGAAATAATATGCTTTTATTCGTGTTTATGTTCTAGGTTCTCCGCGTTTGCTCAAAAATTTGTTTTTCTCGGTTCTCATGTTTTGGGGTTTTGTTTCAGAAGGTTATTTTTAAATTTTGCAGGCACAGTTACCTTGTAACTACGATAAGCATTTGACTTAACAGATAGCTCTTCACATTCTACATCGATATTTGGAATTTTAGCTTTTATGAATGCTAAATAAAACATTTTCCAGCGAGTTGTCTAGTATTTCAAACAATATAACATTATCATTGGTCACAGTTAAGCTTAGATATTATATTTTCATTTTTGGCTAATAAACGCCCACATCATTTTTTATTCTTCTCGCACAAGCAAAGTAGAAATAAGTTCTACACAAGGCACAGGGAAATCCTAATCTGGCTGTTTTTCACAATCTTTGCACAATTTATCTTTTATGAATGCTAAAACATTTTCCAGCGAGTTGTCTAGTATTTTAAACAATATAACATTATCATTGGTCACAGTTAAACTTAGATATTAGATTTTCATTTTCGGCTAATAAACGCCCACAGCATTTTTTTATTCTTCTCGCACAAGCAAAGTGGAAATAAGTTCTACACAAGGCACAGGGAAATCCTGATCTGGCTGTTTTTCACAACCTTTGCACAATTTATCTTAGGGAGCACTTTTACTAAAGTCTCTACACTCCGCCATTTTTATATATATATTTCAAAATACTTAAATATTCCATATATTTTAAGTATAATTTTTGAGGCTATAATTCATTAAATATTTTTTCCAGGAGAAAATGCAACTTAGTATTAAAATTACGTCAATTATTGAATATTTCTACTTCTAGATTTTTTAGATTTTCAATCATTTTACTATTTTCTTTTTCACTTCCAAAAGGCTAGAATTTTTATAGGTTTTAGAATTTTCTAATTAATATTCTTTTATTTTCTAAAAAAAATACAAATATTTCTAATTATTTTGTATAGAAAATGCACTTGAATATTACAATTTGTTGCAAAAAAATTGAATTCTGATTTTTTGTTGGATTCAGGCAGTGGTAAATTAACGGCTCTAAAAAACATGCTGTTGAAGACTGCGAGTTTATGTTTTATGGGGCTGGCTGAATCTGCATGGATGTAATTGAACGTATGTGTTGGTTTTCTGAAAATATTAAAATCTAATTTGTTATTTTCTCTAGTGATTAGGATATCTAGGAAAGGGAGTTGCTTATTAATTTCGGATTCAAAGGTAAAATTAATACTCGGATATAAATTATTTAAGGTTGACAAGAAGGAGTTGGTGTTAAAATCGTTTTTTACTATTGCGAAAATGTCGTCAACGTAACGGAACCAGCATTTTGGAAAATTTTGAATTGAATTTGCGGCTTGGTTTTCTAGATGGTTTAAAAAGATATTTGCAAGGAAAGGTGATAAGGGATTGCCCATTGCAGTTCCAAAAGTTGGTTTATAAAATTTATTATTGAATTCAAACGCGTTGCAGTTCATGACTATTTCGGTAAGTTTTAGGTATTGAGTTATATCATCGTCTGGAAATTGATTATTTATTAATAATTTCTTGAGTATATCTAACGTTTCATTTATCGGTATGCTTGGGAATAAAGATTCAACGTCGAAAGAAATTAATTTATCATTTGGTTCTAATTTAAAGTTTTTTAATTTGTTCGTTAAGTCTATTGAATTTTTTACCGATCGATCATTATCTATTTTTAATGTTTTGAATTTATTGACGAGCCACTTTGCTAATTTGTATGTAGGTGAATTTGTATTTGATACTATTGGTCTGAGTTTATTACCTGGCTTATAAATTTTGGGAAGGCAATATAATCTTGGCAGACTTGGATTTTTCATTTTTAGTTGATACATATTATTTTTGTCGATTAAAGATGTTGGAAGCTTGATAGCGTTATTGATAACTTTGATGTAATTATTGATCGGATTTTTTAACAATTCTATATAGGAGCCTGATTTTAACAAGTGATTGACGTTGTCGGTGTAATCTGATTTTTTCATTATGACGATTCCGTTACCTTTATCTGCTTTGATGTAGAAGCAGTATTTTTGTTTTAGTGACTTGATTGTTGATGAATCTTGATTTTCTTTTCTGACTGGTGGTGATTTTTTTCCTACAATTTTCTTGATCGTTTCTTTGGCGGCTATGCGGAAAGCTGGGGCGTCTGTTGGGTTGATTCGTGCTGCTGCGTTTTCAATGTCGTTGATGATGGTTTCAATTGGAAAATGCTTGGGATGACTGGCATATTTTAAACCTTTTGCTAATAAGTTTAGTTCTTCATTGGAGAATTCCTCGTCAGTCTTATTGTGGATAAGTGTTTGTGTGAGTTGTGGTTCGTCTTCCACTTCTGACATTTTTTGCGGTTTTTGTTGGGAAATTAGGAATTTTAATTTTTTCTGAATTGTGGAGGATTTCGTTTTTGTTTTTGAACGAATCGTTGTATGTACCTTGTTGAGAGAATCATCCCAGTTGAATGGTGTGGAGGATTTGCTGAGTTTTAAATGTAGTTCGTAGGCGGAAATTTCAAGTTGAGCTCGTTTTTTGTGTAGATATCCTATTTCAAATTTTAGCCATTTCACTTTCATGTCGTTCACTAACTTGTAGATGTCCTTGTTGTGTTTATTCGTTTTAACTTGAATGAATTTTGAGAGCACACCTTTTTTTATGCACTGGTTGAGGAAGAAGATGTCCGTACTTATTAGATTGATTTTTGTTCTTATTTGGAAAAATTTATTAAACTCAGTTGACCAGGAAGTCATATTTTTATTTAAATTATTGGTTTTTGAGTTACGTGAAGAGAAATTTCAATTAATAAAACACGTTAGAATTCATAAATTGTGAAGAAAGTGAATTCTAACGTGTTTTATTAATTGAAATTTCTCTTCACGTAACTCAAAAACCAATAATTTAAATAAAAAATACTTAAGTGGAGTTTGTGCCAAAAGTAAAACTTTTTGTTTTTTTGTATAAAAAGATTTCAAAACTGTGAAGTTTCAAACCAAGTGTTTTATTTACCTTATATATTGCGGAATTTCACAGCCTCGTTAATGCAATATATATAAATTATTATTAACTTAATAATTTTACATTTTAACTATACATGAATAATAAAATGTATTAAAATCCTTTAGTTCGTTGTAGTAAATTAAATAATAATTTTTAAATTTATTATACATGAATATTAAGTTTTTATTTATAATACCCAAAATTGCAATTTCACCGCCTTATACATATAGTGTTTTTCCATTTTCAATTTATAAAATATATGCGTATTCCCAACAACATTTTCTCACACGTATTATGAAATATTCCCTTTGATCTTCCCATTTAAATATAAATGTATTCTCTCTGTGACTGGCCAAAAAAATAAAAAGATAAATAACTGCACCTTCTTTCAAGACATCACTCGTACATAATTTGAATCCATAAAATATGTTTTGCTTTTGTGGCAATTAAAAGTTTGTATACAAATTGGATGTATAATTTAGAGTGAATAAATATGTAAATATTGCATAAATGGCTTCCATTAGCAAGACGTGGGTTCATTTCTGAGAACAATTGTAGCACGAACGAAACGTACCTGCTAAAATGTAGGGATTTAATGCATCACAACTCGCCTCTTGTTCATTACGAATTTAATAATGAAGACTAATGCGTCGAGTTTGAATAAAACAAAAGGACGGCCGTTCGTTTCGCCTTTATACGTGCACGCACACCAATAGAACGGAGTCATCTGCTGAAACTGTACAACAATAAAAATTTAATTGTAAAATAATACTACAGGAACAATCAAGTTCAGTTGCACTCCAGTGTATTGTTCGCGAGGCACAAAGATATGAACAATCGCCAGCCAGAGCCGAGGAATAATTACGATCGTTTCTTAATACCGTATTTGAATTAAGCCTTTGTTCTTGCATTCCCGATAAATACGAAAGGATGTCTGCTAAATCTGAAATATCTTTTCCGCGAGTTTGAGTGCAATTTTCTCCCATAACCGGAGGGCGAACAAAAGGATGGCGTCGTAATACACCGGAAATAAATATTTGTGTAAAAATTATAAGGATTGCTCTTGTTATAGATTATGAGACTACACGATGAAAAATTAATTAACTTTAATGCAGGGAAATTATGCTAAAGGATATTTAAACAGTAGTTGGATAATAAGTTTAAAATTAATTTTATTCATCCTAGTTTATAATGTTTTACTTTTTAATACATTACAGCTAATTGTGTTTGTTTCAGGTGGGTCAAAAGCTGATTTTACAAATAGCTGTAAGAATATTGAAATCACCATTTTAAAGGTAATATATATATACACACATATATGTATTAGCTATGATGCGAAACACTTGTATGAAGATTTACATAATAATTTCGTGAAATGTTTAAAAAGAATTAACAAAATACGCTACTTTGTACTTAACTAAATCGGTATGACGGTAACTATTAGTTATGTAATGCAATGCTTGGCGGTGCTTTAGTACAAGGAGTAGTTGATTTAACTATTAGCTGTTAGTTCTTGCATGCAAAAGTCTCAACTAAAAGTATTTGTGTACTTAAACGATTGCCAAAATTATTTTTTTTAAATTTTAAACTCATTAATTTAAAATAAATTTAAATAAAGGTTGGTTAGTGATATAATATAATTTAATAAAAGAAAATAATCGCTTGTGTACTAGTAATTATTTTTTAAATTTAATTATTATTAATTAATATTTGTATAAATGTAGATCGTTTATGTAAACGTACAGTATTACTATTTTAGTGTACATTAGAAATTTAGTTATCCACACTGGGACGTAATCAATCCCAATGTAAATTTCCAATGAGGTATGTCGTAACATAGTTAGGTTAATTTCAGAATCGGTTCGTTACGTTTGAGAACTAGATTTGTCAAATAAATTTATTATTTTAGCAAACGATCCTACGTCTAATCAAAATTTATGCAGGTATCAAGTACCTCATCCCGAGAAATGTACCTATTTTGATACTAATACCCTTATATCAACGTAATGTATTTTTCTCTCAAGAGCCTTAAGTATCTGGCTTTTGTTGATGCATAATGGGCTTTATGTAGTGGAGCATGTATATCCAGTGACGTTCTTATTTTAGTGGCCAATTTAGAAGCCATTAAATTTTTACGACGGTAAAGAATAACAAATAAAAGACACTTTTTATTATACACCCCCTCCCTTCGCCTAGTCCCTGTGTAATGACGTAATTTGCATCGTGAATAAGCTGCAAACAAAATGAGGGATAAGGGCCGAACAAGGTGGATTTCGTGCACACAGCCGCCCCACTTCAAAGGGACGGGTTGCGAGTTTGTTGTATTACGTGGAAGATATTTTCACAGGTCTGTAAATCTTCCGAAGGCGCGCTTTTGTTGTAAGTGGCGATTATTTTTATTCATAAATCCGTGAAAAGGGGACCGTTATATTTGATAAATAACCGGAATTTTGTTTGCGTCAACCTCCTCCCGCCGGCCGAGGTTTCTTCCCTGACTTTATTCGATCCATCCATCAAAGCAGTTCCAGCACAGGGGAGAAAAAAAGAATAATGGGATTACGCTTGTTACACTGACGTCTCTTAAACTTAGTGCAGACATCGGCGCGGTTTATTAATCGCATTGCTTGCCCGTGTTAAGTTTCAATTTTCGTTAGAGTTGTTCCTGCGAATATCGCCCGAATCCTTAATTAAAAACTCAAAGTTTTATGGACTCCTTCTGTTTCTTTCCAAGTTAAATATCTTATTCGTTGCGTCCTGTAAACTTTTTGCAAGGCTTTAGAAAATATTTATTAAATTGTTTTGCTTTCGTAAAGTATTTCATTATTCATAATCGTGAAGGGAAACGTAATACTGATACAGGGGCTTACAGAAGCATAAACTAGTTATAAAGGAGTTTTGAATTATATTATCAAATGGTTTTATTTGAACTGCAGAGGTAACTATCTTTTGGGAAGTTTCTTAATAATTTTATCTCATTATTCAAATTTATAGAATTAAGGTATAGAATGAGGTAAATTCTTCTAGCATGCAGTTGTTTAATGAAGATGGTTTAATTTGAACTAAATAATTCTTTTTAGAGTATGTTTCCAGGATTTAAGAAAATTTTAAGAGCCATTATCAAATTATAATTTGTGGTTCTAGTTGTAGCACTATTTTTCCATTCAGATTGAGGTACCTCCAAAGAAGCATTTCTTCAAGCGTTAAAATAAACGTAAATTTCTTTGTTATAGGCGAAAATAAAAAGAAGTAATTAGGTGCTAAGTTGGGAATCTATGGCAGATTTCCCATCAATTCGACTATTCGTTTCTCCCATTGTCCTGGTGGATAATGATTGCTATGTACATTCAACATCATACGTATATATCCATAATTTGTCACCTGCTACAATATTATAAACGTGTGTTGAAGCACTGCAATCGTAATTCTTAAGTATTTCTTCTGACCAATCGATACGAACCTTTTTTCAGCGATTGGTAAATCAACACATTTTTTGACAGCCAAAATGCAATTTTTAATGTATGCTGGTTCCACTAATACCCAAAGCTACCTCAACCTCACCATAAATCACATGACTACCTTTTAATATCAGTTAATGCTTCCTGGAACAACAGCTAATTTTGAACAACCTTTATGAAACGAAACTATGGCCGCAATTGAATTTCATATACCATCGATATATATAGTAGTTTCTGAAGGAGATGATCCACAACGAAAGTTCCATTGCTTTACCAACATAGGTATTTTATATCCCTCTAAACAATATAAATGGCGCATGGAAATCAAATAATTCTGAGTAAGTTGAACATTACGTTACGGTTTTCGCTGAAAGCACCTAGATCGTCCATTACTGAAATATAAAATTCAGCTCTCGTATATATGTTATCCATTATTATTTGATTTTTATTATTTTTAACTTCTTATTAAAGATACTAATTGATATTATATTTAAAATTAATGTATATAAAAATAATTAAATATTAAAACAAAATTCTCTGATGAGCTTATTATAACATTCTGAATATATAAAATAACTTACTCTGTGCGGACATGAACAATGAAAATTAGAAAGGCCTCGCTCTGTCCATTTGAATAATGTGCATTTCCGCGAATGTATTCCTTAGCAAATATAATGTAAATAAATGTAACTTTTTTAATATAGGAAAGAGCGGCGTTATAGTCGGTAATTTTGAACAGGAGTCACGGTTTGACGTCGCACTTTGTGATTTATCGTCATCCACGAACGGTAGCTCGCCGCTTTAATATAGCCCCCCATATGACATACATAGCGTGCGCAGAACGGAGCCAACTCTATTTCGTGGGGCTCTTCTTCCTTTGGCTCACTTCATAATTCACAGACACACCGGCGTGCAACTACTCTTTCCCCGGCTATATCAAAAACTCGGATTAGTATTTAATCGCGAGTATTATAAAAAAACACTGCAACGTGAGATGGGACTATAAAGCAGCGCACAGCGGACTTGGTAGTTTCTGAATTTACGGCACGTACTCCTTGATATTAGAAACATCTTAAGTTTTACGTTTTGATGAATGAGTTGCATTCGGCCATTATGTGGGGAATTTACAGGGTGGTTGCAGAAGTCTCCTTAAATCACGCGCAAATAATTCTCTTCGCCCTTAATGGAATGAGTATTTTAAAACTATATATAAAAGCGTGCAAAATTTTTGACCCTTACCATAGATTCTCATATAATTTACTTACTAAGGATTTAAAAAGTCAATAGGTTATTAAATAATTTTATAATTACATGTATTAAAGTCCTTTAGGTTCAAGAAAATCAGGTTTGTTTTCTTTTCTTAACGGGTAATATGATTTATATTAAAAATAATTCTATTATAAAAATTCTTTGTGGTGCGTGCTAACGTTGCTTGTGTGCAGTTTAAGCCAATGTAGTCGTAAAATAATAATTTTTTGAAATAACTGGTTGCGCACTATTCTAAATGGCACATTATATTTAATAAGTACGGCTGAATTATTAGAATTTATGAGCTCGTTTACAATTTTATAAATATGGAACATATATCGATTTTCACACCATGACGTGGTATATTTAAGTTGATGAATGTATATGAATGCATCGCAACATGTATGTCATAGACTTTAGGAATATATTTTGTATTTCGCTTTTCTTGATGCCATTATCAAAGAATGTAGTCGGTCATGTCTTCAGATAATTGCTCATTATTAAAGTATATAATAAGTGGTTGCTTATAATGCTACATTTATGTTTAACGTTCAATTATAAATATAAACATTATATAAACTAGGTGGTAGAGGCATTGATTATGTAGTATTAGTTAATTGTAACGATCTCAAGCTAATTTTGAATCTGGCAAAATCAAAAACTTCTTTTGCAAAGCAGGATTTGAGCTTTGTTTTTCTTCGTAGCTTCAAAAACACCAAAATGTGCAGATAAGTAAAAATTTTTAAGGTAAACTACAATTCAGAAACATGAAATAATATATTAACTTATTATTTAATTTTATTCTTTGCAAAATCAGTGACTTTTATAAAGAAAATTAAAAGTTCTATGGCCTGTGCTTTTAAAAGTTTGAAAATTTTTATATTAGGTAGAAACCAAAATTTTGAATAACATTGTTTTTGACCAAATGGCTTCATTTAATAGCGCTCCCAGCGAGGTAAACGGTAATATTTTGATTAACGGTTTTTACCCGGATAATTAAATAGTCCAAAGTAAAACTCGTTTTCCTGTCTCCAATTGCGCTGATCTGATGAGATACAAATTAGATCAAAACCAAATTAAAATTAGTAAACTACATAAAAGATTAATTAAACATTTTAACAACGAAATTATAAAGAAACAATACCCGAAACAAAAGAAAACAACTACAACATTAATAAAAGAAACATAAAAAACGAGCCAAGTAAACTATAGAAAATAGTAAACAATAAAAACACAAGAAAAAATAGAAAAATTCATATATGCTATAGAACGCGTGTTGGCTAAGGTACGATTTGATTTTAATTTTGAATTGTTTGGGGCTTAATGCTGTGATAGACTCCGGAAGGGAGTTGAATATTGTGGCGTCATAATAATTTATTCCATTTCAGTATTTCTCAAGACGCATTCTTTGAGGGCAAATGTTAAGTTTTGATCTAGTGTTATGTTCGTGCATATCCATATGGGTACAGTAAGATTTAAGGTTCGTACGTACATGCATCAAATATTCTAGTATATAAAGCGATGGTAACATCAGAATACCCAATTCAATTAATTTAGCTTAAAAGTCATCCTGGTATCTTAGACTTGATCCGAGTATCCGTATTACGCGTATTTGAATACTAAAAAGACGCTTCAAAGCAGCAGATTGACCCCAAACTAAGATTTCATATGTAAGGTCGGATTGGCATAGAGAAAAATAAGCAGTACGTAATGCGGATGAGAGCAGCTGCCTTTTTAATTGACGTAGAAGATAGGTCGAGCGGCATAATTTCACTGCTACTGCTTATTCCAAGAAGTAGTAGTTTCCCTAGAAATATTTGATAGCAGCGAGAACAAGAGATTGACCGTTTTGTTCACATTCAAAGATAGCTTATTAGAGACAAACCAAGCACTAACATCAGTACTGAATTAATTGTTTTTATCAAACAGATGCGTAAGATACGTCGTTTATATATAATAGGAAACGCAACGGAACAATAATGGAACCCTGGGGCACACCATACTTCAAAAGTACTTCCCTAGATTTTTTTTTGTTAGAGACCACGGTTTGCTGTCTTTCGTGGAGATACGAGCTAATTAAACGATACCTATTTGGGAGGAAATTGTAGAAGTATAGTTTACGTAAGAGAATGCCATGATCGATGCAGTCGAAGGCTTTACTGAGGTCCAGTAATTATGAGGCCGTATCCATTCCAGCTTCGAAACCCTGGATAATATCCTCCGTGAGGGCGACAACCGCATCGGTTGCGAGCATTTGACCGAGCAGTATCTTTTCAAATATTTTGGCAATAACAGGTTACATTATCTCTGCCTCCTTTTTTAAATATCGGGATAATATTTGCTTTTTTGAGTGAGCTTAGAAAGATGCCAATTCTAATGCACATGTTTATCAACTTTGATATAAGTACAGTAATCACATCTACTACCCTCTTAAGTAGATTTGCGGTCATGTTGAAAATGTTTTTAGTTGAAGAGTTTTTTAATTTAATAATTGTATCCCTAACTTCTATAAAACTAGTTTCAGTAATTTGGAAATATGGCGTGGAATTAATTGGAGAATTAAGCATAAATGACATAGTGCTTGTATCAGGAAGACTGCATACCAATTCGTCCGCAATATTAGCAAAGAAGGTAACGAGACGATTTATTATTGATAAGGGACCACAGTGCTTTTGGGCTCTAATTGGAGTTCTTTATACCGGATTCGTCTCAGATTTCTTAGCATCTTTAAGAGAAGCACGGTACAGGCTCTTAATTTAATGTAATTTTCTCTTAGATCAGAATTTATGTCGCTTGCTTCGTTCATTGGTAAGAGGGTTTCACGCATATTATAGAGGCTATCATTAAACCACTTTACATGACTACCTTTAGACGAAATTTTCATTTTAGGAAAACTTTGGGTGGAATATTCATGTAGAATATCTACAAACAAATTAAATTTGAATTCAGGAGTACTAATGCCATTGATGAAAGTCCAGTCTGTTGATTCAAGCAAACTATAAAACATGTCGGTACCAGCTCGTGTGATGGGCCTTATTGTATTTTGGTTTAAATTACGTGGGAGATTATGTAAATTAATTCACATTTGTATGCCTATGTGGTCGGACCTGAATCACACACAGGGATGTACTGCCTCATTAGAATAGCTCATATTTGTAAAAACATTATCTAAGCAGTTATGTTTCTGTGTATTGAAATCCACTGTACTCACCAGTCCGTACGTAGCAAGAACATCACATAGATCAATCGCTTGAGTATTGTAGGTATTAAATTTTACATTAAAGTCCCCACCGAGAAATATGTTTATTTGAGAATCAACATTATCCAACAGTTGACCTAAAATTGACAAAAATATATTAAAATCTCCATCAGTTGATCTGTACATACATATAACAAGGGATGGCAGGAATGATGCAGTTATTTCGCAATGTTTGTTGGAAGAAAGGCTGTTAAGGTTGAATAAGTTTTAACTAGAAATGTGATTTTGGATTAGCTGCATTAGTTGCCATGTTGAAAATCGCGCCGAGCATAACTTGTGACAACTGAATATTTGGCTACTCGTAAGTGAGGAATTTCAGCTTTTTTGAACCTGTGCTCTCTAAGACATAATAATGTTAAAATTGCGAGTTGACGCAAGAAATGCCTCCAGCTCGTTTGAATGTTTAATAAATAAATTGATATAACGGATGAATCCGAGTTATAAGACGCAAGAGGTTCGTTATGTAACAATGATTTCGGGGGCGGTTCGCCTAAAAATATATCTGTGTAGAACAACTCCACTGGGCCAGTTATTAGGATCCATTAGGGTGTCGTGGTTGGTATAATCTGCTCCTATTTTGAATGCAGGAACTTTGTTGTTGAGTTTTTCGCAAGTGAAATTCGACGAGTTGATAATTTGTACACGTGATCCCTCATGTTCTCTTCTGAAACATTGCTCTTAACACGTTTGACAAATACCCACGTCTTGAATCCGAGAGTGCGCGCCCGGATTTCGCGGGTTTGTCGGCATCCTTGCTAGCTGCGAGATTATTTGGAGATTTTTTACTTGGATCGAATAATTCGGACGATTTAATGGCTGGAAGACTGGCGGTCTTGATGCGAAGTTGGGCATTTTCCTCTTCTAACCGTTTGATTTTCTCGCACCGCCGCTCGTTGTCGGAAGATCACAGCACAATCACAGATCCAGCAAGTTCCATTTGATATACAATATGACACCTTCAGTACAAATAATATAAATCAATGACAAATGTCATTTTTGGCAGTCATAATCCCATCTGTAAAAAGATGAAAAATAAGACAAAAGTAAGGCAAATATTAATATACCGGGTGTTCGATAAAAAACGCCATCGCCACAACTCTTTTATTTATTAACCGATTTTAATCAACTAAAAAACCTAATTGGATAGTCGTTTAAATACTATGAAAAAATCTTATTCATATGATATTTTTCAATAAATGTAGAGTGGAAGATCATCGCAGCTGCATGAACTCCGCCAAACTTCATCCATCCAAAATGTTTCTATGTTTTTTATAATATCTTTGTATCTGTATTTTCATATATACTTTTTTGGAAAATAAGCTAAAGTATAATAAACATAAACATAATGTGAAGAAGTAAATCTATTAAGCATTAGTTTTTTGTACCAATTAAGGTTTACTGTTAAAATTCAATTTTGAAAATCATAAATAAAAATTTGGTTTTTAATATATATTTTGCAACAGAAAATTGTAATAGCCTTCATTAAAAAAAACTTTTTATCATAAATTCTTATTGAGTGGAGATGATCTTTAATTTTGTTGCACATGTACATTGTACATACCACAATTATGCCGCTCTTCCGCTCCCTTTTAATCTTTGTTTGGAAAATTTTCACAGCGGTATTTTGATTTACCGATGATTTGATTTAAATTTGTCTTATAATTTATATAAATCTTGTTTAACAGAGGGTTCTCATCCATAAATCTTTAACATGTTTGGTCGATAGTCTGACGTACTTGTGCATCATGCGATTAACTTTATTAAGCAGAAAAAAGGAATAAACAATTGACATATCAATTTTGAGAAACGACGAATATTAAAAATTTAGAATGTATAATAATATCGTTCAGTCTTTTGTCTTAGGTGCCATTTGTTAATAATTATTGAATTCATATTTGTATAATAAGTACAATGCTTTGGAATAGTTGAATAGCGTTTTGAGAATTGTTTTTGTTGTCAACCCGATTTGTGCTGGCGGCGAAGCGTTTGTATTTATATAAGGTCGAAAAGCGGACGATGGTAGTACGATGTATGGTCCCTCGCATTTAGGGGCCAGCTTACTTGACGTCTTCCTTTGAGCAGAACTTGTAGAGTGCATTGTCACGAGTACCTGGTCGCCATGGATATTACAGGTCGTCGTTTTTTGTCGGCGTAAACCTTTCGTCGATTCTGTATATTTTCTTGGGTTTTTCGTGCGATGGAGAACTAGTCAGCTAGCATAGCTATTGAGACTATATCGGAGGAGAAAGTCCAACCTCGTATGGAGTCCTAAGGTTCCTAACAAACGTTAGGTAGGCCGTAAAGTATCAGTTTCCTCGACAGATAGCGGTGTTAATGGCAAACCTAATGTCTGGCAGTAGGGCTATCCTCTGGGGCAGTGGTTCAATAAGACGTATGTTGGAGAGGTAAGGTGGGCTGTCGATAAGTCTCGATTCGGTGCTCGCGCAGTGTTTTGGTATGTCTTACTTCCTGGAACACCTCCGCGTATACTGTAAGAACAGCATCGACATCTATTTAGTAATTGAGTCCATTCGTCCTGTCTTAGTGCGATGACTTCGGTGTCGTTTATTAATTCTGCGTGCGGAAGCTCACTGCTGAAATCCCTCGCGATATTGATTTGGTACGCTAGGTCTTTCCACCATAATCTAGAACCTTGGCCCCCATCGCCCTGCCTAGATGCGCAATTGGTGACACTGGTTTTATGCCCATAAAACCAGTGTTGATCCAAAATTGACTAAATTCCGTGGTCATTAGTCAATTCTCTTTGCGAAGTATCACAGCCCGATACGTCTGGTTGGGAGC
The DNA here is from genome assembly GCA_963969525.1 of Ontholestes murinus. NCBI lineage: Eukaryota > Metazoa > Arthropoda > Insecta > Coleoptera > Staphylinidae > Ontholestes > Ontholestes murinus. The sequence continues at coordinate 56,799,884 of OZ018390.1, read as the reverse complement.
TCCATCGAAGTGTCACCTTCTGGCTCTGTTTAGCTTCCTGGAATAAGTCGATTTCTATGAGGGTCTGGGATTTTGGATTATCGAAAGGACCAATTTTGCCACCTCCTGAATTCTGGTGTTTCCGTTCGCCAGTATTACTTTCATAACCTCTTGTGTTTCGGGATATTGCTGCTCTTTGAGGGAGTTGTATAGGCTGAGGCTGGCTAAACTGGCGTAGGCTCTCGTGTACAGAAAGCCGTTCATGAACTTCCTCCGTGTTTATCCGTAGAGCTGACTGGTGTTTTAGTGTAGTGGCTTTGATAGCGCAGAAGCTTGTATTAGGTTTAGTGAACAGTTATGACATTTGCTGAGAAAGTTGCCAGTTTTCCCCCAGCCATTGCATTTAATCGCATCTTTCTTTCTTTTGGGGGAATGGGTTCTGCTATTTTCGTTTCTCGGACACTATCCTTTACTAGTCTGGCTTCTATTAGGGGCTCATTGTAATCACTGATATCCTTTCTTGGGATTCGGCGACTTTTTTATATACACTTAATTTCATATGAAATGCACCATCCAGAAAGATAATACGATTGATGTAAAACTTGATGAAAATAATTGTTTATTCGCTTGAACAAACGAATCAAACAATCAAAAGGACACAACTTTAAATTAACAGGCTAGATAATAATAATTTATCTTTCTAGAATAAAATGGTCTATATCTGCTTGAGGCATCTGATTCTAAGCAACTTCTAACTAAAGTCTCAGATCATCTTAGTTATAAGCAAATCCGCTTATTCCAAAAAGGCCAAAGAATGGAATGCGCCGATAAATAGTTGCTATTGAAATTTACAGTTCTTACCCAATCTATGGCAACAGATCTAGTTGTTTTAAAATCGGTTCTGAGTGGCCATTTGTCCACTTCTAGCGGAACGATGTGGCTGTATACCTCCTTCTGACCAGGAATATTATATTCTCACCATAGTTGTGTGATCACGATTCATTCTTTTGCCAATTTCGCGGAATGATAATCCTGCTTCATTCATCCGATAATTCGACTCCTATCAAACAAAAAAGTTTGGGAAAAATTTTGGTGTTGTCTTACTTTGGGCATTATGAACTGTCACTTTGATAACTTCAGAATAAAACTGCTTATAAATTCTGTAATTATTCTTCAATGCTCATATAAAAAGTTGTGGAATTTTAAGTTAACCGTGACAGGAAAACTTCAACGACTCAACTTTTTATTGAGAGTTTAATCATTTTGTACCAACGAATAAACCATAATTTTCACTAAGTCTCGCATCAATCGCATTATTCTTCCTAGGTGGTGTATTTCATATGAAAGTTAGTGTATAGAACATAATAGTTGTCTTGATAGGAAATTTATTCTCAATATATGTTAGTTTAAGTGGATCCAAAGTAATAGTACTTGGCTACTTTCAGTCTTGTAAGTAATTGAATTTTGTTTTGGAACACTTTTATTTTTATTTAATAAATTCTCAGTACTTGCTATGTTTTCTTCTTTAACACTAGACAAAGGCGGCGACCTGGGTTCGAACTTTATAGGAGAAAATCGTTCTTCATCCTCATTTGTACTCCCTATATTAAACCCTACTACAATATTCTTATTACTACTTTTAGTTCTATTCGACAATTCGGCTTTCCTGTGTTATTTCGCCAGTTTCGTGTACTTCAGCTTTTCCCTACCCTCAAATCCTATTTTGGTATGCTTCTCATCTACAATCATCCTCTCGGTTGAAAATATTATATCTAAGTCCCTTAAGAGCTCAGTGCTATGCCTGTGCCATGTAAGCTTTGAGTCCAGATAGACTCCGAGAAATTTACCACTACCTTCATTAACACCTCGGATTAATGAAAATGTGATGGTCTGTGTTTTTTCGACATTAACTGTCAATTTATTAGCTATAAACCAATAATTAGCCATTTTAACTGAATTCATGCTTACGTATGAGGCTGAACTATATTCACCTGAGTTGTTAATTAAAGTCGTGTCGTCAGCAAAAAGGGTGTACTTGCAATCAAATTGCTGAAAGGGGAAGACATTTATCTAAAGGCCCGAGTATTGAACCCTGTGGTACCCTATGCTTTATCGGGGTTCCCTCAGATGGACAACCATTTATAAATACCGTTTGTCGTCGGTTTAAGAGAGACGAGTTCAGCAAACGGCAAGTATCTGGTGAGAAATTATAATAGTAGTCTCTGCAAAATAATTTCGTGGGAGACACAAAGATTAACGTTTTATTTACGTAACAAAAACCAAAAGCTGGTAATAATTTTAAATATTTTATGGTTTTTCTAATTTTTTAGAGGAAGTACATAGTTTTCAAATAATAAATTATTATCTTGAAGTTTCCCATTCTATTGCTTTCGGAACTAATAAACTAATATAAAATTATTATAACGAGGAGCAAGAAATTGATAATCTTTTTATCTAAACTTTACTTAGAGAACAGTAATATTATGGCATCATAATTTTTATTATTACAAAACGGTTTTTAAATATAAATGAACAAACAGAATTATGTAATTGTGTTAAACATATATTATACAAAAATACATGGCGGTGTATATAACTAATTGAACACGAAGGGGTCTGACAAACACGACCACTTCTATTACGTTTTTAACATGAACTGTGGCAATAAATCTGCATCCTTTAATTATTAACAGAGCGAAAACTCTGCATTCGTTTTGGGTAATTCGGAACTAATTGGTACAAATATTTTACAATTAACGGTAAATTTTGTTAATTAATGTCCTCCGATTTTACCCGGAATATAAGCGAATGTAATGGGAAATGATAACACAATATTAGCAGGTTAAAATAAATATTTTACCGTGGAAACAAATTCACTTAATGTTATTTACATTTTAACGTTCACATTTGGTTTCCATTTTTTTTTATAAATTTAATAATTATATAAATAATTTTTTGAATAGCAAGAACAAGTTTATGTAAAAAATTTCAATAATAATCAATGTTTATTTTACGTTATAAAATTATATTAAATTAAATAATTATCATATTTTATATAATGTAATACATATATAAAATTAATAGTAAAAAACAACTAACTTAAGAATTATGTAAAAATCTGTATTAGAAACATTCAATGTTTTTATTAATTTCATTTCATTAGGCTTAAACGTATTAGATAAATATTTAAAACCGTTAATTGAAATTTCATTTGAAGTTCTCACAATAATTCTAAACCATTCTAGCGATGACGCGGATGTATTAAAAGTTATATAACAAAATTCAAAACTTTCAACAGCAACGACGCCCACTAATACAATGCAGAAGTTTGAGGACGGGGTTAAAATTTAAAAAGTAATGTTTACTACGTACCTCATTTGCGTATTACCCACATCGTGGATCAATTTCGGGTTTTCTCAAATTGATTTTATAATTAATACCACCTACGAAACTAGTTTGGGCATAAATTAGAAGAGAATTAATCACCGATTGACAGTTTGCGATGAGCTTTCTAACACCAGGCAAATTATATATAATCAACGTTATCGTGATAATGAATTTCAAAATGTATTTTTACATATATAAGACTTTAATTTTTTGTTATTTATATTAAAAGGGTATGCTTTCACGGATCTTTAGCAATTTGGTAATTTCGTTCTATTTAATTTGGTATCGGGCGCAGAATAATTTTGCCGTGTTATTTTATGCATTTATGGGTGTATACATTATCCTTCTTTCCTGAGAGGATTGTGTCTCGCTAAGTCATTAACTAATGGGCATCAGATATCTAAATGCGGGAATACAGCCAAAAATAATTCTGTGATGCCCAGAATTTTCATCATTTTTTGTAATTACATCCTGTAATTATAATAATTTAAAATCTTACATAATATTAAACAGACAGGTTTTAATAATATTTTATAATCGTAATAGTTATTTATTTAGGTATAAAGTTTTAGCAATATTAATACATGAAGAAGGAGACACGATTACTTTGTTTTATCACTTTAATTTAAATTATACGTATATACCACAAAGTAAACGCATATACAATTAAAAATTCAATATATAATTTATTATATGAAAAACTTAAATTAAATTACTTAATAATAACAGCAGACAAACTGGAACTCTTGATCGAAATTATGGTTTCTAAAAATGAATCGTTGTGATATTAACAAAAAAAAGTCATTTTAGTTTAATTTTAAAATTAAAATAATCTATGATAAAGTAAACGCCTATAGTGTTAAGCAATTATACTTTATGTTGTTAACTTTGTGTTTAAAACAAATAATGAGAGAAATTAAGCAAACAATTGCAAATGAGATCTAAACATCTAGTTACCCTTGACTTTTTTGAAAAAGTGGAATTTTATTCGTCTCGTAAATCTACACTTCTTTCCCCATTTAACCGTTTCTCTATCTCTTATAGTTTTCGAGATCCCCATAGAGAACATCGAAAAAAACTCACCCTGTATAATAAGTAAAAATTAAAATAAATTTCAATCAACATGTTCTGTAAGTTGTAAAATAAAAGAACAACAGGACATATATTTGGTATATTATATTATTAAGATTTTATTTAATTTAAATTCTAATCTGATACTAATAAAGAAATATACAAATTAATACCAAATGATTATGTAATTACTGTTTAATATATGTGTTTTATTAATTCATTAATTACTTCAATAGCCGCACTTATATTAATAGTACTATCAGCCTCACTTACAACACACATAAATATCTGTTCGAGGTGGAAGAAGCGCAATTCATTATTTTAAATCTTTCCTCCGGGCCAGGGGGAGTCCGGAAAGTATCCGGCGAAGAATTTTCCAGTTCCTACGTCCGTCGTTTTAAAAGCAAGAAAAGCAAGTGTGACAAACGCTGCAAGTGACAAGTGTATTCGAGATTTTTTATGGGTCGTCGGAAAGCATTCCGGGCACGTTCCGGCCTCCTTTATCTAGCTGAGGGAAATATCGGGGGCGGCACACTTTATTGGCCCGCTATTATGTATCATGTTAATACTGCAAATTGTCTGCAAGGGCCAAAAAAACGAACACGTTTTTGGAATCGTTTAATTTCTGATTTGTTATTTTTTATTCATTTGTATTAATTTATATGTCAAATGAAGACATTTTTAACAGGCCTTAAATTAAGTAAATCACCTGGACCAGATGGAATATCTACTTATCTCTTAATTAACTGCATTATTTCACCAGGTGGTCCGATACATGACATCATCACCAAATTTCATTTCATCACTAACTTGTGGAATTATCCCGACAGCCTGAAAATTAAGCTATGAGAGTCCTATACATAAATTAGGGGATCGTCATTTAATTCCTAATTATAGAGGAGTATGCTTACAGTCGTGCATACCTAAGATATTAGACAAGTTAGTGACGGATCAAATCTTTTGGATTGCTAGATCAGTTTTGTCAAGCAGGTAGCATGGGTTTACTCCTAACATCAACATTGTCGAACCTTCTCTGTTATAATCAGTTGCTTTTGGACGTAATGGAAAATAATAACCATGTGGATTCTATTTATTTAGACTTTTCGATCGAGATAGCCATACCATATAATTGCATAAAATCGAATCTTTAAGCTTCAATGAACTAACTGTTTGACGATTTTCTTCTTTTCTAATGAATAGATGTCAAAAAGTGAGAATGAATAACTTTGTTTCCAATATAATTTCCGTTACTTCTGGGGTGCTACAAGGAACGCATTGTGGTCCAATTCTGTTCTTGCTCTTTATAAATAATATAGAACATGTCGTTTCGAGTTATGAAATCTTATTATATGCTGATGACATAAGACTCTTTAAATCAATTCAATTTTTAAATACGAAGAAGTGTAATTTAATATAATTCTCTAAAAAAAAGACTATTTACTTTCGATATAGCATCGGCCATAATATTATCCATAGAGTGACGGAGATAAAGGATCTTGGAGTTACGTTTGTTTGGAGGACTTGTAAAGGTATGAGTCCTATTTGCTTACAAAGTTTGTTTTGTGCTCTAATTCGTTCAAATATGGAAAATGCAACGGTAATTTGGTCACCTTTTGAATAATCACAGATCAATCGGTTAGAGTCAGTCCAGAATAGGTTTTTAGAAACAATGAAATCTAAAATGGATAGATGTCACATACAAGATTGCTGTTAATAAAACTAAAAATGAAAACTACAAAAAATTTACTTGAAAGGCCATTTCATTTATCTTGTACGGTTTTTCCATAAAAAAATTAAATATATTTTTTTATCTAGTAAAAACAAAATCTAGTTCTCCTACGAATCTAACATACATATTTTCCATGGCCATCTTTGTTTAAAAAATGTAAATTTGTTTTTTTTTGATTATTAATTGTTAACTTTATTATAGTTTATAAATATAAGGATTTTTCAGAGGAAATTGTTTGAAAAGTGTTAGAGATTGTTTTGATTTTTTCATCAATTGATATTATTCAATTGAGTAAGTTAATTTACTTAATTATTAGTGCACATTAGGCATATCATGTTCAAATTCTATTTTATTATCAGAAAACCGTACAAGATATCAAATATTATTAAGAGACAAAAAAGTTTTGAAATTAAATGATTTTTCGACTAGTATTTTGCTTTTTATTGGATGCAGCAATAAACAATATTTTATTTTTTTATGTGGTGGTACTACTGTTTTGCATACTTTTCGTCAACCAACAATTGCCCTAATAACTGAAATGTGTTATATAATGATAAGAATCAGTAATAAATTTCATTTAAATCGAATAAAACATTAAATTGTTATTAACAAAAGAAGTACACATTTTTGAAACTTTGAAGATGAATTCAGGCTTAACCGTAATTTTTTGTTTTTACCACTAAAAAGTAGTATACAATGATATTTACTTAAATTGTAATAACTTGCAGGTAGTACAGTGATGTGCAATTATTAGTATTCAAACGAAAGTTTATTCATAAGAGGAATAAGAGAGTCACTACGATATACAGGGTGACTGACGAAAAACCTTTGGTGGTATATCTCTTTTTTTTCAAATTGCACTGTATATATATTTTGTACTGATCCGCAAGGAGATTTTTTTCTGAATCTAAATTTGTAAACGATTTTATCCATTCATCAAACCAAAGTCGAGAAATTGAGGATTAAAAGAAAATTAAAAATCAAATACCCATAGTAAACAATATACAGAGCCTATTCCAAATGTCAAAAGTGACAGTGTCAGTCATTGGTACAATACTGCAATGATTTTTAATAATATCATAATAAAAATGTTGCAAGATTTCAAAAACTGAAAAACGATTTCTGTAGAAGCACAAAATTCTAGTACAGTGTTTGAAATTGCAATTTAAAAAAAAATGTTGATCGTATTTTGTCAAAAACTGGGTGCGAGAAAAAATAACAGTTCAGATCCTATTAAAGTCTTTTAAAAATGGTTTAATTTGATGTTTCATTTATTAAAATCGGATAAAAAATAAGCGAGATACAGCACCAAAGGTTTTTCGTCAGTCACCCTGTATAATTGAGCAGGATAATATGCATGTTTTTATGGTTTGTTTTATGAGAAACACTACTAAAGCCAAAGATTCTTCCAATTTCTTCGAACTGATCCTTTAATTTTCGCAACTAAATCTGTATATGGTAAACTTACAGTTACGTCCAAAATTTTGTAGGTTTGTCAATATTAAGATTAAAGTAATTAATAAATTTCTAAAAGGAGGCTTATTGTGACAACACAATAATTCTTACTTTTCAAAACTCCGAAAGATTCAAACATAATTTTAATAGACATTTCTTTATAGAATCAATTTCTTTGATTCACTTTAGTAACTTTTCATAAATCAAATACGATAACACTTTCAAAGATTTATATTGCTATTTGCTGCAATTGTTTCGACACACTGCATATTCTTCAGGCGAAGAATAATTAATTTTAATAATAGTCGGAATCATCTCAGGGGACCTCAAAACGTATACTATATCCGTAGAAATTTCGAATTCGAAAAAAAATCACGAAAACAATACTTTCCCGTATTTTGTACGTGGAAAGTAAAAACTTAAGACAACTAAAATAAAGCAAAAGGGAACATTGCTAAGCAGAGAACTTAATATAAAATTAAAATAAGACCAGAACTCAGCAGAAAGTATGCAATTTATTTGCATTAAACATCCAAAACTTCCGATCACCCAATCCACAATTAGTTAAATTGAGTCCAAATTCAGAGAAATTGATAATGTTAAAGATATACCAAAATCTGTATCTCTTCAAATTACCGAGAATTAAACAATTGATATTTTGTTAAGTATGGAAGAGAAACCTCATAGTACCTCTAGACAAATTGCCTCCTAAAATGAACTTAGTCGGACGACAGTGCTACGTATCAGGAGAAAAGAAAAATATCATCCCTAAAAAATTCAGCTCATGCAAGAACTTAACGAAGATGATCCCGACCGGCGACTACAATTCTGTGAAATGATGATGAATCTTTGTCAACCAAATCCAAATTTATATCAGCTAATACTTTTTGCCGATGAAGCTATGTGTTGTCTAACCGGCCCAGTGAACCGTTGAAATTGGAGGTATTGAAGTCAGACGAATTCTCATTGGATAAAGGAAGCACAGGCTGATTATCCACAAAAATTAATTGTTTAAGCCGGAATAGTTGCAGAACAAAATAACAGCGCCGTTTTTTCTTCGAATAAACTCTCACAAATGAAAGATATTTGGAATTCTTTCAAAATGTACCTAGTTACAGCGCTTGCAGTAATTTCCCTAAACGACGAAGATCGTGACATTCCAGATAACACACTTTGATTTCAGTAAGACGGACCTCTGCACGATGCGCGCACAGTTAAGAAATGTTTAAGCAATATCTTTCTTCAGAGGTGGAATGGCAGACTAGTACCGATAGAATGGCCTGCAGGATCCCCAGATCCCACACCTCTTGATAATTTTTATGGGGTTATTTAAAATCAAAAGTTTACTGCAGAAAACCACACAGTCAGATGTCATTTAGGTACTTTCTTTTAAGTAGAATCATTTTTATAAACAAACTGGTTCTGCCCTTAATGGTCTCCTTAATGTGTATATCAGAAGAATCAGTCTTCTACCTTTTCGGCAAATCTGCATAGGTATTATGTCCTTTATGTCTTTTCTTATGTTTATATAGTGTTCTTCAAATCCGATCAGAGCTTTTATATTTATGATCGATTTTCGGTGTTAATTATTTTAATTAAATTTCAAAATTTGTTGCCGTTAATTTGGAATATTTCTGATTTGTTGAGTTTCTTCTTTGTTTCCGTTTTTTTCACTTTTCCAATAGAAATTTATCTGTTACATTTATCACACCGGCTCTATACAAAACAATTTCTATATCTATTTTAGTTGTTGATTAAGTCTTGATGGGGCAATTGGGTATTTTTGGCAAATTTTTAATAAAAGCATCTCTTGGTTGAATGATGTGTTCGAAAAGTTTATAACTCATGGATGGAAATTATGTGAAGGAGTTTTATTTATACGGTGGTGTGGTTCACTTATTCATCTTAATACACTTAGTTTTTTTCGTTTAGATCAAATAAAAATATATATTTGTGATTTCGTTGATTAACTCTATTGTTTATAATAATAACAGTCCAAGTATACGTGTTATGGAACATAAACAGTATTTTTCTTCACCCAATTTCATATTTGGTTCTATGTTCTATCAATTCGTTCTGGGGTTAATTGAAAATAGTGTAATAGAATGTTTTCTTCGTTGGCCCATTTATAGAAATGTCTCTTTTCTTCACTTATAGTTTTTCAAAAAAACTGGTGCCATATACATCGGTTATTCCAAACTTTTGCTGGGTAATCGTAAACTATTTTTACTGCTCCGAATGGCTGTAACTTAGCGCCCTCGTTTAAATACTCTGCTATTTCAAAATAATACTGCCTATATCGGGAATGTTTTGATTGATAGAAAACATATTTTTGTTAAAGCTTATTTGTAAACAGGTAATTTCTTATCGATTAATGTTTACAATACGACGGAAATCCCAAATATGGTGCCTTAAGCTAATTATCTTCAGGCATTTCGTCTTGGCTGAAGAACAGATAAATATTCCCCGGGTCATCAATGATGTCAGGGTCTAGAACGTATATAATTAGATGTCAATTAGGGGTTAAAATATATTACACCTTCGATTTTTATAAATATTGTGTTAAATTTTTTCTACATTATACCATTTGCTGTGATTAGTTCCAAATGAATTAACTAACATGGTTCCCACAATTCTTCGAAAAATCTTGGAGGTATTAAATTCTAATTAAATATCTTGCGAGTTAATTTAGTTTGTTCTGACTGCGTTCGTTGTTTAAGAGCTTGAGTTTCCACTTAGAAACGTTGGCCGTTGACAAAATAAATTTGTCGAGAGTTTCTGCTCTCAATTTTACTCCAATAAATTGACACCGATACTTTTATAATACACAAACAAAAAACCAATCAGATATTAGATTCTCGACGCTTATGATTTTTAATAAAAAATAGTCTAGCATATTCGAAACCAAAATGAAAAGATACTAGATAATGTTTAATACGTACTGCTAGCTTATTATCTATTATTTCAGTTGCAGCTTATACACTGATGAATACAACATTTACATACATTGCAATCTAAAATTCTAGTGATATATAAATGTTTATTTTAGGTTCAACCTTTGATCTATAAATAAAAATTATAATAGGTTTACCATCGTTATTTTTTCGTTTTGTTGCATACTCAAGATTCGTATGCCAAATTAACGTTTGTAAATTTGTACATTAATGTTATTGTAATTGATATTGAGGTTAAACAAGAGATTTATAATACCGAATAATTACACATATTTAATTAGCCCGAGACCGTAATCCCATTAAAACTGCTTAACGATTGCTCCATTTGAGGTAAATTATCTGGAAATTCCCATTTGGCTTACCGTCAACCGACTTTAATTTTCGAATTATATGTTCGACGCATAAAGGTAGTGATTCCAGAATTTGTTATCGAACTCGTGTAATTGTACACTGTTTCATCCAACAAAACCGATTTCTAATGTATTTCCGACTGCATTAATTCAGTTGCGGTCTGAGATTTAGTCGTAACATATTTGGTAATTCGAAGTTGCGATGATGATTATGAAAACTAGAACGTATCAAGTTCGGAAAACATAATTTAAAACTTTCGGCGGGTTTGTTCAATATATGCCATTATTTCGCCACGGTAATAGGCTTATAAACGTTAAACTTTGTGAATTATCGTTTTTGCCCCTGCGGAGGCGAACACGCCACTGGGCCCCCCGAATAAAAAGAACTTTGCACCTAAATATTCGGCGGTGGCCCTCCAATAAAAATTTACACAAATTGCTAATGTATGACTTGAAAAATTTTCATTCGGAAGCCGTCCGCTAAGTGGAATAATTACGTCATCTAATTCCCCCTCGAGTGTATCTCTGACCTACATCGGAGTTTATGGAGCCTCGGTTGCAAATGAATTTCAATTAACTGTTTACTAATTTTATAATCTGAAATTCGTTCGTACAGCAATTAAATTTAAATTTTTAGAGGTGAATGCGCCTCTGATGGAATTATATTTAAAAATAGAATTATAGGATTATAAATGCAGCACTAAATGTTTACCTTAAATTAAGCATGTATATAACTATAATTTAAATTATACAGAGCGTACGTCAATGAAGCCATTTAGAAGAATATCTTTAAATTGATAATTAGACACATCTAATAAGTAAAAGACAAGACGTAATATAAAATCACATTAATAAATAGTGTATTACCCCCACGAGATCAATTCCTTTATAGAGTAATAATGACATTCTGTCGACTATTGATCGTTCAACGTATGCATTAACAATTTACTCCCCATTGTAAAATTACACCCTCACATATCTAATGAATGATAGTGCCGATCTGACGTTTGAACGTATTCTCCGTGTCTCTTCATCAAATCCGTAAACGTCGCATCGGGTTTTCGGATTTGCCATTCTGTCGCGGATTTAATAAATTAGAGCTATTCCCGTGACACCGAGATAATTTCAGTTTAACTCAACTTTAATTATTAAACTAATCTGGATCGGCATTAGGAACGGAAACAATCGTTTTCCAATAAACGTCACGTCCGGAACGAGGGTAGTATTTTGTATGTTTAACGTGTTATATATTATAAACCGAATTATATGTGCATGATTATAAATTGTACAATCAATTAATAATGATCATATGTCAAATTATAATCAATCATAATAATTAACTGCAATACGTTTTGATATTTTATTTGCTGGTTGTATTATTTATAACGTCCATTATTATGTACAATACCTTAATATTAATTTTTTATTTATTTATAATTACAATAAATAAAATATATAATAAAATTTATTCATATTTAAACTTATCAGGGTTTGTCTGGCAAAATTGAGTAATGTTTTTGTTATTAAATATTACCGCGCCATGAATTGTGTCATAATGACGAAAGGTACTGGTCTCCCATTAAATTACAAACAAGGACAAATGACTATTAAATGAAATACGAGTCCTTTCTTTACAAATTTTCTTAATTGAAGAAATGAGACTCGTATTTTATTTAATGGCCAGTGCATCTTTATGTTACTCAACAATCATGAAATTAAGGACTTATACTATCGTTGTTCATTGATATTTGTTGAGTTTTATTTAACCAATTTATTGGTATCATGATTCTTAATCCTTGGGTGCTTTTTTTCTCGGCTTTATGTAATTACGATCACATAAGATTACATTCTTAACTTACTTATAATGTTGGGAGTTTTACAGCTAAAAGTCAGAGGCTATTATTTTCTTGTTGTTTCTTTGCACATGCGGAGGTAGTGTACTTTATGTTTTCGTATGCTTCTGTGATGTAACTTATCCTACTAGAGCATATGCATCTCAACAAACTGTTTCTGCTGAGTAGATATGGTTTATGAAATATATTTTCTTGATAAAAGTCTTCTTCGATTGTACGGACCAATAGTAATCGAGTAATATAAAAGTTTTGCTTTCATTTCATGACAGAATAACGTTTAAAATATGCAGTATATCTTCTGTTACAGTTGATTTTATATTTTCTAGTGTAAATCTTTTTTTCTAATATATTGCCCTTTCAGGTTGCTTCTTTCTATATATTATGAATGATCTACAAAAATATTTTATAAGCAGATAGATTTTTACGGTAAAAATATCTTTTAAGGTCTTTCTCGAAGTTTAAAAGTTTAGACTTGCTTCCTTCACTCTACCACCAGAGAGATTTGTTTCCTTAGTCATAAGGGCATAAGTTTTAATGTTTTAATCTAATTTTTAGAAAACATTTCCTAAAACTTGTTAAGAAATGCTTTTCTAGGATTGATGATGAAGTGTTACGCTTTAAGGTTCCATGATTATAAGGATGTTTTCTACGTCACATTTATATTTGATACACGTTTATGTGCCAATGTGATGTAGATTTATAGAAATTGATAGAATCTGCTAGTTTTAATGGTACTAAATAAAATTGTTTATCAAGTGTTATTTCATATTGATATTCTTCATGCCGCGGTCATTACAAAACTGCAATTACACTCTGTTGACATATACTAACTTAAAATTAGTAGTCTTAGGTGGAATGTTAAGGAGGAGTAACCGTTAAGTGCAGTCGATTTTTTTCAGATTATTACTCTCTCTGCTGTCTTATTCTTATCTAATTTTATTTTCTGTATATTTATATGGGTATTTATCTATTCAATGTTGATTGTACATAGAATTTTACTCCTTTATTTTTAAGAGCACCTTATGTCTTCCGAAATATTTTATACAAACTGTTAAAAACTATATTGGTATTCTGTCTTTTGAACATATTAAAGATGTTGTTGATCGTATGTAATTATGTATCTTATTAATGTCAACTAATTTTAAAATCATTTCCTTAAAAAGGACTAAAATGGCGTATTTGCTTAAATTTATTTTCTTTAATTATTGAGATGTAATAATGAATAGATATGGATTTTATTGGTAGTACATTGAAAGCAAGTCATCTCCGCCCATGACTCTTGCTGTCTAATTTTTTGTACGTATTTCATTAATTTATATACTTTTGTATTTCAATAAAGAAAAAAAATATTTATGTATGTATTCTTGGGCCTAATTAAGCTTGTTTGGTATATACATTTGCAATAACTTTGAAATTCAGTTTGCGAGACTTGAAGGCATTATTTCCTATAGTTGATGATGATCAGCAGGTTATTATTGCAATTGCTAGTGGCCACTTTTGTCCAATTTACGTGGAGTTATTTTATGACATTTTGTGACTATAGCCGGCATGAAAATAATAATAAGGCGATATATAGAAATTTGTTTGTATTTGTTGTTTTTCTATTTATAATCTGGTCAAGGTTTATATTTTATTATATCGAGGAATGGCTATTTTTTTCTGTTCTAATTCCATGTTGAATTATTTTGAAGTAAATATTGCTTAGGTAATCAACAAAACTATAGAGATTATCTAGACCTTCCAGTCAAATGTCTAAACTATCAAAAATTGAAATATATAACATTGTCAAATTTATAATATAAGGAAAAGTATATTTTTAAATATCTAAAATATTTGCATTCCAAATTAGAATGTCTACCACGGATCAGTGTAGAAGAAGATCAACAAATTCATACACAAGAGTAAACTCCGTCCTTCAGCATGTAGTCAAAATTATTTGTTTATTAATATTTCTCTCATTATTTCTACAATTACATATTGATTAAATATGATTAAATACAAAACAGTACAATACAACATAACTTACCTATAGGGATGGTGAAAGAGGCTGATTCTAATGCCTCAGTCTTGAAATCTTTCATAAACGAAATATCGGATGAAAGGAGAATGTTGCTGTATTCGTCAGTCAATGCTTATAAATGTCAATTGTGAGAATAGGTTGTTAAAAACATATTGAGATTTTAAAAGGGTTTCATTGATAGGGATTTGGATGGGATTTGATGTAATAATTAAATAAAATGTCTACCGTCGATAGTTTTGTTGATTTGACGAGGTCTATGAAGTGTACCGATTGTATGATGATGATGTTCAAGTTGTTTACCTAAAAATTTGGTGAAGTTAAAAACAAACTGATGATTCTACTTATCTACTTATAAGACTTTTTATGTGTTGTTTAAGCTTTTAGTTATACTATTGACAGATAACTATATAGTTTCGGAATCAGAAACGATCAATTTTAAAACTGTATTCCATGAATAAATTTTTCATCTTTAGGTTGCATTGATATTTATTAAGACCTATTCTGGAATTATTTTTGTTTAATAGTAGGATAAGAATGTTTTTGATCAGTTTTAAGTTATTTAACATCGACAATTTATTTCGTAGTAGATTGGGCTTAAGTTAACAAAATTACTCAACTTTGATTTAACCTCGCTAGATAACCCTTTGTTAGATTTAATCCCTACAATCTTCCCCGACATTGTTGTTGCGCCATCTTCATTAGGATTTCCCCAATAAGCCCATTACTAAGTACTACTCGCACTCGTTCTTCTAGGTATATATTACGCCACAATTTTGAAACTTAGTTAGTAAGTTATTGATAATAAGTGCTTTGCAGTCGAAATGTATACATTTAGCGAATAAAAAATATTTTGTGAAAGAGAGTGTTACCATTATTGTCTGAGAAATTATCAAATCTATCTTCACATAACTCTCTATGGGCTTAAGTGGTTGTTCAAGAATGCATACGCAGTATTTTCGACCAAAGATGAGCAGTTTTACATACCTTGAGGTCTCTATTAGATAATAAGAAGCTTATGGTGAATTTAATTTTCTGAATTAATGTATACGGCCTTGCTTATATTTTGTTACTTTTCTTCGTTGACTATTCAGTTTACTTCCTTCTTGCTGAGGTTATGTTTTTCATCTTTATGGTCATTTGCTAAATGGTCATAAACTTAAAGAGTTCGGTGGGCGCTAGTAGAGCATTATCAAAAAATTTTAATAGGTGTACATTACAAAACTTTGTAAGTATCAAAGGAGGCATAGTTTTATAACATTTGCGTTATTATATTCGTTTCTAGTCTTTTAGGCTAGAATTATTATTTTTTTCATTTGTATGTTAAAAACAGTTCCATAAATAGCTACACTAGCTTTAATTAATTAATAGTTTTACTCTTTACAAAGATAAAAAATGTTGAATTTTTGATACGTGTCCACAAGAGCCGTGGACCAGTTTTGATATATTTTGGATCTCATTAGCTTAGCACCGTTGAAGACAAAGAAACGAAATGTTAACTCTGCAAGTAATCGTATATTCTACAAAGCAATTATAGTGCAACACTCAGGCAGAAAATGACACCCTAATGGTATTATCTTGACCTTTTGTTGAATTTGGTTATCGTTTATCACGTGGTGAAACATTTTTAATATTAAGGGTTGTCTATAGAAAGGCACACATCAACAATTCTGATAACCTAGAAATAAATAAAAAAGAAATTACAGAACTAATTCACCTCTGCCTTAAACAAAATTATTTCGAATTTAATTATGCTATTTATACGCAAACTGGCGGTCTACAAATGGGCTCGCCCCTTTCACCATTACTTTCTGAAATTTTCATATCAGAATTCGAAAATAATCTTTTAAATAAAAGTGAGTCAAAACATATCCATTACTGGACAAGATATAAGAACCAAGTGCCTTTCTATAAACAACTCTTAATTATCTTGACCTGTTAGTATTAAATGCCTATATAAATATAGTAGTAAGAATTAACTGATTTATCATTAAGGGGAATAATATTGGACTGGGTGACGCTTAATTGACTTATAATCTTAGGAATATACACCCAAAAAAATACAACATTAATTAAGACAAAAACCAGATAGAGATTTAAATGTTTAAGTTACACCGATTATTAGGCAACAGTTTTATTTTTTATTAATACAGTTTCCTATAGTTTTTGAAATTTATTCTTATTTTTTGTATTAAAAAGAAAATAGAGATTCTAGGTCGAATGATATATTGTCCATAATGGTCCAATACTTTTTACAATTTTCTGGCAAAAGTATGATTCCTTGCTTTTTCTGGCTTAATAACTGAAGAAGAAGAAGACCAAGGAAAAGATATAAAAAAAACGAAGAAGTAGATTAGTTGGAATTAACAATCCAAGAGAATCCCGGATGGGACGCGCTTGACTACTCCAACAAAATTCAAAAACATTGGCAGCAATCGATAAAATACGTAATTGCGTACCTATGACAGCAAAAAATTCAATATATCACACACTGTTTACTAAAATCTGGAGAAACACAACAAAAATAATATAACAATAATATAAATAACAAAATATAATTCAAAAAAAAATTGTACAAATTAGATAAAAGAACTACTACAATAGAACTTTATAGAAGGACACACACACATTGTACAACCTATTCTTCATATATAAAATTATCTCATAAAGACAAATATTGCACTAACTATAAATAAAGAAATATACAACTATAAGACAAGAAGAAAATCTGACATAAGGACTCAAAATTTCACAAAAAAAACAATACACACAGCTTTTAACAACAGAGACCACCAAACAATACAACAATCTAAATGAAAAAATCCGGAATCTTAAATAACCTGCTTATAAACTTACTACTAAATGTCAAAATATAAATTAAAGAAACAGAGGACATCACATAAATCCGTCAATACCAACAGCCCGAGATAGATCAGGTGGCCCATATTCTCTAGGTCATGACCAAGAGAGAAATACCAATAAGCAAAATAAACATAAATAAATGCTCTTTTTTGTATATGTATTTATGTATATGCGGATATATGTATGACATTTAAGTCATGTAATTTGAGAGTGAAAATAATTAATCTATAGAAACTTTACGCGTATTGAACTTTAAAGAAGTCTTCCTTGAACAATTTGGGACCCTACATCTTTCTATTGATTCTGATCATTTCTGCTTAAGTGCATCATTTAATTTGTATAGCTGATAACAGTACTCATCAGAATTGATGATTTTGTTTTCCGGTCAAAAATTAGGACTTAATTATTGAACGAAAGCTATTATTTATTATTTTGCATCGACCAAAGCCTATATTGTCCCAATATGAGCAGCTTGAATCTATTCATTTATCTTAGATAAATGGAGAACATATTTCTAGTATACAACATAAACATCGATAAAAAATAACCTAAAATATAAACTTATTATCGTACAATCAGTACTAACCTTAGTAAATTATTTTGTATAATAAATGGGTATATTGACTTATCATATTTATTTTATTTATTTGAAGATGCATCTATTCATATTATAAATAGCTATTTCAGTTAACTCATAGAAGTTTATCTGAGACTATCAATTAATTATCACGCATGCTATAATACACCAAGGGTTTAATAGTTTCAGTTTACCAGTTAACTCCTTTAAATATATTTCAAGTCTACTTTTATAATTATTTTTGAGCGTGTTTATCTTACTATAAATTACTTATAAAAATTGTTTCCGATTAACATTATAATGGTAATATAAAATGTAAATCACCTTGTCTGTGCGTGACCTACAATTCAGACATTCATATCAACAGGTACTGCGCACTGATATCTAAACGCAAATGTAAACAGATAAAAAAATCACACACAAAAAGCACTACCTTCTTAAAGGGGTTAGGCCACTCTAGACTAGGAAAAAAAATGTAATTTTCTAGATTTTTTAAACAAAATCTAAAAGTCCTATTAAAAATCTGTTTTTATATCTTTATTGTATACACATTGAACTTTATTTTCATTTTTTTTTTAAAGAAAATTTTCAAAAATGACGTATCAAATTAAAGAAAATGGAGGTCCCTCCCGGAGCGTAGGGCAAAACGGGCGAAAAGATCCTGGAAACAGCAATGGACCTGGTACAAAAAGGTAAATGTTTTCTGAATCTCTGATGGATACTCTAAAAAAATACGGGCCGGATTTTGAAAATTCTGATTCTAAACAAAATGGCGCACATTTGAAAACAAAGTTCATTTTTCGGGCTTAAATTCTCGTATAAAAACGTTCATAAAAAAGGAATGAAGCACTTTAAAACAAAAAGCCCTCGTATTTTTGTAGTATTTTTTATGTAGATTAAGGAATAAACAGATTTAGACTGATCGGTTAATTCCTATTTCAGATTTCTTTTCGCCCGATTTTAAAAACATGGTTTCGAGAAAAACGCGATTAAAGTTTTGACTCATAGTTTTTCATAGAAATAATGTATTTATCTCTAGTCTACAATGCCTGCGCTATAAAATTGACCTTCCAGATTCATTTTCTCATCGTCCTGATCCTTTCTTGTTGAGTTCTACGCCATTCGAGCCTCTTTTGCAGCATCAGTCAGCGTGCGCTCGGATATCTGTATGCGGCGCTCGTCGCAAAAATCGTAGCAGTTTTGTCCGATTTTTATTCCCAGGACCTGCATAACTTTTATTATGCTAAATAAGCCGTCGTTAAATACACGCATGGCCATATTAGCTGCAATATCCAACAGCACTTATCCACTGGAAGTTGATTTTGGAGCCATCGACCACGCAACGGAATTGAAACCAACCGATAAGCGTTACCAAGCCGAAGAATGACGAAAAACCTCATTTTCTCCACGATCCATCATCCGAGACAATAAATCAGTCATAATTTTTAGAAGATTCATTTTGTCTTCTTTTTCTGCGCTTTTCATACATATTTTGCACAGAATTTCAGTTGCTTCACCAATTGTTTTGGCAATTTTCACCTATCAAACTCTTCCGCGCGGCTTTAAAATAAATTTTCCCATATTCTTAAGAATCTAAACTATACTTTAAGCCAAAAAAAAATTAGTTTTTCAAAATTCTAGAGTGGCCCAACCCCTTAACCTTGTGAAGACGGACAATGAATTGCGTGCGATTTAAATTCTTGTCAGTATATTTCGATACCTGTGCGGTGTTATCAGTGCCGAATTAGTCGTGGAGTGCCGGTGTGAAATTTTTAATATCATCGAGACTTATTCTGTAATAGAGGTTTTAGTGTTATTCATTATAAACAATGTAATGAATAGTTAGTAACTTACCATGAGAAGATAAAAGGTAGATGTGTAATATTATCTTTGATTTTTATTAAGTAATTAACAGATTTGAACTTATTACCTTAATGCTTTATATAGTAATATAATGATATTGTAATTATGTTTAATGTACTTTCAATTATAAGTTATAGTTATAAATTATTATTATACCAACTTATTTAGCTGATTAATAATTGGCTGAAACTGGTAAATTAATAATTAGCAATTTTTACACTAATTACATATTTTGTATTATTAACTGCTATTTTATTTTAAACAAGTTGATTAACTTATAAAGTAAATTAACTTTTTAAACCGAATTAAAAAGTTATTTAAAGATAGTAAGTAATAAAATACTGATAACAATGATAATTTTGACATAGAAGCGTTAAGTAGATCCATAATTTTCATTCTAGTACGTTAATATTATTATTTAAATTTTCATATATTTTAATTTTTTTATTAATAATCGAAAACTGAGTATATAATACATGATAATAATAATAATAATGAGTTTTTTTATTGATGCCATATTGGATTGTAAGAACGTAATTAGCTATTTGAAATCTAATGGCGCAGTTCAGTCTTAGCTATATAGCCGCGACTGTTTTTCAACTTAACCATTCTAGAGGTTTATATTAAGTTTAGTCAACGAGTATAGTACAAAATCGTGTATTTATAAAATTTCACAATAATGAGTAATGTTATTCAGTAAGTATTGAGTTCAAAGGTAGGAATCATTAGAATACACTTATATCAGGCCAATACAAATACATATTTAAATGCTTATGGCAAAGTGTTTGCGAAAAGATAAGACATATTTTGCTTTACATGCTTGTGGTACTTTTTTATACTCTTTAGCAATTTGAATTGAGAATGATCTTTCTGCAAAAGTTGATTTGCGTTGAAGTTGAGTTAATAAGCATCTAAAGTGTACATTAAGTGTGTGAACATCAGAGCGAAACTTAATTTTATGGTATAGATACGGCAGAGTTTTTTATTGAATTAACTTGTGGCAGAGTGTGGCAAAATGGAGTAGACGGCGATCACTCATCTTAAGCTAACCTATCTTTTGTAACTTATGACTTATATGCTGAAATTTTCTAATGCCAAAGATCTTATTATCTTAATTAGGAATTTTATCAATATTTTTTTATCTAAACAAAATTGGTCTCCTATATCGCGGTAGTTAAAATAGGACAAGACCAAAAATTAAAAAATTGAAATTATTATTAAAATTGCTCTGTGTTAAATACTGTACATTAAAATTATTATTAAAATACCATAAAACCCATCATATTAAAAAAAACTTGTATTAACTAAAAACAATTATAAATCAAGTCTTATTTATATATGTTGAATATAAATGAATACATATAATATAATATTTCTAAATGTAAATTAATTCACGAAACATTTCGTAAATATACAAAAATGCGTCTTTTAAGAATAAAATAAATTACTAATTGAAACAACTTCTCCTTGGCTAATATTACGACAGATATTAAATAATACAAAAGTAATTAGAATAAAATTAATACTTCCGCTGCTACATCCTTGATGGAACATATATATCGCTAATTTTTAATTTACCTCTGCGACAAAAGTAATTTGCATTTTATAAATATAATTTCTGTCACATAAACATCAGGAATATTAATTTACGTTGAACGGTTTTTAAGTGAATTGGATGCGAGAAAATATGAGAAAGAAAAGAATTTCGGGTGATTTAATTACAATGGACTTGCAGAAAGTAAATAATGTAACAATCAATTTTATAAAACATATAAACATTTCATAATATTCATATCGTCATATAATTTCAATTTTTATTGTGTACTAATTAATTACCACATTAATACCAATTTAAAAAAAAATCGATATTGCATCACATTAACAAGGAAAACGCCACTTTACACGTTTGAATAATCAATTTTTGTTTAATTTTTATACGACTAAATTTGTAAAGACTAATATATATAAAATCAATACCTAGATCCTCAAGGACAAACAAAAAAATACGTCATGGATTTTACTCTTTTTTTAATAATACAACATTTAGTTTTTAATTTTTTTTATAATATATACTTAGTAGTAACATATATTTATTGACAAATTTTTGTACATATTTACATTGAAATAATGAATAATGAATGAGGAGTTAATGTATTAATTTGTCAAAAGGCTATCGACCAGAGGACTTTCTGCCTTACATATACTTATTAATCTATGATTTTCATAAAATTTCTGTTTAATAAAAACCAATATAATTTTAATGTTACATTCAAAGTATTTTTATTTATTTTTAAAACAATTATGAAGGTCGGAAGCACTTCATATTTTTAAATATTTAGTATATAAATATATAATTTATTTCATTTAGTTTTAAAATAAAATTGCATTTTTATATATTTTTTAAGAATCCCATGTAATATAATTTATTTAATTGTTTTTAATTTGCTTAGAGTCTAATATTTATTTTATTTAAAATCTTTCATTATTAAACCGTAAACTATGCATAGATCAGGCATTGATCTGTCAACTCTCGTGGATTTACATCTTTAAGCGGGCCTTTACAAAAGAAAAAGATTCTTGGATATTTTTGATGCACTGTTTATATTGTATAGTTCTCAAAAAAAAATAATTCTGCATGCTCTCAATGCTCTCAATATCTATTTGTAAGTATAGTGACTAGACTGAAGATGCATAGTCGAGGTGGCAATAAACAAGTGAACAATACAATATCTTTAGGCATTTAGAACTTAAATATTTTGAAAGATGCCTCACAAAACCCCACATTTTTCTTGTATAATAAATGTAAAGAGTTTCCAAGGTCTTTTATCGGGTCGGTTCGAGACAAAAAATCCAGTCCAACTTATAGTCGAATTAAATATTGTGTTTAAATCTAGAAAACGAAATCACACAACACTTATCAATATCAAAATACAATGGTTAGCCCTACACAATCTATTAATATTATCAAGACAGTTTAGTCGTTTCTAGTATGAACCGCTTGGCATTTTGAGATCATCAGCATATATCACGTATTTTCCAAATGTTATCATATCAACAAGATCTTCGATAAATATTAAAAAATAACATTGACCCAATATGTGTGCCTTGCATCACACCTGACGTAATTGATATAGGGGACGTATAGTGAAGAATTTAACTATAACATAATAGCGACATTGATACGTAGTAATTTCAATTTATGAAGTAACGCCATGTTATCCACTCCATTGAATGCTTTGGAAAAGTCTGTATATATATATATATATATATATTTATATATATATATATATATATATATATATATATAAAAATATATTTTTTAGTTTAATGTATATATATATATATATATATATATATATATATATATATATATATATATAACATATATATAGAATTCGCTTGTTGGTACATATTCAAGGCATCCAACAAGAATTATTTAAACTCAAAGAGATTAGAAGTAGTTGATTTGCAGCTTTGAAATTCACGATGTACATTGGATATAACCGGTCAAGAAATGCACGTTAAGTAAGGCTGTTATTTATTTTGTCGCCTAAATAATAATATACCAATTACCACGATTTACTAAAATAAATATTCGTGCGCCTTAAAACAATTTAATGAGTGAAGTATGAATGATACAGAAGGTAAACGCAAAAAAAACAAGAGAGCAGATTATTTTACTCAGATAAGACACAATAAGATAAACAGTTTCAATTTCATTTGCCAACAGAGTGTGCAACGATAAAGGTTATAAGAAATTCTCACGAGGTAAAAAATATTGGCACGATGATAATTAGTTTCTTTAAAATATGCCTAATGGTTAATTTTAAGTTATTGGAAAAATATTATTCATAAAAACTTTTTATAAAATATTATAATGTATGGTTGGTCAATATTTAGATCTCTAGATATCTCAAATTGTATACATAAAATTCACACGGATAAAGTATTAAGAATGTATTTTCCTCTAAAACCTAGTTTACTATTTTATTACACACCTTATAAATCCAAAATATATTATATACCTATATGAGTTAATTATGTGATAATGGTGAACGCGCCGGGATACGATTATTTTATTCGCGAAACGTGATAATAGATCCATTCATTTTTATGGTAAAATCAGTATAATTGGCATTAATATTGAATCAGCGTGAAATATATTTATCGGTGAAGTTAGTCCGTATATTGGGCCCATTATCGGGAAAGTGTGGCGCAAATAATACAGTAATAAAGCTTTCAGTCAGCCCTAGAAACTTTTCCCATAATAATGCATTCGGCGTAATTTATTACATATTAGCTCGCCAGTATTAATGTAAGAAAACCCCCGGAATGAGCCTTTTGTTAATGCAAGACGACTGTTTAAAGTTTTTTTATGGGTATTAGGAATATTGACATTTATTTCAACGGAAATGATAATTCGACCAATATTAAGTAGTAGACTAATGTATTTTTTTTTCCATATTATACGTTAATATACTTAACTAATATTTTATTTTATATTTGTTAATATAATATATTTATTTATTATATATTTATTTATTTTTTCGGCTAATAACTAAACACTGGTTGTGCTGACAATTTATTTATTTTTTATGTAGATATATCGAATAGAGTAAGATGACACTTGATAAAATTGTATGTATTGACTTATTATTTATATTTTTAACACTCACATTATATATATTTTATATTATTTTTTGTACTATTTTTATACATTTTTAGAAGTTATTACGTCTAAATTGACTAAGTTTTCAATTGTTAATCAAATTTGTCAGTTATATATTTATTTACAAAAATCATATATTTTAATCATTTAATATATGATATAACTCAAAAAATGCATTAATTTTAAAAGAATTTAAATTATTACAATTATTCCTTATGGTTTAATACTGATTTTTCACTTTGATCTACATCGCAATTATATATTTTATATATTTACTTGAATAAATACTGCCCATATTATATATTATATTATATATTATATTATTCTTTTAGATGATATAATCTACAAATAATTTGCCATTCATATTGTGTGTGCGTATGTTGCCTGACCATTGCAAAGAACATAATTTCTCATCATTTACCTTTTTCTTTATACCACTACCTTCGGATTTATAGAGTACATTTGGGCAAACAAGAGATAATATGCTACCTTCTTTATTCTTTTAAATTTAATATTTTGCTTTGTTTGTTTTCTTTCTTTGTTTAAGGATACGATTTATATATACATAATACATACAAAATAAAGCTAACTACTTCAAATTTAACGCAGAAATCTGCTTACAATATACATCTTCACAAAAATGTATAAAGATAACTAGGCGTATAAGGACTAATAAGAAAGTAAAAAGAAAATACATTATATAACAATAATGAGAATTACAAGGACTATGGTTATCATTCCGTTATTAATTACTAGGGATCTATGTATGCTTCTTTACACTACAGTTTGATATAAATTAATATTATGTTAGGATATTCTAAAATGATAATGATTTATAATATTGATAAATCCAAATTAAATTTTGAAAATCCAGCCCATATGGGGTATAAGAAACATTATTATTTTAGTGCTTAATAATTTTTTTCTGTGATTATTGTTAAAATAAAAAATCATATTTATGAACAGGATTATTTGCTTTGCAAAAATTCTTAACACGGACTCATAACAATATGTATAATATTAGTATATTGCTAGTGGAGCTTAAATTTTCTAATTTGTCTTTAATAACAATATAACTCAAACTTGTTCAAAGCATAAAATTCCTATAAAATAGAAGTGGAAACTATGAAAAACTAAGAAATACAATTTAGATGAATAATTATCAAAAGGTTTTTTTATAATCAATAATAGAGAATTTTTTTAACGATAATTCAATGGTGATAAACTGGATTCGTACCAAAATGTTTCGGTTTTTAATCCAAAGTTCTATCAACTCATATTTAGACATACTTTATTTGCGTAGTTTAAAGCTGCAGATAAATAAATTTGTTATTTTTTGCGATTAATGAAGAAGAAGAAGTAAATTAATTCTGAATTACTAAAAGCTACTAGTATAGCAGAAAACATTATAGAATTTGAGTAGAGAATTATTTTGAAAAATAATGAGCTTTAATATAATAATCCAAAAAGTATTTTGTCGTACTCATAAATGAAAATATTATATTTAGTAATCCTCTAAGAGGTCGGAGAAGCAAAAATCTGCAAATTTTGTAAGCAGATCCCGTACGTTTTCATAAATTACACGCATAGATGATTGGTAATATTAGTATGATTGACATTAATATTGTCTAATGTGTTGTTGATTCTAAAAAAATCGCCCGAATTATTGGAGGTTTGGGTTAAGCGACTTTTCTTAGTTATACCTGAACGGTTGACAAATTCACGAACTGTTACCCTTTTAGACCAGTTAAGTGGTTGTAGAAATTTATCAATATCAGGATCATTTTAAATAATAATAATAACAATAATAATAAGTCTTTATTTCCCACTTCTTATATACAAAAATATATATTTACAAACAGAAAAAAAGATAGTAGGAAACCCTAGGGTGGAGTTCAGAGTAATACTTCCATGAAGCATATCTGCTTTTAGCTCAACCTAAATACAAAAAGGCATATATATCTAATAACATATTATACATAAACCATGTTAACAAATTCAGTAAAAACGTATATGTGTAACGTTTAATTTCAGTGCCATAAAATTATGTATTATCGTATCCTATCAGAATTTATTAATAATAATTTTTAAATGGATGCAATGATTGAATTTTATACACTGACGGAATATCATTGTACACCTTTGCAATATTATAGGAAAAATTGCGATCAAAATATCAAAATAAGTAGTTCTATGTTTGGGTGGCGTTAGCACACCTTTGTTCCTAATGTTGATATTGTGTACACCAGTTCTGAAATTTTCTCATAAAAGTAAGGTAGTCGTTTAAATTGGATCACTTTATTAAATAGACACGCCATATGTAAAAGTTGCCTTCCTTCCATATTAAGCCAATTTGTTATCATTAGTGTGTGTGATACATGATCATATTTTCGTATTCCATGAATTAATCTGAGACAAGCGTTTTGTATAACCTGAATTCTTTTCTGTGTACTATCATCAAAACATGGGCCATATACTACATCACAGAAATTAAAATGCGAGAGTATTTTTAATTTGTGAGATAAAAAGTATTTCAAAGAATAAATTAATTTATGATTTTAATAAGCTTTTCCGATGCACTTTTAAATATGTGAAATGAATCTTAATTTTTTATCTATTATCAATCCAAGATTTTTAGCTTCATCCACAAATTTCAAAGATTGTTCATTTAAAGATATGTCTTCTTCATTCAACTTTTTTTAAATAAGATAGCACATGATTTGTTTGAATTAATCTGTAAACATTGCTGAGCACATGAATGTGTGAACGTTTTTAATTCAGAATTAATTTCATTTGCAGCATTGTTTATAACAGATGCAGCAGTGTGTCATGTATTTAATATGTTTCTAATATTTATCAAAATTTGATGTGTACAAAGCATACAGAAGTGGTCGCAAGATTGATCCTTGTGGATGAATGATGTGTAAATATCATTTTTAGCCAGAGGGTAAGTAAGAAATATGTTGATATCAATATTCTTTATTTTATTATTTTTTTTACATATATAATCTAGATCATATCCGTGATCAACTCTGATTAGCCTCGAAAATCAAATGGGGAATGAAGACATTACTTGGGAATTAAGAAAAAGAGTTTTCGTGGGACCGACACGATAAAGGAACGATAAAGGAATTACTTGCACAGGGATTGGCCCAAGGATTGTATACACTAGAGAAGGTGTGGGGTAATTGTAGTATTAATATCAGTTAAAAGAGCTCAATTACGTATTTGAAAGTCCAGATTGAATGTGAAATATTATGTCTATAAAGATAGACCTACTTCTTCAGGGAATGAGTTAATGGCCTTTAAAATGCTGAAATTATTAGAGTTGATCCATACTTTGTAGTCTGTAGTTATACTTTAAGAAGTCGAATTTATTTCCCGGTATAATAATAATAATAATAATAATATTGTATTAACGGAATCTCCTTTTACATAAATATAACATATAAATTCTATCAAATAAATAATACAAAATTAAAGTACATATGTTTTAAATAAAAAATTTAAAAAAATGCGCATCAAACGTGCAGTATTACCCTTTTCAATTCAGTTTTGAAATTACTGAAGGTAGAACCAAATAAATTAATATTATCATTTGAGTTTAATTCATTTGCGAAAGACATAAGTCTATATATTGGACTATTTAGTTCATAATTAGTTCGCACTACAGGTAATCTAAATAGAGGTCTTCGACGTATATTAATATAAGTAGGACTAATTGAAAAATTTAGTGAAGCTGTCAATTCCGGACAATTTATTGCACCCGATATTAATTTATGAAGTAAACATAAATCTAACCTAATTCTACGTTTACGTAAAGATTCTAGACTAAAACAAAAAGAAAAATCATCGTTATCGTCAATCGAAATAGTAGTTTCACTAAATTTCCAACTCATGTATTTTACAAATTTATGCTGAATCCGTTCTATAGCTAACACATAACAACTATAATGTGGAGACCAAACCGTAGATGCGTATTCTACATTTGATCTTACTAAACTAGTAAATAAAGTTATAAGAGCGTGGGGTTTGAAGTTGTAACTATTCCTGAATATGAAACCTAGTATCTTAAATGCTTTATTTGTTATTAAATTAATATGGGCTGCGAAAGATAATTTAGAATCGAAAATCACTCCAAGGTCTTTAATAGTAGAAACTCTTTCTAATGCTACGTTATTGATTTTGTAGTTAAAAGTAATAAGAGATGATTTTCTCGAAAAAAAAAATTATATTACATTTAGGTATATTCAGAAACAAATTATTCGTCAAACACCATTCATGTAACCTACAAAAGTCGCGTTGAAATTCTTTACAGTTATTTACATTTTCAATAGCATGGAATATCTTTAAATCATCAGCGAACATTAATGATTTACAATAATCAAACGAATGACATAAGTCATTAACAAACAACAAGAACAATAAAGGGCCTATGTGTGTTCCCTGTGGTACACCTGAAAGTACATTTGTATCGCATGAAATGTAATTATTTATCTTCACCATTTGTACCCGACAAGAAAGAAAAGAACGTATCCAATTAATTATGTTTAAACTAAATCCGTAGGCATTCAACTTAGCAATTAATATATTGTGATCTACCCGGTCGAATGCATTTGAAAAGTCTATGTATACCGCATCAACTTGTTTGCTATCAGAAAAACTATCAATAATAAATTTCTGATAACATAATAAATTTGAAGTTGTAGATCGACCTTCAATAAAACCATGCTGACTATCCACAATAATACTCCGGCTAATTTAACGCAATTGAGTAGAAACAATTTTATCAAGTATCCTAGGAATCACAGACTGAATCGTAACTCCACGATAGTTATCCACCAAATTTTTTCAATTTTTTTTTTAATAATCGGAATGACATATGTTTTTTCCAATATTGCGGAACATACCCTGAGTGAATGGAATGCTCGAAAATCCAATGAATAGGTTTCGAGATAGTAAACACACATCTAGATAAAAAGAATCCAGGTATGCCATCAGGGCTATAACAATTTTATTAAATACTTCTTCTAGTGTAACACATAACTTAGACGAACTAACTTGAGAGTTGTAATTGAATTCTGGGACTGTAGTAATAATTGGACAATAAGCTGAAGAAAAGAACGATGCGAAGGCATTAACAATATCTGTCCCGTTGTCATAGGTCACATTATTATATGACATTGATTCCGGGATGCCTGAAGTATTTTTCATATCACTGGCAAATTTCCAAAAGGACCTGGGTTTCTGATTAATATCCTCTTGAATTTCATTAATGAATGATTCAAACAGAGATTTACTCAAAGATGAACACCGAGCACGTAATTTACTAAAAATCTCGTAATCAACAACATTACTTGATCTTTTATAAGTTAAATGTGCATTCTTCTTCTCCTTAGTTAATTTTATAAGTTCAGAATTGAACCATTTAGGATAGCGAGACTTAATTGTTTTAGATGGAACATACATTTTGATTGTGTCATACAATATCTCATAAAATAATGCAAGAGCATGATCTAATTCATTGCCTTTAAATAAAGAATCCCAATCCATAACCGACAGTACATTATTTATTGCAATGTAATCTCCTCTTTTAAAATCATAAATTACCTCATTTACTAATAATTCGTGTTGTTCTGTTAAAATATTAATGTCAATATCATAGGCAATGTGATGAATTGAAGTGTTGCACAACAAATCTATAGCTGGAGTGATAGATATACCAATACTCGTACTAAATACTAAATCCAGAAAAACTCCCCTTTCATTAGGAATGCTGTTTAATTGGTACATATTTAGGAAGCTGTAAGTTTCGGCGATTAACTCACATGCACTGTTCTGAGAAGACGAGTGTACAACGACACCCATATCATCATTATCCCATGTTGCCGATGGCATATTAAAATCACCACAAATAATAATTTCTTTATCCATATTCTTACTAACTATTGATTCCAGAATTTGACAATGATCTTGATATTTGGTAATAGGAGAATTAGGTGGTCAATATACCCCACCAATTACAAAATGTTTATTAAAAAAATTTACCTCAACAATAAGTTGTTCTACAATCGAATTTTCAATGAAAATTTTGTGAGATGATAGTATCTTTTTTACAGCTATCAATACTCCTCCACCCCGTAATTTATCACTAGTGTTTGGGCCTCTATCAGCTCTAAATATAACATATTTATCACACAAAAATTCACTGTCATATATATCAGCATTTAACCAACTTTCAACTAAAACTATTACATCAAACGAACATAAATTAAGGGAATGAACTAAATGTTTAATTTTGGTTTTGATACCGCCCACATTTTGGAAATATATATATTTTTTTTGTACATTAGGACGATGGCTAGTAGCTTCACTCTTTGAAATAATTTTGGGAACGTTATTAAAAAATTAATGTCGAGGAGCACAATTAATAACCACTAAAATCCATATAAATAGCGGATCACATGTTAGTAGCGACCTCCGTCAATAACAATAGTTCCCTTCTAGTTGATTCAAATCTATTTATTAGGGCTTCAATATCTTTGACGGTGGTATCGGTCGAACAATTATTAACATGATAAAGCAGAAGTTTATTAGCACTTTTAACTAATATTATATATTAATTATAGTTACTCAATGTTATACATTTATTAAATTTATCTGAGTTATACCTAATATAACAAACACCATTAAAATATACAGCTATATAACTGTTAAAATATTTATTTTTTTTAAAAGGTTACGACAGAAGACCAGGATGTTGTAAATTCATACTCCTTATCATTATTAAAGATATAAGATTAAAACACTAGCATATTAGATTTTAAATCATCCAAAGCTAAACCATTACGCTGACAGTAGCTTTGTATCTCTGATACAACCAACGTGGTTTGAAGTTACTTTTTCCCATCGCTGAGGCAGATGCATCATCATCAATAATGCATTAAAACTATTGGATATGGATTCGTTTATATCATTTTAAAATAAAATTAATAGCAATGGATCCAGAGTACTACTCTGAGGAATACCTGTAGGGACCCATGTGTGAGTCAAAACACTACTACTACTATTACATAATTAACTTATACTCCTTGGAC
This sequence comes from Ontholestes murinus, assembly GCA_963969525.1. NCBI lineage: Eukaryota > Metazoa > Arthropoda > Insecta > Coleoptera > Staphylinidae > Ontholestes > Ontholestes murinus. Next base: position 56,768,021 of record OZ018390.1, on the reverse strand, counting down.
TACTTGTTTTTTTGGCTCTAGATCTTCATTATTAAAAGTAAATTAGATCATCGTCAATAATTTATATCTGAATATCATTAAGGTGCCATCTATTTTCTAAGCGTTGCACTATGAAATAATGAATGTAATAGTTTGTTAGAATTTTTGTTATATTAACTGATTATCCATTTTAATTTTACACGAAAAAAATCAATTTATTATAATTTAAGTTTATAAACATACAGGGTTATTCACGCTATACGGCACGGAATATTGTGGCTAAAATACGTGACTTTCAAAAAGTTTCACTTTGGGGATATATGGGGGTCTATTAGGGCTACTTTTTAAAATTATTTTCATAATATACAGGGTGTCCCAAAAACCCTAAAAGTATCAAAGTTGTGTTTTTTTTAATGAAACACCCTGTATTTTATTGCATTTTTGGATCCGTCTATAAAAATAAGTATGTGTTTTAATAAGGTTTCTATTACATAAACCTTAAGGTTTTTGAATTAATTTGAATTTTGTAAAAATGTAACCTAATTTTCATGTATCAAATACTTAAAAAATAAGTAAGTTATGCATACCAAATTTACACTGAAGTGTAACAATAGATCATATTTTATTTTCCAAGTATAATAAACTTGACATCTTATACCGGGTGTAAAAAAAATGGAATTAAACAAATGAGAACTTTAAATGACTATAACTTCATTTATTTAAATGGAACGCTATATTTATTAATTTATCAGCAAATGCACGTTTTAATTACCTATCGAATGGTATTTAAATCTTAAGTGTTAAGTCTTCTCGTTTTTACAGAAAACGCCAAAATATTGTTTATTACACCGTTTTAATACTTTTAAAGTAAAAATTTTAATGTATCTAGTTTTCTATCGTATTTAAAAACGCCAGATAATTAATTTAGTCTGTTACTTTAGTTTAAAAAGGATGTCTTTTATTATAGTTGTGTTATTTTGCGTTTTTGTGTTAGATCGTTAGTAATCGTTATTATTTGAACATGGTTGTTGTATGTCATTATAAAAAATGAAAATTTACAGATTTTCTTATACTGAGGTTTTTATAACTGACACTTTCAATTTCTTTAAACTGGTTTAATAGTCTCTGAAAAATAGCTGGCTTAGGGTGATTTCTTTCGGGAAACCTTTAAGTATAAACTCGACAAGCCAATAAACAATTTTGATGACATTCTCCAAGCATAAAAATAATGCCAATAACCCCTCTTTTTGAGTAAATCTTAAATTTTTACCAAAAAATACAACAGCGATGTTCAAACAATAACGATTACTAACGATCTAACACAAAAATGCAAAATAAGACAACTATAACAAAAGACAGGCTTTTTAAACTAAAATGACAGACTAAATTAATTATCTGACGTTTTTAAATACCATAGAAAACTAGATACATACAAATTTTTACTTAAAAAGTACTAAAACGGTGCAATAAACAATATTTTGGCGTTTTCTGCAAAAACGAGAAGACTTAACACTTAAGATTTAAATACCATTCGAAAGGTAATTAAAACGTGCATTTGCTGATAAATTAATAAATATAGCGTTCCATTTAAATAAATGAAGTTATAGCCATTTAAAGTTCTCATTTGTTTAATTCCAATTTTTTTACACCCGGCATAAGATGTCAAGTTTATTATACTTGGAAAATAAAATATGATCTATTGTTACATTTCAGTGTAAATTTGGTATGCATAACTTAGTTATTTTTTAAGTATTTGAAACATGAAAATTAGGTTACATTTTTACAAAATTCAAATTATTTCAAAAACCTTAAGGTTTATGTAATAAAAACCTTATTAAAACACACACTTATTTTGATCGAAGGATCCAAAAATGTAATAAAATACAGGGTGTTTCATTAAAAAAAACACAACTTTGATACTTTTAGGGTTTTTGGGACACCCTGTATATTATGAAAGTAATTTTAAAAAGTAGCCCTAATAGACCCGCATATATCCCCAAAGTGAAACTTTTTGAAAGTCACGTATTTTGGCCACAATATTCCGTGCCGTATAGCGTGAATAACCCTGTATAGTAAGAACAAGCGATAATATTACCTTTACCATCAGGATAATTCGTTATTTTCTCCTATATTTTATATTTAAAAAAAGTTATGAGCAAAAAAAAATACTTAATAGTGTTACCATTACTTATAAAAGTGTTTAATTCTAAAAATCTTATTATTAAAACATGAAACCTAACTTGTACATTTTAATTGGGTATAAACATTATGTTAGGAAGATTCCTGACATAAAATTATAATAAAATTGTTTATAAATGTATTTTAATATTTTACATACGTCTACGACCCGGAAAATGTTTAGCGTTCCCTCGAAATTGTATATTCAAAATGCGGTTGCGTCACAGGAAGAAAAAGGTTACACGTTTCGTTGGCGGTAATAATTTAAAAATCTCACGATAAGAAACATCATGCTCCTTTTATACATATAAAATTGCACATGAATAGCCCAAGCTAGGCAAATGTATAAAGATCTCCGAAACAGATAAAACTAACGGCGAACAAAGCAGAAGCGGCGCGATATTCCCTTAAACGGAACAGAACGAAAAAATATCAATACATCACTTTTATTCGCATTCCAAACACATTGTCGAATTTATGCCGGAGTATCCAAACGACGGCATTAAAATTCGGGCGTTCTGGACGGAATTATCATAATATTCAAATAAATGCTTTAAATTAGGATAGAGAGCGCCGCCGCCCGGCTAACAAAATCCAAATTGTAATTTTCGCGTTTCGGATTTACGTCAACGGCATCCATCATCGCGATGTTGTCAACATGCCGTTTCAAAAGTTTACATCGGTTTTTGTAATTGAAAATTAATTGATACCGAACCACCGTGAAATTAAATACGCATTTTTCAATTAATAGGTAAACACGCGACCCGAAAATTATACCTGCGAGCGCGATTTTTGTCGGCCGCAGTTTGTTTGCCACAGGGTTTTAATTGAAAAATGATTAGCTACTTGTTCTTGTCGGCTTTACCAATGTAATAAATAAATCATAAGCGTTATAGAAACCGTGTTTAATAAGGTACTTATTTATTATCCAATAATCATACAGAAATATACATTTTTCTTTCAGATTATTTATTAACATAATTTTTCATTACACAAAAATTGATTACATAGTTATATACGGATTTAAATTAAATAAACGTGTTTTGCAATTAGTACATATAGAATAGTTTAATAAATAATGCAATTTTAGGGCCTAAAGTTTCAATTTATTAATTGTTGTATATTAAAAATTATAATATTTGAAAATAATCAATGAGTAGAATAAGTGGTTATTTTGATCCCTTACTGTCTTAGGGAAAATATTTACATATTTACCAAGTAATATGTTATCCTGTGGCACCCCTTTATATTTTTTAAATGAAAAATAAAGTCTTTTGTTTCTTACTTTGTTATTCACATACTTAATTTAAAATAACAGGGTACTTCAGTTCATAAAAGAAATGTTTTGGCTAAAATACACAGCAGTAATTTAGGCGTAACAATATATTCCCTTATCTGCGATAATTAGAATCACGAAAGGAAGTATTTCCCCCCGTTATCGCTAAATTTATGATATCCAGGTTTATAAATATTTACTTATTAATTCAATTCACTTATTTATGAGTCGCCGGGGGTGTAGTTAAAACATCAGCGCACTAATCCTGAGTTAACCAAGCGAAGAGCTTTTCCACCTGCACAGAAGGAGGCGGCCGTCTTACGTGCCTGCATTTTCGAAATTCCTATCTTGGCTACCTAATGTTGTTTCAGTGAATTTGAAGAACGTCTTAAACCCCGAAACGCACGGCGGGATTAAAGTACATTCATCGGGAATCCCGTTTTGTACATGTACGTATCCCTAGATGTATTTTCAGCATTAGCATAGCATTTTATACAAAGTGCTTCGTGGTCTGAATATTAATATATACTCTTGTCGGTGCGGTATAAATCATTTTAAGATATATACAGGAGGGGCTAATGCTAGTGTTTACACTATACTCGATCTGTTTTAAATTGCTTGGCGCTGATACGCGTGTGTGGTTTTATTTTATGCCGGGGATTCTCTTGCCCCCAGTAATGACCCTTTTTTAATTCGATACCCGCGCGCAGGTTTACATTTTATAATCCCTATTTCACACCGTGATTTATGGAAATGTGTTACGTCTACAGGTGAAATATGCTCCTAATTTTGTTATATAAATATGAGCACAGATATCCCACTGAAAATTCAGTCAAATAAAAGTTAATTACTTTTATCGCGAAAATAATTAATCATTTAAATCCAATTAAAACTTTTTTTCTCAATAAAAACTTAAGCCTTCTTTATATAGTTAGTGTACATAATACTTAAACAAACATGCAAGGAAATAGAAAAAATGAAATTGTGTCATTTAATGTTTGTATTAAATATTTTTAGCATTAGAAAGCAATTATCAAAATAAATACTAAAATTAAGACGAAAGGCCACCGATCAATAGCCACCTAACATATGTACTCCAGATATGTAATAGTAGTCAATATTTGTGTTACGTATCCATTTATCAATAAAAATGATGGTGTATATAATAAAATAACTAAATCAATTTTACGTCATTATAAATAATTAACATTTAGTATTAATCACTAAAATAATTCTCGACCTCGTTATTTATAATTTTAACAAATTGAAAATTTCAAAATCATATTAATTTTAATGTAATTACGAGCGCAGATACTATTAATTAGATGATTTTATATTTTATAACCCATCTGCGTAAAATTAATATTATGATATAAATCTGTGTACTGATTAAATACGATAGTTTTCATATTTACGATACTGAAGATATGTGCAACATATCAGGACAGTGTTAATAGAGAAATTTACTTGCATTGTGCAGTTATGGAAACATCGAGCAAGTTCTAGTTTTGGTATGTTTCCCAAATGACGCGATAAAATAGACAAATTGTATGGAACCATCGGATAAGGGGCATTATTAATGATACACAATAACTGAACCAGATGCCTGATAAACCTCCTCCAAATTAGCTGCCGCAAGTTAATTTACCTAAAACTTCATTTATTATCACTCGCCGCTCCTGACCTACTCTTTCAAACAAACACAGCGCCCCTTCATTTTGAATTAAATTTTTATGAAATTAATAATTACTTGTTATAATAAATTCAATGTTTTTAACTCAATTATATTTTTGTATATTTTTTTTACATTATTTAAATAGTATGTCTTTTATTTATTTATTTATGTATCTTCCTTGAAAATTACATATATAACAAAACAATTTCAAAATAACATACGTCAAATTGTCGGCGAAAGAATCGCAATCACAAATTGTGTTCTTCCACTGAAACCCTTACTTTTCCAATATTATATTGGATGATAAAAATAATAAGTGTATTTCTGCAAACAGATGTGTTATAATGAATGTCATGACGAAAAGAACATAGCCTTAATGGCTAAACTTTGCCCATTTTTTTTGAACAAATAAAGACGTATATTATAATACTGGTACTATAAGATAATATATTAGAGATATAAGCTTAAGATTAATAAAATCATTTTATTAGAATTAAAATTAAATTTATCAATATTAATTAAATTAAAAACTATTTACATAATACATTAAATTATAAAATGAATTGCATTCAGTAATTTTAAAAATTATATGATACCATAACTAAATAATTGCGAGGGGTGATATAAAATGAGTTTTCTTGTTAATTCTGACCCTCCCCGAGTTTCTTTTGATCTTATCTTTTTGAATTAACATTAAATGTAATACGAGATTTTTTTAATACTCTTATTTATTAACTGGGGGACATAATTATCTACAGTGTATATACCGAGACCATTCATTTCTCGTGTCGTCGCTATGTTCAGTGGTCCTGATAAAAAAAAATAATGCCCGCCAATTATCTTTTATTTTTTTGGGGTCCGTTCATTTTCTTGTCATGACAATTTACAAGAAGCCAACGATACCATAATAAAGGCTGATAACACCGCCTTGAGTTAGTTTCCATATCATATGTGTGCATGCGGATATAAATTTTTAACTTATCTTCTCTAAGTCGTCATAATATGTGATAGGAACGACAATTTATTACAGAATTTTATTTAAACGTTTGCGGTTATTATATTTTATTATGATAACAACGAGAGCCATCCGCTATTAAATACCATAATGAAAATTTCACTACTAAAACAAGAGAATAACATTTGAGGCAAAAATATTAAAAAAAAAAATAGTTAATTAGAAACAAACAAATTTATTGGATTCTAAAATCAAATCTTAGGATATAAAATATTTTCTACCGATTACAAGGTCATGTAACATACGAGGGAACTTTTTCCTCCTTTTCTTTGCGAATAGCAGAAATTATTATCAACTACTAGACAAATCCCCCATGAAACTATTATGTGACAGCATAATTAAAAAAAAGGTATTATTTAATTGTAATAAATAAAGGCACAAACTCATGCAATGAAAACTTAAAAATATTCCACACATTATTTTAAGAATAATTCGCAACCCACACTCATATAATAAATGCTGGATCATACACAATTTCCGGTCGAATGAAGAAAGAATTAATTGTGTGTATCCAGCCATGCAAAAATCCGTGCCTTGTTATAAGCTATTGACCCTCTACACACCTTCCTCTCTTAACCAAACTTTGTAAATATTGGATCGAAATTAAAACTACCAAAATCGTAGCTCAATATATCACCGATTACTAATTATATTCTACTATTTTACTCCCCTCAACAGTTATATTTCTAATATAGCTTCAAAACAGCGCATTTTGAGTAAAATAGTGTTATTGTTTTTTTTTTAATATCAAAATGCTTTACAAATGCCACCATCTTAGATTACCACACTATCTATTAATCTTACATGACTCCTTCCATTCTAACCGATATCTAAATTATAAAAATAAAGGCGGTAAGCGACCTGAAATGTTCACTGGCACATATAGACAAAATTATTGACGAATCAAGAGATTAAATCTCTATATTGAAACATGTAAATAAACTAATGGAAATAACGAATAATCTAATGCCATTTAGTAGCTTTATAAAAATGCCTATATATTCCGACACGCAGATGACAACAAATACAATCTCAAAATAATTATTCCATCTCCAAAAATACTGCGAGTGTTTATGGACAAAAACCTTTCCAAATGATATCAATAGAAATAAAAACTTAAAAATCATGTAAATAAACCAACCTAACACATCGACAAATATAACTAAATAAATTCCAACGTGAGTCCGGATGAACTTATACTTAATCAAAATAAAAACAGATATACATAATGTAAATAAACAAAAGAAACACAGTGAAAAATATAAATATAATTAAATAAATGGCAATCTAAACTCCGGTGAACTTATATTTGGCAGTAATAATGATATGAATCAAATCGTCTAGAAGGCAGAAAAAATAGTTTAGTATTATGTCGGACAATTCAAACATGGCTTTATCCAAGAGAAGCTAAAGAAAATTCTAGATAAATACTTGGAAAAAATACCCATTAATATTGAAACTATAGAATCGGAAGACCAGTCGGCATCCGAAAATTATATACAGGTATGTTTTAAAGTCAGAGTTTCAGAAAAATATAAAGACGAGATTAATAATGGGAATATATGGCCAACGGAAATTCATATTAGTAGATTTGGATTTTTTCAGAAACCCAAAAATCGATCCAGCAAGAGAAATAGAAAATAGTAAAAACAACTTGCAGCTCACAGTAATATTATATGCATAACCGAAACTTGGAGTAAAATGGATGATATTAAATAAATCTAGATATAATTTTTAGTACGTTAACGGATATTTTAACAGAAATGGAGGAAATTTATAAATACATTATACTTTGTGATGATCTCAACATTAACATTATGTCAGATAAAAACAAAAATTATATGGCGGCAAATTTCGATTTCAAATGCTTAAATGTTAATTTCAGTTTATCAAATCATCATGCGCAAATTCTAAAGGCAAATATAACTACAAATAGTACAACAAACTCACTAAATCATTCATGCGTAGAAGAAATAACCTAGATGAACTCAGACACATTTTCCAATAGGTAAATTGGAACTTTATACAGGGTGTCTCAGACCACCAGTACCAGACTTTTATTTGGACTACGCTTGATCGAATGTGACTGGGACAAAAAAAATTATTACCAAAGTGAACCCAAGGAATCCACTGATGAATTTATTTTTTACCCGAATAATACGGAAGTGCCCGGAACTGGAAGTAAGTTTAAAATTTCAAATGGCAACATAGGTCGAATATGGTATTAATTGATAGGTCATTTTAATTCTTTTAAAACTTTTATTAAAATGTTTTTTTTTGCATATTTACAAAAATAAACGAAAAAAACTAAACTGAAGATTAGTTATTCATTCAACACTCAATTTGCTCAAGTAGGCTTTGATTTTTTGTAAAAAATCAATTCATCAGTGGATTCCTTGGGTTACTTATTATTTATTACTTTAGTAATAAATTATTTTGTCCTAGTCACATTCTACTAAGCGTTGTCTAAAAATAAGACTGGTGATGCAGACGATAAAGATACATCATTTAATCGATTTCAGGTTCAATTTTAACTGTTTAACTTCACTAAGAGACGTAAAATTGAAAACGATAAATAAGAGCATGAATAAATGAAGAGGTTCACCTTTACAGTATAAATCTGAGAAATACGCACTATGTGACGAGAAATACTAATTTGGAAAATTTAAAAAAAGCATAATAAAGCTAAAAAGGTACATAAAACACTAATAAAAGGAACTCGACAACGTTACCTTAGTAACTTTATTGGAAGTGCATAAAATTGGCAAAGATAAATATGGAATATAGTTAACGAAAAATAGGCAAAACTAAAGATATTCAGAAAACATCAATATAAAAAATATTTATGGGCATACAGTCAAAAATTCGAACGAAGTTGCTGAAATGTTTGGAGAATATTTTTCATAAGTAACAAATATTAAACTTTCAAACAATTTTGCTACAAATATGTCGCAAGTATTCACAACAATGCCCTCTAACCTCTAACATCACAGGTGCTCCATTTAATAAATTCACTAAAGAGTAAAGACAGTTCCATTCACGATTGGGATACAATTAATGGTGCTTTAGAGTGACAGGGACTATCCTTTAAAGTAACAAGCTAATTTACACACAGACAAATACTCAAATCACGCGGCGGAAGGATCACGTGGTCGATAGCCAAACACTACTACTACTCCTAATAAAATTTTGGCGAAATTTATTTTTGTATTTGCTACGGCTTTATCAAATGAAATATACTTACCTGGTAATTGAAGTCTCTCCTAAAAGGGAACAAAAAAGTAAATAGAATAATTTTTAAATGAATCCGGAAGTGCAAGAGGATACATACACCCTCGGCATCATGGAAAATGAAGGGTTTGTAGAAGAACACTTTGTGATTGTGAACTATGCCCGTGCATTGAAGTTCGTTTTTTAAAATTCCAATATACAAAAAGGGCTCGGATGAAGAAGTGGACAATTATATTGTTATTATTATTATTATTATTATTATAGACCAGATGCAATTCTAAACACATGTTCGAAAATATTTCCTATTTGACAGGCAGCTATATGTACAAGTATAAGTGCAGAGATCAAAATCAAATACGTATTGTGTACGAAGTAGAATTGTGCAGAGTTCCAATTTAGGTGAATCTTTATTTAATCTTTCTGTTGTTCCTCAATGATCTAAGTAGTCATATAACCCATGGATGTGTGACAAATTTTGCTGACGACACGGCAGTAATTATTAATGCATTCACTAAGGATGAATTAGCTTCTAAGATCGAGTCAACAAACAGAGAAATTATATGGTAAAACATTGCAACTCCAATAAAATGATGTTAAATACTGACAAAAGTATCAAAATACATTTTTATAATAGAAAGCCTCCATCAAATAGACACATCAAGTTTTGTTGACGAAATTTAGCTTACCTAAACTTGGTGTATACATATTCGTATTCGTTCTCCAAAAAAGTGTGTAAAAATTAATTTATAATAAAAAAGATCAGAATGATATTTTTAAAAGCCAAAATACCCTCACCATTACAGGCCTGTATATTTATAAGTGTGCTTTTGATGTACATATAAACAATAATAAATACATAACTACCAAACAAAAAATTCGAATCATATATAGCAGCCTATATGAAAAATCGGCAATGTATTCATGTCCAAAAATTTTTAATAAATTGCCAAATATGATAAAAGGTGATAATAGTTATTTACGTATTAAGGGATGTTAGGATAGGCATAACAACCGAGGGAGCTGTTTGGGGTCTGACAAAGAAACTAAATCGACCAAGGTTGTTATGGCCCTAACTGCCCGTGGTACGTACGATTCGTCGTACTGCTAAATTCATAAAAAATGAAACTTGAATGTGTATACATAATTCACAATACTAAAATCGCCGATTCAATTTTAGTTACGGTTAATATAAAAATCACACATGTCGTTGTTTCCGTAACAACCAATTACAAAGGACATTTTATCTGTCAAAGTGCAGAAAATGGAGAAATAGGCTTTACTTCCAGGGAAAATATTGGCCCGAGCTAAGCAAGCAGATGATAAATTAGTACCCGAAAAGTCGAGGGACAGGTACCAAAGGTTAAGAAAAATTTCGTTGCCAGGGAAATATGAATAGCTTAACGTACCTCAAAAGTTATATGTTATTTACTTCATAACAGTCTAGTGCGACGAAAAAATTTTAACAGTGTTAAAAAATATTTTTAAAAATATCTCCTTATAAAGAATTATTATCTAACGGGAGTCTAACACTGATTGTAGTTCCGGGTGGACATGAAAACATCGTTTCTTACTTCATAAAAATTAATCAATTTGTTCAAATTTGACTTTAGCAAAGAATAACACAAATTAAAATTTTTATTTAAAGTTTATAAATTCAAAACATTTGGAATTTATAGGAGATGTTGAAAGTGCTCTCCATTAACTTGTAAACATAAACCAACGCGTCTTTTCAGGTTGTCAAAACATTTATTAACACAAGAACGCGGAGAATACAGATCCACACTTATTAATCTATCATCAAATAATTCTCGCAAATATGCTATAGTAGTGTAAGGAATATGAGGTCTTGCCGAAAATTTTTGAAAAAATCTGTATTGAAACTCATCATCGTGGAGTTCATTTATGAAAGGTTCGAGAATATCTTGACGATACATTTCTCCATTTATGTTTCTTTCAAAAAACATCAGTCCAATTAATCTCCTTCGGTATATCACGCAACAGATCACAGACTTCACAGCATGCATGGTTGTTTCTCTAAAATAATATGGATTATTATCAGACCACATTCGCATATTCTAGAAGTTTACGTAGATGTTTAAATGAAACCATGCCTCATCTGGGAAGAAAGTACGATCCAGTATGTCGTTATTGTTAAAATTTTCAAGGAAAAATCTGCAGGAATTCACTCTCAGGCGACAAATGTTCTTGATACATCTGCATAATCTAAGATTATCAATTAGTATATTGTGGCATGTCCCTCTACTTAAAATCAAACGTTGCGCCAAACTCTTAACGGATATCGAAGGTTCTCCTTCTATAGTGATTCCTACGTTTTGTACAACATTTTCAATTCTTATACTAGGTCTGCTTGTACCCTTTCTGTGTTGCACCGATCCTGTATCGCGAAAACTTTGAACAATAGCTCTCACATCACTAGAAAACGTACTGTTGTTAATAATTACATGCGGAAATCTTGCATGAAATTCTTGCGACATTGGTTTTAATGAATACTCTTATTCTCTAATTTCCAAACTACGGCCGTTTCGAAAATAAGATTCTAATAAGAACCTTTTTTGTTCTTGAGTAAACATATTCGAATTACTTATTAAAGTTAACAATTTAAATGCACATTTAAATTAGTTAAAATTTGAAACATCAGTTCAATTTATTTGGCACATGAAAGTATCGACCTACGTCTTTGATTCCAACTCCACCCGGGACTAAAATAATTGTTGGACTCCCCTTACTTTTAGAAATTATCTTGGACAATAATTTTAACAATGTGACGTATGTACATTTAATGCATATAAATTATTTAACGTTTTAAAATATATGACAAAGTATAATATAAGTCGATTATTCCTGCAAATCATATATTCAATAATATAAATTTTGACAATCACATCCATTTTATGTAAAATGTGTCCTAAGATTTTATGTACAGCTTTATGTAACTGTGACAATTGTAAATAAAATTGAATTGACAAAATTCATACCTTCTCATGTGGGCTTTTACGTTAATTCGTAAAAATGAACAAATAACTAAACACTATATTTCCGAGCACCTTATGCTTTGAAATTGGTAGAAAATCACCTATCCCAGGCTAATAAATTCTACATTGCCCTTAATGAGAAAAAAAAATTGCCGAAAACGAAGATTTGTGAAAACATTTTTTTTAAAGTTCCTAAAAGAAACCAATTGACAAATAAATCAATTTCTTTATTCTTAATTACTTTTATTTTTTTCTCTGTATATTTAAACAAAGTCATGTTTTTATTTAGCACTTTAACAATAATTATTTTTTTAATGATCATTTTAAAATAACATTCAAAGGCATGCAAATTATTGATCATTTGAAAGAATAAAAGAGATTATTAAAAAAAAAAACAACGGATAAACAATCAAAATAATCAATTGAAATCAAATATTTAATTTACTTAAGAACTATCTTACGAACGGGCTAAGTATTTTATAAAAATAATTTAACTTAGTTTAACTTAAGGACGCAGTTACACGATATCTCAGAATAAACATGTGGTTTTATTAAATTATCTATGAAGTTGGTAGGGGTTGCATGTAACCACCGCTTTAAATACGTACTTTTTAAACATATTAATTTGTTTTATGTTTTTCATAAAATTAGGGACATTATCAAATAATTTAGGACCCAGATAAATATAATGTATTTTTTTAATAGCTGATTTGGACGTAATATTATATTTGTGTCTCGTGTTATGTTTGTGTTACCTATATTGGATGTTAACTTCATTTTTTTTTAATTGGACTATTATAGTAATCGCGTATAACTGTCTTATTGTGAATACACATAGTATGAAAACAATTATTCTGATGCATATAAAATATGTTAATTACAAATAACCTTTGAAATCCATTTTTGTTTTATTTCCAGTCGATTAATGTATTTATTTACCGCACTTTCCCAGGCAATGATTCCATATGACAGTTGTGATTAAATGAATACCTGGACAGTTTTTTTAAAATCTTTTAGATTTAAGATATTTTGGAAATAATTAAATATTGATATTTGTTGTCTGATTTTGTTTAAAACCTTATAAATCTGTAGGTCCCATCTCAAATGTTATATGTTATTGAAACACTTTCACAGATATTGACCAATTTATTTACTCATAATGGCCATAACTTTAGTAAATTATTGGCATAAGATGTAAATGGTAAATATTTAGCTTTTGTTGCATTTATGGTTAATTTTTTAGTATCAAACCATTTTTTAATTAAACAGAAAACTGATTCAGATTTCGTTTTTAAGTCGGGACAGGTTTTATCGCTATAGAATATTACGCTATCATCAGCAAAACTTAAAATATGTCCTGCGTTGCTCAATTTAAATAAACTATTTTATATAGAATAAACAGCATTGGACCCAACTGTGTCTTGTGGTACCCCATATCTTTTCTCTAATTTTTCACTTTCTTATTCTCTATTTTGATAAACTGTTATTTTTCTGAGAAATTCATTTTTATTAAATCAAAAAATGTTCCTCTAAAACCGTATTTATACAGTTCGCATTATTATTTCTATGACACACAGTGTCGAATGCTTTCTCTAGATGAACAAATATACACAAGGTTGAGTGATTTAAGTCCATAGAATTTGAAATAACTGATGTAAGATGAGCTATAACATCTTACGTAGAGATATTCTCACACATAATACCATAAGTGATGACAATTTAATTGAATAAATTCTGTTTTTGCAAAACTGTTTGTTGCTTAGCGATTTTAATGAGAGCAACTGGTGCCTAGTGATTTTTTCTTAACAGTTGCTCGAATAAAACTCGCGAATAAGCAACAAACTTGAATGTACTAAAAACAAAATGTATTACTTATAGTTAATTGCCATCACAAATGGTATTTGGAAAGACTATTCCACGACTTTTTTATTATGCATCTCCTGCAGTATTTTGGCCGAAACATTCCACATTGATTTAGAAACACCTTCCTTATAATCATTTGCATTTACCTTCTTCATATTATACGTCCAGTCGTCCAAAATCGCGGCAAGAGTTTTCATTGAAGAAGTTGCTAATAACCGGTTGTTTCTATCGGCGCAGAAATCTTCAAATTGCTTGTGTGTTTGGAACACATCTTCTTTTTGTTGTTGAATTTGGTTCTTGTTTATCACGTGGTGAAACATTTTTAATAGTGCCTTTCTATAAACAACCCTTTCTTTTTGTTGTATTTTTAGGCGCAGGACTTGCCACCGCCACATTTATTATAGATGATAAAGCGCTACCAAACCTTTCCATTTTATAATTTACTTATAACTGACAAGTATAAACCACGTTTTCGTTTTTTTTCATGGCTAATTCAATTTGTTTATCGGGAAATAGTAATTTCGGTATTCTCAGTTGAATCCGCTAAGTTCGGTTTATTAACTAATAAATTGACGTGATTGGCTACAAAATAACACAAGGCTCCTTGTCATTGGCTACATGCAATAAAAGTGGAATAGTCTCAAAACCCATACTGTCTCTCAGAAATTATTCTATGCTTATCTAAGAATGAAATGATTCAAACTTTTAAAACTTTTTCTAATACTTTAGCAATACTAATTATAGTTAACGATATTAAATTTACTACCTTTTTTAAACAATGGTTTAGTAACAAACACAAATACAACTAATATAAAACATGCGTGATACAATGGACATTAGTTTGTTAGTTTGCTAAATGGCTATCGACAAGCAATCCTTCAGCCCGGATTTGTCATTGTCGATGTGCTTCGCCAGTCTGTCTCGGATGATGATGATGGATGATGTGATGCAATGAATTCAAATGAAGTTTTGTATTTTGGGATTTGGTTAGGATTTCAACGCAAGCAATAAGGAAAAATGTGTTGGTTGAAGAAATTATTGGAAAATTTTTCACTCAGGTATAGAAGGCGTTTATTGATGGGAATAACAGAGTTAGAGTCATATAGGTGTTGGTTAGAGGGATTATGTGAAGGATCATTAGGATGGCAGATTTTGGTTAGGATTCTTAAAGAAGATCGCTCGCTAACTTGGATATTGTGGAGAGTAGGACATTATCATAGTCGAGTAGAGGGCGGCAAATCATTTTATAGATTTTAGCAGTTATTCTGGTGGTTATTCCTATATTTTTGTACGTTACATTTATAAGTAATTTGGCCCTAGTTGTAATTTTTTTCTTTGTTTAGAGTTAATAATAATAATAATAATACTTTATTAACGAACCCCATTTTACAGTAAAGATACAATACGAGAGAAAAAATAAAGAAAGAAATACTACATGTACACAGATGTAACTTAATATACATTGTAAAAGATAATTAATACTAGAATAGATAATAAAAGTAGATTACAAAACTAAGGATATAGTAGTACTTAAAGCATTAAATTAACACAAAAACGTTATTCTCTCGATACGACGACGAAAAGTGCTTAACGATGGACAAAATAAATCGCAGTTATTAATGTCGTGAAATTCATTACCTCTACGCATAAGTCTAGATATAGAGTTATTGCGACCATAGTTAGTTCTGTGGTAATTATCTCTAAAAATGCGTTTACTTCTTGTTAGAGGCCCATGTGAATGTACAAAATTAAATAGTGACAAAAGTGGAGCACAGTCAACAAACCCATTTATAATTTTATATAGGAAAGTGACATCATTCTTAGCTCTACGATTTTGAAGGGAATCAATATTTATGACGTATGGCGTCATAGTAGAAATTCTATATCTAATGAATTTAATTGATTTATTTTGTACTTTCTCCAATACCTGGATTAAATATTCCTGATGCGGTGACCAAACTGGAGATGCATACTCCAAAATAGGCCTTACTAATGTGACGTACAGTATTTTTAGTGAATGCGGTGAGAGTTCTTTACCAATTCTACAGATGAATCCTATTAATTTACGACATCTATTTGCAATGTTATATATATATATATGTGTTTGAATGATAAATTTGATTCAAAAGTAACTCCCAAGTCTTTAATCTCTACCACATTTTTTAGTTGAGCTCCGCCTACATTATAGTTAAATATTATGATATCTTTTTTTCTAGAAAATCTGATAACTTTACACTTTGGTATATTCAAGAATAATTTATTCAAAATACACCACTGGGACAAATTGTCAAGATCAGCTTGTAAGGCTGTGAAATCAACAGCTCTCTCCACCGAACGAAATATTTTCAGATCATCCGCATATAGTAAAAACATCGAATTGTTCAGGTAATGAGGAAGGTCATTTATAAATATATTAAAAAGAACTGGACCTAAATGTGAGCCTTGGGGTACACCAGAACTGACTACAATAGCTTCTGATAAGAAATTACCAATTCTAACCTGTTGAGTACGACCAGTGAGATAACTTTCAAGCCAATTAACTATAGAAATATTTAGTCCAATATATTGTAATTTTCTTAACAAAATTGAGTGAGATACTCTGTCGAACGCCTTGGAGAAGTCTGTATAGATAGCGTCAACCTGAGCCCCACTTTCTAAGGCATTCGACAGATAGTCTTGGTATATTAATAGGTTTGTGACTGTAGATCTACCCTGGTGAAACCCGTGTTGTTCCGTGACAATTAAGTTTTTAGTTAGCCATTGTAGCTGTCTGGACAATAATTTATCTAATAGTTTAGGCAAAGCCGACTGAACGCACACCCCCTATAATTTGTTATATCGCCGCGATCACCCTGCTTATATATTGGTGTAATAAATGATTTCTTCCATGCATCAGGAAAGATATGATCACTAATTGAACGCTGATATATATAAGTTATAGGATCTATTAAGGTACAAACACGCCTTCAAAAAGTTATTTGGTATTTTATCAGGACCACACGCAAAAGAGGCCTTTAATTTTCCAATTTCAACAAAAATATCCTCAGAACTAACCTGGAACTTGTACGCACTATCAACACATGAATCATAACAATACAATGGAGTGTAGGAATTAGTCTGATCTATACTATATACATTGGAAAAGTGCTGCGCAAAAAGATTTACTGACGCTTGTAGGTTGTTACTAGATGTTTCATTTAAAAACATATTCTCGGGGTAGCCATTTGTTTGTTTTTTGTCATTAACATATTTCCAAAATAGTTTACTATTAGATTGTATTGCATCTTCAGTCTTTCGTAAGTATTTTAGATATAGATCATTAGCCAATAATTTACAATCACTTCGCAGTTTTTGAAATCTTATATAATTTAAATAGTCATTCACCTGTTTAAATCTAAGATGAGCAATTTGTTTTTGTTTTATCAAACTAATTAATTCTTTAGTAAACCATTTGGGAAATCTGCCTTTAAATAACTTCTTCTTTGGAACGTATTGTTCGATTACATAATAAAGTACATCATAAAAACAATTAACGGTGTCATTTAAATTTTCACAGGATTCGAACAAACCTCTCCAATCGATGCTAGCGAGAAAATCATTAATTGCACAATAATCTGCACTCTTAAAATCATTCAAATATATGTTGTCATAGATAAATTTAGAGGAACCACAAAGTAAATTAATATCATATCCAATATGATGTATACTATCATCAAAAATGCCATCAACCGCATGCTCTATATTAATATTATCACTTGAACTAAATACAAGGTCGAGATATACACCACGATTATTATGTAAGTGATTTACTTGTTTTAAGTTTAAATAGCTATAGCATTCAATCAGTGTAAGGGCTTTATTAGAGTTGGAGCTATTTGTACATACACCAAGTTCATCATTCGACCAAGTATCCCTTGGTAAATTATAATCTCCACATATAATTAGTTCATCTATGGCATAATTTACAAATAACTCATCAAGTGTAGAACAGTGAAAATCAAACTTTTCGATAACAGAGTCCGGCGGAAAATAAACTGCACCAATAACATAATTTTTATTATTAATAATTAAATTAACAAAAAGTTGCTCTACTTGTGGAAAGGTATGTGTTAACAAATTCGCTTTAATACCTTTCCTAACTAAAACAATGATCCCACCACCACACTTTTTATTATTATTTAAACTATTACGGTCTAATCTAAAAATATTGTATTTGTTTATATCTAATTCACCATCGAAAATTTTATCTGAAAACCAAGTTTCCAATATAACAATCACATCATAATTACACATCGATACGTTTAAAGAAAATTCATGTAGTTTACTTGAGAAACCTCCTGCGTTGTGGATTTTAAAAATTAACTTTTTGATCTATGGTTTTGCTTGGGTATTTTATGGATGTAGATGGGGGAAAAAATTGTGTGGGAGATATGAATATTGTGTGTAGTATTATTATAACGGTGATAGGGAATTAGAAGCTGGGATTTGTGGGAGTTGATTTTAATTCGCCATTTCGCAAACCAGTATTGCAGGGAGGCAATAAGCTTCTTAGGGATTGAAGAGGAATTGAAGAGCTTTAAATACAGAGGGTAACAATGGTTTAATGTCTCCAATTTTTAGTATTTTCAGATTCCATGCATTTATTAAAAATGTATTCTAAACGAAAAGAAATTTCCATTCCGATACAATGCAATTAATCAGATCGTAAATTGTCATGACCTGATGCTTTATTTTAATATCCAAAAATAAAAATATTCGTAAATAAAATCGTTTAAATTTTACAAACAAAAATCAAGTAACAAAGTCACCGTTTTTTTTATTTTCATTTTTAATTGTTTTTGTTTATTTTAAACAATTATGTAAAACTAGTTTGTTTGTGATTATTTATTTATATTTTAATTTCAAAAATGATAATAAATCATTTTTGTAATGCAATCAAATTAAAACCATTGAGAGTACTAAGGAATAATTGAAAATTCGCGAAAAAGTAATAATTTTCAAATACAAATAAATGGCTACTATCAAAAAAAACTTTTTCACGCGAAAAAAGGATTTAATGTAAATTCACTTTTTTTATTTGCAAAAGTTATTTTAATAATAATAAAATGTTATTATTAAAAAATAAAAGAAATTATTTTTTAAGAATAGAAGAGATTGCTGAAAAGAAAGGAATACTTAAAAATATTTTTAAATTAATTGACAACTATCAAAAACAATATAAAATAATATTAAGAATTTTTAATGCGATTCTTGTTCAAATTATAAAACATTTCTTCCTCTGTTATATGATTTTAGGGAATGGTTTTCATTTCCTTTTCAATATGTAACAACTCTCTTTGTAGGTCTAGTAATTTACATTTTGAATTTTTGAAGTTATCCACTAAGTTTTATTTTATTTTTTTTAATATTTCCAGAAATTTAACTTTAGAATTTCTCTCAATATTTCTAGATATTTTCGATAAAGTTTTTAAACGTTTTCTTTCAAGTAATTTGTTATTTCTAATTGATTTTCATTATTTATCTTTATCCTTATCTAAAAATGTGATTCATTAGAATTGCATTATTGAAAAGTAATAGTTGTTGAATTAGAAACAAAAATTATTAACCTGCAATTGAATTTACGAAAGAAAAAAAAATTGACTATTTGAAATTTTACGCTAATTTAAATATATAACACGAATATATCACTTGAATGCTACTAAAAATACCAAAGTATTTTCCTTAATCTCTAATTAGCACTTAAATACTACTCTTAGTGGATATAAAGTAAATTCGATGCAAAATTTAAGATATTTAACATAAAACGACCAATTTATCACTAAAACAGCGACTTATAATATAGGAAGTATGTGGCACCCCTGCTAGGTAAAGGTATTTTTTGATTCATGTGGTTCAATAACTCTCTATTAGTTGCAAAAAGATCTGAAATTATATCAAGAAATCCCAACATTTCCAAAAGGTCTGCATTGTAGGTCCAATTGTGCATGATTCTTAAGAAGTGGAAACATAAAAAAGTAATACTACAATATACTAGTCAAAGAAAAAAAAATATGGAAGGACTGAAAGTTTAGTAAAAAATGAATCCATCGTATAGAATTAAATATATTTTTATCTAAAACATATTATTTATTTATATATCTTTGGACTCATTTCTTATGCATTACATATACAAAAAATCAATTAAAAAATCATAAGTCAAATTTTGGGGGAAAGAAGCACGGGAGAAGTTCACAATCACAAAATTTCTTCCATTCAAACCCTTCTTTTCCAGGATGCTCAGGGGGTAAATATCCTCTTGGACTTCCGGTTTCATTTAATAATGCTTTTATTTACTTTTTAAGTGTTAATGTCAGCATAACGTACATTAGATAAATGTATGAATAAATATACTAAGTTATATAACTTTTAATTTTTATATTTATAGTTTACAGCTTATTACAACATTGTAATCACAAATTCGTATTAGCGTAAACTGTAGCGAAATCATACGCAGAGGCAAACGCTGACAATGTAGGAGATACCGTGCACTTTCATTAACCGTAAAATATTCATACATTATCTGATAATGGGGTTTGTGAGTGGCGCGCATATTTTAGATATAGCCATAAGATGATATAATGAATTAACACACTAACAGAACGACGTCCACCCTTGACTAATTTCCCACGAGATCGCGGCGTAAAGTCGCGTGACGTTTTCGTTTTCCTCACTCAAAATGAAAACCGCGTAATAGTTTTAATTACAGTTCGTTTGATTATCCGCAATTTCTAATGCTATGGAAATATTAATTCTGCTTTACGACCGCTTGCTCCGATGTAATTATTATTCTGGCTTAATGTACCGTGAAACCGTTACAAAGAGCTCTAAGTAATTGCTTTTTAAAACTGCATATATTGTACATTGTGCGGATCTGAAAGGGATAAATTTAAAATCGCTTTTATGTATAATATAAAATTATAGGAATAGATTTAACAGTATATATACCTATACAATTTTTACATGAAAATAAAATCAACATTTTTATCAAAGCCCGAAATTTACATCTAGTTACAAATAAAATAGTGAAGAGGTTTCTAAATGCTTTAATCAAGGACTATGTTACATTTAATCAATATAAAAATACATACAATGACAAAAAAATACAAAAATGGGAGAAGTTAATTTTTATAACCTATAAATATCTTCATTAATTGTGTAATTGTATATTTGACATTTTTAATGTCAAGAAATTAAATATATAATATTATTAATAAAATTGTATAAACTAAACTAATTTATGAAAATTATTGTTATCCATGAAATTAATATGATTCGTTTAATAAATGCCAATAAATTTGTTTTCCAGCTAAATTGAACTAGTGTATGTTTATTCGCATATAGTTCACTCTCAATGTATGATTATTAAGTTATTTTCAAAATAGCCTCATTAGAGCTGCACTGACAATTACGCACATTGTATCATTTATCTCGCATACAATATATTTATAAATTTCTGGCGCGGCAACAAACAAAATTTAATATAAAAGAAAATTGGGTGGCTGCGTGTTAATTCGACGTGTCAGCTCGGTTTTATTTCATCAATGGTAACTAACCAGTGGAGGAGATGAATAATTCCTATTGGAGAGTATCGGAGCGGATGCGAAAAAAAAAACGATGTTAACACATGTAAAAGGGCAACGTTTTCCAGTGGATCAGGGATGAAGTGAACAGTGAGTTTTTCTCCGTTTCCTCCCCCAATCGCCGATTGATTACGCGCGATATTTTATCGAAACGCGGTGCATTAACTTTTTAGGTGGACCAAACGAGGAGTACAGGACTGGATAAAGGATAAGGGATAAGGGATAAAGGAATGAACTTAAGTATTAATTCACGGTGACTAATGACCCGTGAAATTCGACAGCGTCGAAATGCCGGAACGCACCGGTTTTTCGCGAGAAAGAAGCGGCTTGGCGTGCACGCCACTGAATTTTGATGGAGTCACAAGGATTTAAAGCTCCTTTGAATAATCCATCATATGTTTTTTGTTAGAGTTTGCCGCCCACGCTGTTTGCCGCGAAAAAAAGTTTATCTTCATCTGAATGATTTCCCCAACTGTCTGTATATTCACTGTTGTAAATATTATACAACGTATCATATTAGATAACAAACATATATTATTTATGATGTGGTATAAAACAGGACCACATATATTTATAATCTACATATTTGTAAGATTTTAGAAATTGTTCCAAAAATGGAAAGTTCAATTTTTAAACTGATATAATTAGCCCTTTTTAAACAGAATTGCGTGTAATCTAATTACAAGTAATTTTTTGAATATTCTTTAACCTATAATATTAATTTTGAAAACTTCCAATTATGAAGAATTATATTGCTATTACTAAATTTCTCTTTGATTTAAGAACAGTTTATAATTTTAATAATAAGAAGAATTTTTGAATGCATTTTGTTCAAATTCGGATCTCTTTGGAGTTACCTTTATCGGTTTTTGTAATTATACAATTATTACCTATATTTTTTTGTAAAATTTCAATGGTGTATTTTCTTTATGGTTTGGAAAATGTTATTTATTTGCACAATTGTTCCATATAAATGTTTCAAAGCCTATGTACAAAATTACTTTTCCAAACAACCCCAGATTTTATTACATAATCTCTTTAAAGTCTTCTAGCAGCAGATAATTATGCAATACTTGTTCCAAAGATGCATAACCATAATTGAAGTCATATATAAATTAAGACATTTACTGACAATGCGTTATTTGATGATCGCTCGTATAGCATTAGACTTAGAAGCCTCTTGAAATTGTATAGGATCTGCACTAAATCATTAATTGCTGGAATTGTTTCATTGACAGTAAATATAAGCTTTACAATATAGAGATGCGCAACAGTAAATTCTGTTCTAAAATTAGTTACGGTGAAAACTATTATTACTGATTATCCACAGAATATTAGAACTATATTATAATGTTAAATCAACAATTTTTATATTATAATATAAATTATACTTAAAATATTAAAAAATGAACATTTTCTTTTTAATAACCATTTATGGAGTCTATGTATATATTTATAAATATTTATTTGTGATATATTTGAGTAAGTATTTCATTCACGTGTTTATATCAATTACGTTAAATGTATTTATGTGCAAGCGGAGAAGCTAAATGAACTAGCATTAGTGTAGCCTAGTGTTAGGAAACAAGTAATCCTTATTACAGCCGACTGGATTAGATTAACAAAATAACGGCGACAGTAATCCGCGCAGTTACCTAGTACAATTTAGCTGTATACATGGTTAATGAAGGCAGAAGGGAGTCGGTGATTGCGGAAATCTTATTTTCCAATTTAATATTAACAGTTTGGTTAGCATTCATTTAATAAATCCCCATTTATATTTATGGACCTGTCGGCGGGACGGTAGGAGAATGGAAGAGGCAGGAGAGTGCATATGTAGGCGACCATAATGGAATATTCACTTGCAAATAATACGTGTCGTGCATCCGTACACGTGTGAAATAGACGTTAATGAACAAGGTGCACGTGTGTACGTGTCCGGCGATTCGTCATGCATGTCCCACATCTAAATTCACGACTCTGTTAACTACCGAAACACATTTCCTCGCCAAAATGACACCATCCTATACCTGTCAGTGATTCTTTTCCAAAATAATTAAAAGTAACAATTACTTTTTTAAGAAATAGATAGAAAATAAAAAGTATCAACGGTATTTAAAAAACTCTACATTTTAAAATATTTATTTAAAAAATAATAATTTTGTGTCAAATTAACTATAAACCATTTTTCCAAATGTAAATTACTCAAAAGAATATTGCTGCTATGCTAGAATTCGCAAGCAACAAAAAGTAACTGTTCACCTAGTAAATCTCTCATAGGTTCACAGCATAAATGGTAGTTTTGCACATAGCTACGTTTCATCAAAATATACTCGTCGTAGCCAAAGGAGATTTTCAGTTCAAATTAAATATTGTCTCAAATTGTAGCAGAAGTTAATAAATATATGAATTACAGATTTAATAAACGCCGCCAATAATTGTTGGAAAGTACTCAGGAACTTTATTAAGTAAATAAGAAAGTATTTAACTTAAAAAGACTCATTAATCAATTAAAATGATGAAAGCTTAAAGGTATTCTAATCATAATTCAAGAATTTGACAGCTTCAAATATCATTATCCCGTGAAAGTCATGTTAGTTTTTTACTTCATAGTTTTCAAAGAAATTGCATTATATTTGTTTTTTAATGATTGTCATTCTATCATTACTAATAGAACTGATATTCTTTCATTAAGTTAATAAGCCATTAATGTTCATTGATTTAAAGCTGTTTTCAATTTATTCAATTTAGAACCAGTAGCTTTGGATTATTTTAACTATTTAATAAGTACAATAATATATTTATTATATATTTTTTAGAAAAATATTTCTACCGCCAAAAGATATGAAGCATTTGTAAAACAGCTTCAATATCAAATGATTTTTAAATAATATTATTATTTTCTATTATTTTCAAAGATTGATAATTCCCGATTTAAAGTGCCTGTGAATAATAGAACTGCAGCTTAAATCATCTTATTAGTCTTATACAATAATATAATTTTTTCTTAAATTTCTTGAGACGAGGTGTGGTAATTATGTAACCGAGCATCAGAATTCTTATGAAAATCACTTCTAAATCTAGATCCTACCGAATTCGCCCTATAGTTATTCCAAGTGTGATCATTTAATATACTTTGCATGAATTCCATCACAAAAAATCATGTTTGCATTTATTGTAGAGAATCTGTTTGGGATACAAATTTACCCTAGTTAGTTATGCGTACCATAACGCGGCTCATGAGTAATCTGCTTCTTCTTATTTTAAATCTTGATACTACTCTAATACCTTGTCCTACATTCTCATGGAGAAGCTAAAACCAAAGCCTCGAAATATGAATAAGCTTACTAACGTAGAGCTTCAAATGTATATCGACGATGAACTAGATATTAGAATAAGAGGATGTTAATAGCGTTCCAGAAGATAGCAAGAAAAAAGACATTATTGAAGAGCTCGAAGAATTCGAAGCCGATACAGAAGATGATACCAGAACGACAAAATCAGATCTGCTTCCGATTATAAGACACTGCAAAATATGGCATAATTTGGTACAAATGTCCATCAAAATGCACTAATTCTATGAAGAATAATATTAGAAAAACTCGACCGCACACAATATAGTAAGAATTTTGATACAATCGCTAAAGCCTTTCTACTATTTATAAATGACGATATAGTCCAAATTGTTACCCAGGAAACAAATGAAAAAGATAATAGGTATATCATAAGTTGAAATACTACAAATCGTGATAAAATTAAAGTAAGGATGTGTATTGATGCGATAGAAATCAAAGTGTATGTAGGTTTTCTTATATAATAAAGAGCTTTCAAGGCAAATAAAGAACGTTTGGAAACGCTATGGCCAAGTGATTCTTCTTTCTAATTCTATTTTTTTCCGCTGTTATGCCTAGAAACAGCTACAAGAATATCACCATATTTTTACGATTTGACGATATAGACACTAGAGAGGAGCCTAAATTATCTAACAAGCTAGCTGCTCTCCGGAATGTTTTTGATATTGTTATAGGTAACTCTAAGACAATGATACACCCAGGAATCTATTTAATAAAAGTAAGCCAGATAAAAATGGCATCAAAATATTCAAGTCTACAGGAAAACAAAATAATGTTTCCGAGAAAAGACAGGAAGAAAAAGTTGTCTTGGATATGGTAAATAATTTATCAGGTGGTTATGGAATAACAACATAGCTTTTTCAATTCCGTTTCATTATTAAGTAAATTATTAAATAGAGACTTAAACTTGTGCGGAACAGTACGAAGAAATATAGCTAGCTACTGAACTTTTTCCTCAGAAATGTTGTGAAACATTTTCAAGCATATTTATTCACAGCTGCTAAAACTTTAATTTCTTACTCAAAAATAAAGGGAAAGCTGTGTCTCTACTATGGTCTGAAAATCGGGTAGACTAAATGATTTAAGACAGCGAAAGAAAACCTGAAATTATACTCCATTATGACAGTACAAAAAGATCCGTAGACACTACAAGCTAATTGGCAAAATAATACACTGCTAGAAGAATAACTAACAGATGGCCGATGCTTTTAGTTGGACACATGCTTGAAATAGCTGGCATAAACCCATTTGCGCTGTTGAAAATCAAGTTTTCAAACTGGTATAAAGGTCATTTTGATGCACGTAGAAAGTACTTGTTGGATATAGGGGAAACAATAGTGTTTGATCATATAACTGGAAGGTGTAAACGTAGTTTGCGATTTTTTCTGATCATCTTAGAATCAACATAAAAACAGTTGAACCATTGCAAGAAGATTTTGCAATATCATATAATTTAATTCTAATAAATAAAGAACTAAGTATAAGAACTATTTTAAATAGGTCGGCATGTCTAGATCATATATACAGGGTGTTCAATTTAAGTGAAGACATTGAAATATGTCGAAAACTACACATCGAATAAAAAAATTATAATTAAATATTGTTCGCCTCGGAGGGGGGAACATCTAATGATATGAAACTCGACCCACTACCCTCAATTCCCTAGGGGGTAGGAGGTGAGAAATAGAAAAGTAATTTAATCCCAATATTTTAATAATTTTTGCTAATTTTGAGCATTTTTCTAAGACCACAGGACAAAGAAGAACTGCAACTTAATATAAAGAATAAAACATTTAAAAAAATAGAGGTTTTGATGATATTTCAGACATTTAAGTAAAACTCTTGGCCACTTTAATTATATAACCACTTCTTTACTAATTAAGTAACCTATCTTTTATAAAATGGCGTATTTCCTAATAAATTAAAACAAGCAATAACAATACCCATATATAAAAAGAATGTCACAAACACACAAAATATTACAGACCCTTTGCATTGCTTTCGTGTTTTCACAAAATCCTTGAATTATGTATGCATCAGAGAATAAACGAGTATCTTAATAAATAAAAAAATATTACAATGTCATAACATACCTTTCAGAAGTAATTTTCCATTAGCACAGCACTTTATACATTCTATAGTAATATAACATAGTTAGAAGTTGACGAATATCCAGTTGGAATTTTTATAGATTTGAGTCGAGCATTCGATTGCATAAATCCCGAGATTTTCTTAGATGAGCTATACGGCTACGGAATTCGAGGTGCAGCACATGCCTGGTTTGGCTCCCTCCTTAATAACAGGAGGCAAAGGGTAAAAATCGACCATCTCACAAACAATGCTTATAAAAATTACACGTCGTGCAATGAAACGATTAACTTAGGGGTACCTCAGTGTACGATTATTGGTCCCGCTGTTATTCATTTTATATACTAACGATTTGTCATAGCATATCCCTACCTATACCTTCATATATGCAGATGACACATCCATCATAATTAGTCATCGAATGAAGAATTAGAATATGGAAGCAACAGTTTATTAAATAAATTATCTTCCTGGTTTCTAAGAAACAAGCTTGTTGTTAATACCTCTAAAACGGTTTACATAAGATTCAAAAGCTAGCAATGCAGAAGAAATCTTAATCTAAGCAATAACATGAATAAAGATTATATTTCTCTAAGCAGTAATACCAAATTACTTGGAATTATTCATTTCAAGTCTCTTGCCTCAATGCTAAACAAATATTGTTATACATTCAGAATCCTAAAACCATACTTACTTAAAACTCAACTAATATTTTATTGAGATACCATGATATAGACTTAAATATGGCATATATTTTTGGGGAACATCAAAATCTTGGTCATATGTATTTATAGCTCAAAAAAGAATTATTGGTTTACTTACATTGCCAAGACTATTAATTTATGAATTTTGCCATCTCCCAACAAATCCATAATCACGACATTAGAAATAACTCAATTATTTACATTAATCAGTACAGGTTGAATGTCACTAAGACCAAATAAAAAAAAATGCAGTTAAATTTAATGTATTAAAAAAAACTTTACCCGCATTCCTTATCGAAGATGCATTTTTATAACCTTTTAATTTTATGCAATTATTATGAAATAAAACGTATTATTATTTACCATATTATTATAAACTACTTAAAGCTGCGGTTGCTATAAGTAGTAGGTGTTTTTACTCGTAAACAATATATAGTTTTGCAAAAATGTGCTAAATTCACTTCTTATATTTCATATAAAAGTCTTCTAATAACCATTTAGTTTTGCTAATCTCTGGACTAGTTAAACTACTAATATCAAAAAAGTTTTCTGTCCATAAAGAGAAAACATTTTGTATGTAATATCAAAGACTGACACTTTAAGATTTTAACTACCTGTACATGTTTAGTTATTTCCATTTGAAATCATTAACAATTTATAAACTAAAATCAAACAAAACTTTTAGTTCTTATAACAAAATATGTCTTTTTTAATTTTGAATTCCTTTACTCATTTTACATTCGATCTATTAACTAAAATAGTATATTGTATAATGAGCATACAATGTACTCATTGCCCACGAGTATGAAATTGCAGCAATTCATACGAGTGGGCAATGGTCATTGTATGCGAATTGTGCAATATACTTTTTCTACGATTATACATATGAATTAAAAAGTACAAATATAGATTTCTATATATTGACATTGAATACATTTTTATTTATTAAAAATGTTCGTAATATTGATACAGTTATGAAATGTTGATCTTAGAGATCATGTATATGATGAAACATCAAGTCGGTTTGAATTTTTTAACAAAACTATTATTACTATTACTACTTACCATTATTTTGCGTAAATTTCAACACATTCGAAATTTTAGTTTGAAGTGTAATGTCTAATGTCAGTAACCAAGGCTATATGTATTTTTGAGAAAAGTCAATTCAAAAGTCAAATGTGTGTAAATTTTATAATGTTAGTATAATATTTGCGTGTAATTGAAAAAGTATTTTTTGAAATTAAGGAAATTGACATGTATTTATTATAAAAGTCGTTTAGTCTGATTCAATATTATTATTACTATGCTATTGTGATATCCCTCACCTGTTTACATATTGTAGCACTAGTGCTACAATATATATTGTAGCACTAGTGCTACAATGGTTTCTATGACAACGACT
Source organism: Ontholestes murinus (assembly GCA_963969525.1). Classification (NCBI taxonomy): domain Eukaryota; kingdom Metazoa; phylum Arthropoda; class Insecta; order Coleoptera; family Staphylinidae; genus Ontholestes; species Ontholestes murinus. The sequence continues at coordinate 56,738,645 of OZ018390.1, read as the reverse complement.
CTATAGTGTATACATAACATACAAATGCTGCATTTCCTAATCAAAAACGAACCTATAATTATGATATTTCATTATAAGAGTAGAAAAAGTATTTAATTGCTGTATTGTTAGTGCTACCTTTCTTAGCTAAACTTAAACTAAGTTTAAGTTAAACTAAACATATCTATGTATACTTAAACTATCACCGCCTTTTCGCAGATTAAAAACTGTAATCTATGTAACTCAACCTTTAATATATCAAAGAAAGGCGCCAAAAACTGTTGTATATAAATCAATCCTTTTGTTCGAGTGAAATTGGTAAATAAATTTTATTATTTAATTATTTATTAGATCTCATACATAACAATTTAAATACTTTTTATTGATGAAAAGTTTTAATTGATAATATTAAAGTCTGAGTAGGTTAATAGGAAATTAATTAATTACAGAATTAGTTTCTCGATTGTTTTTAATATAGTTTTATTGGTATTGGAGAAAAAATGTATAAAACAAAATATATCTTTATTATTATTAGAATGTAATTGGTTTAATTATTGTTGAAAATGTTCTAATTTCATGGAAAATGCATTGTCTAGTGTAGAGTTTTATTCGCGAGGGCAGAATTGATTACACGATAAATCTTTCCAGTAGATTTAGTAGACCAGTATAATAAATATTAATTGTGCGCGCTCGGTAATTTTATAGTTGGCGATAAAATATTCCGCGTAGTTTCTGCCATTACACTATTCAATAATTTCCATCGTAACTAACCAACATAATTATTAATTTCCCCTAGTATTTCCAATTTATTCACGTATTATCCGACCAATCTTTAAAAATAGTATGAGAAGAGGGTATAATTATATGTTTTTATTAGTAACCGCATTTCCCAATTTATTCATTATTTTTTAATTATTGCATTAATTGAAATTGAACCCTAACTATTGGGTAATAATGTATTAAGTTCCACTTTTAATGATCAATCCTACTAGCAATAATTTTATTTACACACAACCTAATAATAATAATAATAATAATACATGTATTTTCAATGTTTTTGTAATAACATACAGAAAACATATACATATAACAAGCACACGAAAACAGGTCAAAATAAAACATATTACAGTACACAAAATAGTATTTATTATCTAATCTTAGAGTAAAATTCTTCTATGGTGTAAGGTTCTATCATAATAAGTTTAGCAATCAATATGCTCTTCATGATACAATATGGCTTAGATAATTTTATTGCATTGGGCAGACTATCATAGAGTTTGATGCATGAATAGAAGGGACTTCTCTCGAACAAACTTAACATGTGAGATGGGAGACTGTATTCAACACCATGCCTCGTGTTGTATATGTGTGGCAGTATGACTGAAACAAAAACAAATATCTAAATATCTATGTTTCCACAGAAATTTGATGCACTCCAACAACCGTCAATAGATAGTTCCGTCTAAATATTCCTCTACAACTACCGATAAATTTTATGTTACATAAAATTCGTAAAGCGCACTTCTGTGCTCTGAACACAACACACACATTAGTAAAATAAGTTGCTTTGCTTATTTTACTAATTATATGCTCTATATGAGTTTTATAGCTAAGTGTTTCATCTAATATAATACCAAGAAATTTGGCCTGATTTGTGAATAGATAGGTTATGTTGTTTAAACAGATATGCCGAGGAGTTGGCGATGAGCAACGATATAAAGCTTTCTGTTAGTGGATTTGATATGTTCTATAATAAGCTGTGTTTTAGTTGATTCTAAATGATTTTCTGTTTAACTTTGAATTAGAATTTATAATAATGATAATTTTTTTATATTGCTTTCTTAGTTATTTCATTTTTCCCTAATTTTATTGGTTTTATAATCTCTATGGTTAGGATGGATTGCATTGACCTTTTATTTTAAATGTCTTTTTTTCATTTTGGACATTCGTATTGTTGATTATTTATTTGTTTGTATTGATTGAAATTAGTATTAACATTCTTAATGAGTATAGCGATGAAGTGTTGTAAGGTATTTAAATGTGGCAAGTGAAGGCAGTTTTTAATTTTGGGTTCTGATGCAGTTTTCTGCGCTAGCAATACAGAAGGTTGAATCGATTTATTGATTCTTTTTTTAACTTAGGTATACAAGACGTTCATTGATAAGAACCATATAGGATTGATTAGAAGGATTATGTAGATGATTCAGATACAGTTTTTAGCTAATTTGGATAGTTTAAATAGTAGGTTATATGAGTTGGAGACATTATCGTGCGGATTATCGTGCGGAAAATCGTTTTATAGTTTTATTGCCGTTTTATATGATGTCTTTTTATAAGTTAAGCTTCTGAATAGTTATTCCGAGGCGGTCATTCAAGTTTTGATGAATATATACCCAAGTATTTTATGAAAGTAGAAGAAAGAAATGGAAGTTGCGGTGACGAGGAATAAGGAACTTAGATTTGTGAGGATTGATCTTAGTTCGCCAATTTGCACTATATTGAAGGGATTATAGGGCTTTAATTACTTGGGTGCATGAAGAATAAGAGTCGTCTCATCTGCAAATTGTAGGAGATATTTGGAGGGATTTAAATAGAGAGGACCTGTTGAAAAGGAAATGTTATGGAGTTGAAGAAAGAGGAAATTTTCAAGGTAGAACTTATTCATAGATAAAATAGTTGTGACTTTTAGGAAGAAACTGTTTGCTGGTGAAAATAATATTGGCTTTTTGTTTATATTAAGCATATCTATTTCTAAATATCCATAGTATTAAATACAGAATGGTATACAATACTTGAACATGTTTTTAAACAGTACGTTAAAAGATATATTATTGTTTATAAAATATATATTATTACTTATATTTAGAAAAAAAAACATTATCTGAGCTGAGAACGAACAAGGGTATTATATAATATTATGAAGGTGCTTATATTGACTAGGTCCTACTCTTTGTTTATCAATATGCAAGCCAAACGTAAGCTTAGAGTCTAGGAAAACGTCAAGGTCTTTTACCAAGTTGACTTTAGAACGATTATTATTGAACAATTTATAATCAAACGTCAATGTTATTTTAGAACGTGAGAACTGTATATGGTACAATTTATCAATGTTTAGTTTGATATCATTTAGAGTACATCAGCTATATACTAAATTCATATCACACTGAATTTTAATACAGTTACAAACATTTCGAACTTTGTAATAAAGCTTTAAATCATCTACGAAATGCAAGTGGGGCACTGTTGTATCTGAGATAAGTCATTTAGAAAAATAATGAACAACAAAGGTTCCAAGTTGGACACCTGTGGGACACCTGATATAGAGATATACGATTTTGAGAGATTAGACTTAATGTTCACTAACTGCCTCCTCTCCGATAAATATACGGAAAACCAACTTAATAATGGGTTACCTAAACCATAATCTTGCAGTTTTTTAACAAGAACCGAATGATTAACGGTTCGAACGCTTTGCTGAAGTACATATACATAGCATGAACCTTAGAGTGTTCTCCAGGGCTACATGAATATAATCAATATAAATGAACAGATTATGTAGTAGCATAAAACCGGGTTGATTTTCTGCGATCACTGCCCAAAAAGCTTCAAACAAAGGCTTATAGGTCACATTTCAAATAATTTTGATAATTATGATAAAACAGAAATAGGCCTGTAATTATCTACATTAGATTTTGACTTAGATTTATGTATAGGTATTACCTATAAATCTTTCCACAAGCTGGGTAAGTATTAAGTATTTAAATACAACGAAAATATAAAATGTAAAGGATATGGTAAAATATTCTGACAGTTGTGAATAAATATATATCTGGAACATTATCTAGACTTGAACTAATATTTATATTCATTGAAACCAAAAAACTGGAGATATTATCTAGGGAAATCTGAATATTAATCAAGTTAATGGTAGTTTGATGCTCGAATGAGAAATGTAAGTTTGCAGATGGTTGATAAACTGAGGAAACATAAATTGCGAAAAGGTTTGCGATGTCAATGGCTGATGTTGCAATTTTGGTGGCATATATCATCGTTAGAGAAATACCATGACTTTGATTTTTATAATGTACATAACACCAAAATATCAAAATATTTCATGGTATGTGGAATGGCAAGTTCAATATTATCAATGTACCTTTTATAACATGACAAAATTTCAGATTTACATCTACTTCTTAAATAAATAAAAAACTATAGTGATCGTTTAATTGGAGTGACTGTTTCCATTTTCTATGAGCTTCTTTCTTACGCTTAACTAATTTAATAGCATGTTTTGAAAGCCACAAAGGGAATGCAAAATTCTTGGTGACTCTTTTAGCTACATACATATTTATTGCAAAGTAAATGATATCATATAATATAAATAAAAGTATGTTAATATCTGACAAAGTTTCAAAAAAAGACAAATCTATTCTACTCAGAAAATTATTGATTTTATTATAATCCGCATATTTGAAATCGTATTTAAAATTTTCGCTTTCATTATTAACATTAAAATGAGTTACTGGTAAGTGTATACTTAGCGAGGGATGATAAATATCATATAGAACGAATGGCGCACACTTATTTAACACAATATTTTCTAAATTAGAAAAACAGGTCCAGCATTGCATCTGACTTGTTATAGACTGTATTGAATTGATTCAATCCTAGGTTGCTTAATTTATCCAAAAATACGACTTTCGAAGTCGAAGTATCAGATAAGTTGGAAGAAGGTGCAAGGTGCAAGTTAAAATCTCTGACTACAAAAATATTATTTGATGGATGGCTTATTATAAAATCATCAACTGTCTTTACATGTAGATTGTAAATATCAACACTGGAATTAGGAGGTATATAGTAGCAACAGAATATAATTTTTTTTCTATTTATAGTAGTTTCGACTGCTATGATTTCAATCGAATTATTGGTTACTAATTGATTAGATGGTGTATTATTCCTTATGCTGATTAGGACACCGCCTCCTAATCTCTTGTTGCTGTTAAGTGATGATCTGTTTCTACGATAAACACTGTATCGATGATCAGACAGTTCTGCATTCATTATGTCCGGGTTAAGCCATATCTCACTTAAAGAAATAATGTCCACTTCTTCAAATAAACAAGAACAGTAAAAGTAACTCAATTTAATTCTGATGCCTCTAACATTCTGGTAATAAAGTGAAAGTTCCGTAAACATATTTATATTTGATTTGGTTGTTTTTGATTTACCAGATAAATGAGTTAGTTTTTTTGGGACGAAACTATTTGAGGAATGCCTTTATTTTTTAAGTTATCTTCGCCGTTTTTGATACTGGTAACTAATTATGGGTTGAGTAATTTAAGATAATCCCTTTGAGCAGTTATTAAGTCACTCTTAAACTTAACGTTACCAGATCAACTGCAGATTTTTTATCTTTAAAAATTAATTTGTTTGGTCTATGTTTACTAACGGGTGTCCAACAATTATTGCAGTCCCGGGTGGCGTTGGAATCAAAAACGTAGGTCGATTCTTACATGTTACAAATAAATGAACTGACATTTTTAATGCACATTTAGGTTATGTTTTACAATTAACACGTCAGTTCATTTATTTGGCACATGAAAGAATCGACCTACGTTTTTGATTCCAACGCCACCCGGGACTGCAATAATTGTTGGACACCCGTTATAATTCTAGTATTAACTAGAGATTTTTCTTTTTGCAAAACCAAGATTTTCATTTCCGGCCAAGGATTTCTATTAGTTTGTTTTAAGTATATCACATAATCTTTATCACATTATGGCACCTATATGCCAATTTTCTTAAAATTATTCTTTTTCTATTCATATTTGTTCCCACATTCTCAAATGACTTAGGTTACACAAAATGATATAACTTTTTTAATTTATTGTGTCTTTTTATTTAAAACATATGATTTTTTTTATAAACTTTTCTTCATAAAATATTTTTTTTCTTAGAAATATTACTCTAATAATATATTTTTTAAAACAAGTAGGCAATAATCTCTTCACAAAAGTAAGAGCCTAAAAATAAAATTTAATTGAAGGTGTGTCGTCATTTTCTGCATTAAAAGAGATTTACAAGTTTTAAGGCCATTTTGATAATTAGTATTTTAATCTAAAATTCAATTTTGAATTCAAATTGTGGTTAGAATTGTCGCAATTATTAGCTAAAATGTCTTTCTCTTAACAAAGCTAGCTTAGTTTGCCTCTAAAATTTTATAATGACATTTTTTTAACAGTTTAAAGAAGTTCTAGTGATTATTACAAACATTACAAATTTCCTCAAACGTATATATAATCTAGACGCAAAATTATTTTACCTCATTAGTCATTAGAAATAAATATCTATCGTTTTGGTTTCTTGGTATCATGAGTATTGATATAACTTACTAGTAAAATGGCATAGAACTAAATTGTATTGTGGAAGTTATGCATATATATTTTCTGATTTAATCAAATAAACTTAAATAGTTAAATGAAAAATGATTTTATAAAATGTTCCTTAATTCCTATTCTAGTAAAGCAAATTAAAATGTAGTTTAAATGATAAAATCGACTCCACTACGTTAAATTTAATTCGAAATTAAAATTTATGTACAAACACCACCCCACTTGTAGAAGGCGCACGCTGAAAACATATTCGAATAAGAACAACATAAACGCGCCCAATGTCGTGCAATAAGTCCCGCGAGAGAAAAAGTAATAGAGCACATCCTTCAGGCGATATTACACTTCTCTTGTAGTGGACCACAATATTTCCTGTCCTGATTGAGAATTGTGGAATCGCACCCTTCCGCCATGATATACGGCACGGTTAACTTCTTGCAAACTCTTCAGCATGAAATACGAGTGCACTAAAAGGATATACCGCCGTGGATAAAATCACGAGACGTCACGTCCCCTATTAAACTTTAAACAATGATTGAATGAGCTCTTGGGCTCTTCTCCGCGCACATACACACACACACACAAAACTACACGAGGGCCAGGCTTTTCGCCCTCCCCGTCCTCCTGTAATGCGATTCGTGAATTTTAGGTTTTCCATCTGATGTTGACCGATTTATCTGTCAGGGGAATGGAAAGTTTCCGTCTGGGTTTTATTTACTGTATTGGTAAAACTTACTTTCCATGCTGCAATGTTAAATATTAATCTTTCATACCCTCATAAAATATAACTATGGAATAATATTTGAATATCCAGTAAGTTTATTACTAATTTTTATTACTAATTAATTCACTTGTAGGTTAGATTGTTTGGGGGTTTAAATAATTCTATCCAATTTTCGGACTGCTGACACAGTTCCTTTGGGCTTCACCACCTTTGCAAAAACATGTGCATCAAATGCCCACCATATATGATACACATTGTAGTATCTTGCATCTGAGTTGTAAGCTATAAATCCACCTCACTCCTTAAGCATTTTCAATTAATTAAAGTTTACATCTTTTACTTACTTGATGAATGATGATGAAATAATTTCAATGAAGATTAACATGTGATATCATCGTAAATAAAGCTTCCTAACGTTCAGACAGTACAATAATGGAATATTTGATTTAATATTGTAGTGTTTAGTTTTAGCTATTAACCTACCAAAACATCTCCTAAATAATTTGCAGTAACCAGAAGAATCTTGGTCCATAATTCATGTTTATTATATAGGATCTTTTCATAGAAAATTGTATTTAATTGTAATTGACTGACTTACACCCCATTGAGTGGACATATTTTCACTGGCTTACGATTCAAACAATGAAAAATTTATTTGCTAGGTTTGGGTTACTTTGGTTATATGAGAAAGGAGAACAAGTTACGTAAGACAACTTTTAAAAAGCTGAACACTTAATAATAACACTTAATTATTACTAATTATAAAAATCAAATTTTAGAATATAGTTTAAGCACATTTTTATACTTATTTATTAACGCAGCGCAATTGAAAACAGAAAATTAAAATATCACTACGGTGTTATGAATAAAATTTTAGTTTAGCTCCAAAGTACATTTTTATATTAATTAATTACGACCTTTAATGTTAAAATTTTTCCCATCAGGGTCCTTTTTTCTTCGGAAGTAGTTCCGTTATGAAATATTTAAAAAGTCTAATCGAAAATATAACGCTAACAAAGAACAAGTTGCTCCGCGAACATACCTGCGACCCAATTATTTTCATAATTACTTCTCGTGTTCGCAAATAGGGTATCCCTTAAAGCGACCGAAGTTTAAAACATGCGGATAAAAGAAACCGAGTGGATATGCTGTAAAAAAAGGTATTTTATATGCAACGTTTATGAGCAAAGTTTTGTTTATTGCTGCGAGTTCGTTGTGAATTCGGTTAATATATGTTTATAATTAATGACGAAATATAATTAAGAGCGCTCGATTTTAATTAAAATTTATTTAATGGTTGTTATATATCGCAGGCGTTTAATTATGAAATTAGTTTTAAAAATGAAAAATTTATTTGTGTTAACAACGTTTATTGAATATTATTATTTATTTATGAGTTGTTTAATTATTGTTAATAATAGATGCATAATTTATATGGTTAAATTATGTATTACGCTATATAAATCACTATTCGATGAAATAATAACGAAATGTATGAATAGTTTTCTTCTTAAAAAAAACATCATTATTAAAGGAAAGGAAAATCTAAACCATTATATTTTCTATTTTATCATAGATTTACATTAGAACCAAAAGAAGGGATGATCATGTCTTATCTATTACAAAGCATAATTTGTTAGTGAAGGCCTAAATACTTCAATTCAAAATATTTTAACAATGCCACTACAGATTAGTAAAGATATAATTTATTTTAATATGAGTATGTATAAAGCTAAAAATACCTCATTTACATATTTAACATGGTTTATTCGTAATATTTATTATTGCCTACGTAACTATTAAAATGAGTTAGTAATTTTTATTCAATTATAGTTAAATAACATTATATAAATGAGAAGGGCGTCAGCAGACTCAACGATAAATGTAAAATAAAATTTAAATGCTTTTATGTAATACGGTGAATGGCCTAAAATATGCAATTTAAATTTGAGAGCGTGTCTTGTGCGTAAACGGAAAATGTATGCAAATAAAGCAGATGGCGGCATTATCATGGAACTATTCTCCGGGTTTTTCTTTGATAGACGCGTGTAATGTAATTTCGGTTTGTTGAGAGGAATGCTAGTTAAGAGTGTGGGACAGATGACATGTAAATGTATGCGCATAAACGGGAGACGGTTCGAATAATTCAGTAGCAAACCGCAGAAGGCCACAGGCAGCATAGCGCAGGGTACGTGTGAGCTCCGATGAACCCCGATATGCTAATATGGGGATTGTATTCAATTTGTCGAATGGATTCGTGAAAGATTCATTAATTGGACTTTGAATGCGGTTATTTGTAGTTTTAACAGCTAAAAGTTTAATACTTGCTGTTAGGTACGTCAATTATTGATGTTTATGTAAACTACAAATAATATGTGGATAAGATTCAAGTTATATCATATCGTCCAAACGTTCGCTCATTTATTTTAACATTAAAATTTCTAATGATAGCTCGTCATGGATATTTTATTTCAAATGCGGCAGAAAAGTTGGGCTATTGGCGTAAACTTTACATTTCTGATAACCTTACAAAAAAAGTTCATAGGCTAGCTATATCATGGCTGCCTAGGGGCTAATTTATGCTACTTCCTTGGAGATCAATTTGTCACTGTAAAAATTTCACTTTGACCAGCATTGTGTAGCTTTAATTCTTGTACTAATTGAATTTTATAGGGGTTTAATTTTAGATATTTGTGCATAATACGGTGTGATGACGCATTTAAATAGCTTCTGGATCTGGATCTGGATTGAGTTTGCCAAGGGTGATCAAATCATTGACCAGAGCATTTAGGCCTCACTAGGCCCGTTGTTCCCCTCTGACTGGAACAACCCTGCGTTATTCTATCACTCATTTAGCCACCCAAGGTGGCGAGCAAAGGACAGCACAACGCTTGGAGGGTTATCCCTTATGTTGGCCATGTTCGGCCAGAGCTCCCCTAGCATGGACTCTCTAAGGTGGGTGAGAGCCGGGCAGGTGGTTCATGTTCCACTGTCTCGTCCTCTTCTTCACATGCTCTACATATGGGGGTTTCCACCAGTTCCATAGTAAACAAGTGTTTCCCTAGCTGACAGTAACCCGTAAGGATACCTGTAGTAAGTCGCAGATTCCCCCGTGATAGTCGCAGATAATATTCAGCTGTTTTCAGATTGGGTGAGCGTATTGCTTCTTTGGCCTGTCTGCAGCGTCTGAGGTGTTGTCCTAACGTTGTTTTAGCATTTTGAGAGTGTCCTGTTTGAGGATGTCAGTGAGGCATTTCGGTGTTGGCGCGATCGGGGGCTTGTCCGTGGTATCACTAAAAACCGATCCAGCCCGCACCAACTCGTCTGCCTTGCTGTTGCCTTCTTCATTATTGTGTCCCTTGACCCAGCGCAGTTCAATACTGTTTGATTGTGCTGCATGTTTCAGGGTACTTTTACATTCTTTTACTAGTCTAGAGGTGATCTTGTGACCACTCACTGCTAGTATTGCTACCCTACTGCCTGTAAGGATGTGGATGTTCCTATCACGGATGTCACGGTGTAAGATTTCTTTCGCCCCTCGAATGATGCCAACGATCTCTGCTTGCAGAGTAGTTGTGTGCTTCTCTAGGGGTATGGCTAATGAAAGGTCCATTTGTTGCGAGTAAATTCCCACACCTGATCCTCTTTTGGTTTTAGAACCATCGGTGTAAATTCGGAGTGTTTCTCCACCCTCTACACTCCAGGTTCCTCTTTTTATCGATACATTATAGGGTCTATTGAAGACGTAGCAAGATGGCAAATTGTCTGTCTTCCTTCCAAGGAAAAGTGTCTTCTTGACAGCCTCCTCTAAAAGGTGACAATGTCTGCCAGCCCTGCCTCCTTTGTACCAGAGTCCAACTGAGTTTAGGTGCAGTGCTGCCGCCGTGGCCATCTCCTCTACGTATAAGTCGAGAGGTGAAAGGCAGAGCATTGCTTCCATTGCTGTAGTGGGTGTTGTTCGCATTGCTTCGGTCGTGCTGAGGCATGCTATCCTTTTCAACTGAGTAAGCTGCTTTGCTGAGGTTTTCTGTCTGGCTCTGGACCACCAAACCAGTGCTCCATAGATTAGCATTGGTCTTACTACCGCTGTGTATAGCCAAAAAGCTATCTTGGGAGATAGCCCCCATGTCTGCCCCACAGCCCTCCGGCATTGCCAGAGGGAGACGCATGCTTTTTTACATTTTATTTTGAGATGTGGTTCCCACGTCAGCTTGCCCTTGAGGATCACTACCAGGTATTTGACTTCCGACGACAATGTTAACTGGTTGTTGTGGAGCTTAGAAAGCTTTAGCTTACCTAGTTTCCTTTTCTTTGTGAAGAGGACCATTTCAGTCTTTGACGGGTTTATGGTCAGAGACTGGTCGTTACATAAGTGTTCAATTATTTTGAGGGCTGCCTGCATCAAGCTGCATAACACCGTCTCAAATCTGCCTGTTAGCAGGATGGTTATTTATTTATTTATTTATTTATTTATTTATTTATTTATTTATTTATTTATCTTTGGTCTCCTTTCTTGAATAATTCACAATAAACATATTAATAAAAATAAAAACATACATTCAATTTTGGGCAAAAGGAGCACAGGCGGAGTTCACAATTAAATATGGTCTTCCACTCTAACCCTTTCTTTACCATGATGTTGAGGGAGCTACTATCCTCTTCGACATCTGGAATCTTCAATATTTACTTTTGTTTAGTGTATTTTTCCCCTTTTTCGGAGAGAATTTTCTGGCTGTTAATGTCAGCATGACAGATATATAAATATATGTCATATCCTATGGTGTGGAAGCCATTGTCGTTAAGTCGCTGCAGTAGGCTGTCAACAACTATGTTCCACAGGAGTGGTGAGAGTACTCCACCCTGTTGGCAGCCTCTAGCGACAATCTTTCTGACAGTGGTGCTTCCTACATTTACTGCCCTAATCTCCAGCATGCTTTTGATCCATTCACACCATGCGTGGAGAGAGCAGTTTTCATTTTTCTAAAGGTCGTTTTATCGAAGGCACCTTCTATGTCAATGAACACGCCCAAGGTGGACATTTTGTTGTCCAGAGATCTTTGGATTCGGTCTACAACAGTGTGCAGAGCTGACTCCGCTGATCTCCCCTGAGTGTATGCATGTTGGTTAGCGTGAATCGGGATCGTAATCAAAGTCGTCTCGCGAATTAATCTTTCGCACAATTTCTCTAACGTTTTCAGGAGAAATTACGTTAGACTAATCGGGCGGTGTAATTTGGCTAGTGTATAATCTATACGGACAGGTTTCGGCATGAAGATAACTTTTACTTCTTTCTATGCTAGAGGGATGTATCTGAACGCAATACATGCCATGATGATTTTGGCTAGGTGGGCTGACAATATGTCCAGCCCCCATTGGAGGAGGGCCGGGAATATACCGTCCAAGCCTGGCGCTTTAAATGGTGAGAAGGTTTTGATTGCCCAGGTTATACGTGCCCCTTCCTTGAGGTGATCTGCCACCTCTCAATCCTCCTGGGAAATGGGTGTTAATGATAATCTCAGCTGCTTCTGAGAGGTTAGAAGAGTAACTTCCATCCACCGTATTAGGCAACCTAGCCTTGCAGCTGCCGAGTTGGTTTCTACATCCTCACAAAAAGACCTCCAGGCTGCCCTTTGTCTTTGTCTTATTAGTTTTTTGTAGTCTTGTTGGATGTTTTTATAGAACATCTAGTCCGACTGTTGTTTAGATTTCTTTGCTTTATTAAGCAGCTCTCGCAGCTCTTCTGAGATGGTCGAGCTCTCCGCACCACCAGGGTGTGGCGTTCCCGGAGTCTTCCACGTTTCTCGTAGGGCAGGAGTCCTTATATGCTTTTATAGTGAAGTGTTGAAACATATTTACATAGGCTTCAATGTCTTCCACTGTATTAAGTTGGCCGGTAGTTTCGCAGGTTCGCAGACTCTGCGAGAGGTTGTCTATCTCCGTTAGTCTCGGATTTCGAAGTTAACGTGTTTTCTTACCGGTTGTATGTGTTAGTGTATACATATTTGATCTACCTATGATCTGACATTGAAACCGACGGTGATACATGCCAGTCGTGGATTTTGTTTGAGATACCGCTAGTCGCCAATGTAATGTCTATTACAGTTTGGCTCCGAGTTGTCACGAACGTGTGTTCAGAGCCTCGGTTTAGTATTTCTAAATTGTTACAAATGATAAATTCATGTAGTGACTTACCTCTGTTGTTGGTGTCCACGCTGCCCCACATGATATGGTGTGCGTTAGCGTCGCAGCCAATGACGAGATGAAGTTTCTCCATCTCACAGTGTAGCACGAGTTGCTCCAGTCCCCTGGTTGGTGCAGGGGCGTCGTGAGGGAGGTAAACTGACGCCAGGATGGTGTCTTCGTTGCCGTCTCCTGCTGACAGCCTTACCACTGTGATGTCACTGGTGGAAAGCTGTGGCACAAGATAGGATGTTATGTGCTTAGGTATGTAAATACATGATCTAGGCTTATTAATTGTGGGATGTGTGAATATGTTCCCATTTAACTTACCAAATCCACAAACCGTGTATTTAACAATCCATGGTTTTTGGATGACGGCTATTGTGTCCTGCATAGTGTCGAAATGGCAGCAAATGGTTGCCACGGCCGCCCTACAATGATGCAGGTTACACTGTATCACCTTTACTTTACTGGCTTCCGCCCGGTGTGCCTCCATCCTCCGTTTTAATCGGGATCTCCACCCGAGGTGTTAATTAGCCAGTTTTATGGGAAGAGTGGAGAATTTATAGCTAATCCTTCCTTCCTTTTCTTTGACGAACTGGGCATCCTTTTTTTCTACCCCGAAGAGAAGTATGTGACCGAAGGGTTCCTTCTTCTATTCAACATGGAAGACGCACCAGCTCTTTACTTCCATTGCGGCGTTTTGTGCTTGCACGCTTTCGAACCACCTTTCTGCTTCATTAGAATAAAACCTTTTATTTCAAAGAGTAGATTGTTCACGAGCTTACAGAGGGGATTATTGCTATTTCTTAATTTTGTAAAGTAGATATACATAGTCCACCAAGGAATGGCAAATAGCTTGGTATATATAGTTTAGATATTAATTCCGTAATTCTGGATCTAATGTGTCGCACTCTTACATGTTTTTTTTTAAATTGGAAATGGTACTTAAATGAGAATTTGGCATCAAAGAAGATACGTTAGTATTTAGAGTAAGATCGTGCTGGGTTATAAATACTATTAATCTAAATTTAGTTACTATTTATTGGAATAAGAATTTTTCAATTAAAGAACAATAATCGAATGTTAATTTTAATGCACAATTTATTAGCCTATAGCTTAAGTTCATTTCTTAATTCCTATAAGGATCAAAATGCCATTGCTAATGCTGGGGTATGACTAGAGAGAGCTAGATGGTCAATAAAAACGAGGCATTAATTAGGGTTAATCAAATTCGATATAATTCTTAATGATATGGTTAAAAATATCTAAAGCTTTGAAGTAGTCAGCTACTTTAATCTTATTATCAGGTCGAAAGTGATTAGGAGATTTAACGAACGATTGATATATTTTTTAGGAATATAAATATAATATTTTATTTTAATTGAGCCGTATTTTTTATATATTTCTTTAAAATATATCGTAATATTAATATCTCAGATAATAATAGCCTCCGACACATGTTCATGTGGCCAGCTCAATTGCTTATATTTTAATTGTAGAAACTTGAAATAAATAGATTTATAAGGAGTAGAAATTGACAGTTGTATAAAAACGTTCATTAGAGAGAGTTTTAATAAAACTTTAATTTAATTTAATAATAAATAAAACCCATTTGTTTTCACCAAGAGATAAGATATAAGAGACAGTTATTCAAGAAATATCTATCGTTTTCATTTTGGACCACCAATGAGAATTATAAAACAAATCAGTATTTGTAGATAAATGGTATTTAAGATTTTTCTACCATTAAATAAATATAAATATAATTATGCTATCATTTATAGTTAAAAAGAGATATGATTTTGTTCATGAGAAATTAATCTTAGTATAGAGACCACTTGTGTAATACAATTTTAATAATTGATAAGGAAGTGTAAGCGTGCTTAATTTCAGCAGTGGCAAAACAATTTTTTAATTTAAATTTTTAATATAAAATCGCTGTTAATTTTTTTTATATGCTAACAATCAAAATATTGAAATATTGAAATTTGTACTTGTTTGCTTAATTAAATTAAATAAATACTCAAATAATTTGCTAGTAAAAAGATTTATAATAAAAATTACCAATAAAATTTCGAAACCCAAGTTAGTAAGAATTATATTTATACAAATTATTTCTAATTGAAACATTTTTCAATTCAGTATAAGTATCGATTACCGCTTAGTAAAGGTCGTAAGCATAATATAAAAAAATCTCGTTTCCAGTTTGTTCAAAATAAAATAATGGAGATAGATAGATATTTTCTTTATTTTCCAAGGTTACATTATAAATATATACATATATACATACAGATGCAAAGTTGAAAAATACTGTCAATAAAAAGATACAAAAGAAATATTAAGTAAAACCTTAAATGCGAGAGTAGATACTCTTAAAACTAAATATATACTTAATTTAAATATAAATTCAGGTTACATAAAAATATTCCTGTAATGAATATGGTTCCAATTTGCAAAGCAAGTTAAATATTTTAATTTTATATAAACCAAACAAAGCTATATTATTTAAACAAGATGGTAAATTATTATAAAGTTTAATTGACGAATAAATACATCTTTTTCTGTTTTTGACAACTTATGAACAGGGTAACAAAAATCTGTTTTATTTCTGGTATTATAAGTATGTTTGTTATTAGCGGATTCAAACTAGGACTTGTTATTCACAGGGAAATTAAATATTAATATATATAAGCCATATATTGTTAACATGTTTTGGAAATGAAAATAATTTCTACATGATCTTGTTGCACTTAAAGATAACATAATTCTTAGTACACGTTTTTGAATAATGAACACCCTTCCTATATCTTTTGATATTCCCCAGTAAATGATACAAAACGTCAAAAGTGATACAAAATTGGAATCATAGACCATTCTAGTTGTTTTTATGATAAACTATATAACATTTTTAATAAATCCGTGCCATTAGCAAAACACTCTAATAGCTCACAGTATCCTCCTTGGTTCTCCGTTGAAATCAAACGTAACATTAAGTTAAAAAATCACTTTCATCATAAATGGAAGCGTACAGGTTCAATTTTTTTTCATAACGAATTTAAACGACTTAGACGATTAACAAAAATTCAAATTGCTGATGCGTACAAACTTTACATTCAAGGGCTCGAAACTAACCTCAAAACGAATCCTAGAGACCTGTGGAAGTACATCCATCAGAGGAATGGTACATCTAGAATCCCTGGGCAGCTGCATGATGAAAATGCTTCTTACTCATCACCCCAAGATAACGTTAATGCGTTTGCTAATGTTTTTTCTCGTGTATATACTCAAAAGGATTTTTTGAAACCTCATGAGATTTTCTCGAATCGGGAATCCCTAGTTATGCCAACCATTCAGGAGTCGGATGTCATCAAAAGCATCAATCGCATAAAATCCTCAAACACATGTGGAGATGATCGAATCCCGATGTTTGTTATAAAAGACTGTAGATTCGTACTCGCGAAACCGTTATCGATTATATATAATCTGTCTGTAAACACAATGACTTTTCCTGATGTTTGGAAGCTGGCCGTAATTAGTCCAATTTTTAAACGAGGGGACCCTAGTAACATTGAAAATTATAGACCCATTGCTATCCTCTCCAATTTCGCAAAAATTTTTGAACATCTTATTTATCAAATAATATATAATCACACTAAGAATTATATTGCACAGCAGCAACATGGATTCTTTGCAGGCCGGTCAACGACAACGAACCTGGCAATAATAACTCAGGATATTAGTGAAGCTCTTGACAATCGCAGTCAAGTAGACGTTATATACACTGACTTCTCCCGTGCCTTTGATACTATTGACCATAGAATATTGCTAGCTAAACTTTCTGCATTTGGACTGACAGAGAATTTTGTAACATTTTTAGCATCGTATCTGGACAATCGGACAAATTATGTGTACTTTAACGGATTTAAATCCCACAAGTTTGTATCATCTTCAGGTGTACCACAGGGATCCAATTTGGGTCCCTTGCTGTTTAATTTATTTGTAGATGACCTAATTACATCCATATCGTGCCCGGTATTAGCATACGCTGATGACCTTAAATTATATAAAAACATAAATAGTTCATTAGACTGCATCGATTTGCAACAAAATTTAACTAAAATTGTAACCTGGTGCAGCACTAATAAGCTCTCTTTAAATATTAATAAATGTGTTGCTGTCACCTATACACGCAAGCTGCACCCAGCTACTTATGATTATATGATCGATAGCGTAGTGCTTCGACGTGACATACGGATGAAAGATCTGGGAGTTTTGTTTGACTCGCTCCTCACATTCTTAGATCACATTAATAACATAAGTTCTTCTGCTTTAAGGATGCTTGGCTTTTTAATGCGTACCTCTAAGTATTTCAATGATACTAACCTGATAAGGGTTTTATATTTTGCATTGGTTCGCAGTCGTTTAGAGTATGCTTCACTTATATGGTATCCGTTTTATGCCAGCAATTCCTGGGCCGTCGAACGAGTACAAAAGCGGTTTCTTAAATTTCTAAGCTTTAAAATGAACGGTGTCTACCCTGATCAGACTGTGAACTATAATAGTTTATTGTTAACACACAATTGTACCTCCTTGTCAGAGAGAAGAGATAGGAGTAGCAGACTATTTATATTTAAATTAATAACCAATGTTATAGATTCACCCCAGTTATTGTCTTTGATTAATTTTAATGTTCCCCGTATAGCATCACGTCAACCCCTTACTTTTTTATACCAACTGCATCTACTAACATTTTGCTGAAGGCCCCTATTGTGCACATGAGCCGTAACGCCAATTCATATTATAAAGATATATTTATAGGCGCTTAATTATATACTTATGTAGTGTTTTTTTTAATGTTTTTCTCCTTATGTTTAAATTACTACTTAGTTCAAGAATTAAATAATTTACAATTTATTAGTTTCTTACTGTTTTAACTGTAAGTATTAACCATGTTAATTTAATTTAAGTTAATCTATTTAAGTTTACTGTATTTGATGATGTCTCATTTAGGTTCTTCCTGTCGGACAATAAAGTTTATTATTATTATTATTATTATTAAGCACCCGAAGCATATTAGATATTTGACTAAGTTGTGAAACAGTGTAATTTATCATCGATTACTATTCCTAAAAATTTAGTGTGCGAGTCGAATTTGTATTTATCATAATCTAAAATTGTATGTTTTGGTGTATCCATTGAATTATTGGTCTTAAACAAAATACAGTATGTTTTGTTTCTATATAACTCTAAATTATTATTTATAAACTATGGTTGAAGTGATTTAAACAGTGCACTTCCAAGTTGCAAAACACTAGGAAAATCTGGACAGGAAATATATTATTGCGCTATTATATTTCTTTACAAATTGTACTTAATGCATTACATTTTAAACCTGTTCAGTCACAATTAATTTTTAAACGTTAAAAGATTACAATATGAAAGGAAATGATATAATAATATATAGACATAAATGATGAGTTTTTAAAATATTGTTTGCAACCTAAATAATATAATATATAGTTTTAATACCCTTATTATATATGAATAAATTCTATATAAATTCAGCTGTAGAAATTTATAGAGCAACTCAGTAACAGCCGAGCAAAAGTGTCCGCCATGTATTACTAATTAACGACGTAAATAGAGAAAATTAGTACAGTCTCCCATAGGAATTATATTTTAGTGGCATTTCAAGTTAAATTACCTAACGTAATTTATTTTATAATGCGAACACACAAATTCACCCCCCAAATAAGCCATTAGAATAATTCAAGTTAAAGTGGTTGACGTGGCGGCTGGTGGGTATGTGTGTACTGTGCCCAAATTTAAGACCGCCTCGCAACTACTTAACTCCCTCACAACACAAATTAGGTAAAACTAGATCAAAACAATAGTTATAATCGTCTTTACTTTTACTTATTAAAGGAATAATCTTATATATATATATATATATATATATATATATATATATATATATATATATATATATATAAAGCCTTTTCTACAGTCGTAGCATCCCTTATTTTATAGACAGACCTATTGGCTTTATTTGCGTTCGAAATATATTTATGTGTCTCGCTAGTATAGCGAACGTAGTATGAAAGGTGGAAGGCGTCGGAGATACTGGTTTTAAATTTCCAATATTCACGGCAACGAATTTATTTATGCTTTTCTAAACGGAATGGGGGAATTCAAATGTGAACAGAACATTTTCGTATCAATATATCGAATGTAAAATTGAAAGGAGTCATATTTCTTATGTATACGTAACGTTGTTAAGAACCGTGACAAAACACGCATTTAAAATTAATCCGGACATCTGCGTATATAATTTTATAACACGATCGTGTAGCCTTTCAATGCATTTCAACTGAATATAAAGTCCACTGTGAGAAAAACTTTTAGTAAAAGCTAAGGAAAGGAATATAAAAATAACTATTTCTGTAGCAGCTCCACTCACAGTAATGGAATTAAATTAAACTCTATCAGTTGTTGATTTTAACATTAAATTGTAAACTTTAACCTTTCAATGCGTGCCGCAAATAATTGTGAATATTAATGTATGCATACGTTGGTATGTAATTTATAAATATTATTTTAATGGAATATTAAAAGCTTTTATTATAAAAAAGGGCTTTCAGTTCTAGAATATTTTGTTATGCTGTTCGATTTTTAAATTAATTCGCCAATAAATACGAGATTCGGTAATAAATTGTATTTTATTTAAACCTCTTCTATTATTAATTTTGATTTTACTTTAAATACAAAATGTACCTATTAACATTTGATAACAAATCACCATCTAAAATTTTTGCCAATTTATATATTAAATAATAACTTAATTATTGTAAAACATGCTACATAATCACATTAATAGATCACTTCTGTTTTTTTTAAATTAATTGCATATAATTATTTACGGCTAAATATTTTTAAATACTGATTTGTTGGTAAACTAAGAGCCATGTTTATTTCCTAAGATTGTCCAAATAATTTAATATTCATTGATTTTAAATTTTATTAGTTATACATTGATGTAATTGTAATTTTTTTAAGACGTGAATACATTACATTATTTGAAAATGAGAAAGATAGGAAATATTTATAATCATTTCAATAAAAAATATATTACCATAAATGCGCCATCTATTGTTTGAACGTTGCATTATTACCCTGTTTAAATGAAATCCGGGAGAACCTGACCTTAATGTTCCTGATAAAAAAAAACCTTCCAAAGTATTCATGAAATAGGCACACACTTCTGAATACGGTCAAGGTCTTTCTGAAGTTTGGTTACATCAATTTGGCATTTGATTTTAGTGAAATTTTTTAGATTATCTGCATTTGAAAGCAAATCACAAGTTATTGATTCAAGTAGGTCATTTATATACATTACAAACAATTCGAACCTTGGAGAACTACAGAGGAGACATGAACTATATGATATTTGAAGCCATTATATGTAACATATTTATACCTTTCAAGTAATTATGATTCAAAGAATGCAATTAGATTATTTGAAAGTTCTAATGCACATAACTTCGCTAAGAGCACTGTATAACTGATAGAATCATATGCCTCTGAGAAATCCAAACAGACAACATCTACTTGATTATGGAAATCAATAGTTTCAATAATAAATTGAGTAATATTAACTAGATTTAATACATTGCATCTTTGGTACATAAATCCATGTTGAATTTCTAAAATATAAGGTCTTATGTCTTTATAGATATTAGAAGTTTTTTAATATTATAACAGCTCGGTACTTCTTTACATTTGTTCTATCCCCAGTGGATAGTGGAAGTTGTAGAATATACTGAGTTTATTTTTATTCGCAAACCTCGTGTCTTTTGGCAGTACAAGTTCAAGGAGTGATGATCATGATTACTATTGGGCGGATTCAGTTTTCCTGTGGTATAGAAATTATGGATGGGATTTTGATATATTTCATTCCCAGGTTATTTTCTCTTTCATTGACACGCGTAGATAGCTCATTCTTAACACTACAATAATATTCCAGCTGCTCTGGTGTGTTATCTTTCGAGATTGTTATGCCATTAAGAGCGTTGTTATTTTTTAATGAAGAAAGGGTTTTCATAATTTTGTACACACATTGCTCATCTCTAAATAGAAGTCTTAATGTGCACTTGTTCTGCTTAGTATTATCAAATTTATATATATATTTAATGTATATTTTATACATTTAATCAATTTTTCATCATTTTCCCTTTTTGTTTGACTTCAGCCATTTATTTTGCGAGAACCATTGCAACGACGTTTCTCACGTTCTATTACTTTCTGGATGACCATTTCTGTATCTAGTAGTATGTTACGTATAGGAGCAGATTTGAACATTTTCACTTCATTCTGGAGAGCCACAATTACCGCTTTTAAGCCGTTTATATCATAGCTGAGCTTCGAACAATTTAAACATGTCCACAGTAATCCAACCGTTTTTGAATTTATTTTACGGCCTCCGATTTTGTGGTATCAACACAATTGATTTTATATCTATTCTTGCAAATACATCAATGTACCGTATTGTGCTCCTCATAGATACTATTACAATATATGCTAGTTGATATTCTGTTAAGTATATAAAACAATAATAATAAATGACCCATATAAAAAATTGAGACCGCAAAAACGTCTGGAATTTCGAATCCACAAGGCTGATTTGCATCGAAAATGTGTGTACACACTATACACTTACTTGAATAAATGTCAATTAATAAGCAGATAACTACCAAATTACATAAAACTGTCACATACACAATGTGTAACACAACTATACAGTGTGTTTTTGATATGAAGCACTATATCCTTCTTTTTGACATAATTATTCACAGAGCACTTATTAAACGTGGATCATTCATGACATATTGATTCAAAGTCCTCAACTATTAACGCTGATTATTTTGCTGATGAAACGAATTTTTCAAAAAATGCAACTAAGAATTTTTATAATAACCAAATGTAGACTGAAACTATCCACTTAATATACTTGAAGTTCGTTTTCAACATGAGTTCTCGTTGAATATTTGGGTTAGAATTGTGGATAACTGGATAATTGGACCGGTATTTCTACTGAGAAAACCAACTGATAAGAGATATAGCAACTTTTGAGAAAAAACGCCACTTCAATTTCTGCGGGATGTACCATTGGCAACAAGAAATGTAATCTGGTAGATTACTGGTTTGGTCGAGGTCGGCCTCACTCATTACCTAATAGATCTCCAGAATGAAACCCCAATATTATTTCCTATGGGGCTTTTAACATTACTCTAGTGGAAAATGTGAAAAACCTGTGAAATCGAATGATATTGCTTCATACAGTAGAAATGATGAAAATAGTAAATTACATAATTATTATTTTAAAACATGATAAACATCAAGAAACATTTTGGAATTAAAACTTCCCTATTGATTTTTAGAGCTTAATGTAGTGATTTATTATTGACTAGCGGTTATGAAAGCAAGGCAGAAAAAAGTTCTTTGTATAATAGATGATATATTGCATGATTCAAATTAGCCACTGTCTCTAAATTTTAATGTACTTGCAAAAAACACAGAAATTGTTTGAGTTTGAAATTTAGAATATTATTAGAGCAGAAATAAAAACGGTGGTACAGAGAAAAAAAGAAGCAAGAGTATGACAATATAGTAAAATGCAAATATTATGAGAAAAGCGCAACAGAAAGGGGAGAAGGAGAACGAAAAAGAATGCGAAATAAGAAGAAACCAAAGAAAACAAAATTAAGATGTTATCATTGGTTAATAACTCATTATGATTATTGAGCCGGTAGTTTTCTTCCTTAATGGCTTTTTTAATCTCTAATCCCTCCATCAGGTTAAGTCGATGTCCTTTTTCCGAAAAGCGAATCGGTTTAATACCTCCAGGTTGGTATCCCGTTTCTATGCAATTATCTGTTAATACCGTACCCGGTGTTTGATTTTGTATTGACTTATGATGTTCTTTGAATTTTGTCTTAAAATTGCGCCCTGTTTGTCCGATGTAGATTCCGCTGCAACGTCCACAGTTAATTTGGTATACCCCTGATTTATCTTCAATTGTATTATTAATGATTTGTCTGTCCAAATTTTCCCTGTTTACTTCTCTAGTCTTGTGTTTGTGTAAAGCTTTGGAGATTTTTCTACTGGTATATTTTGTAAAAGGTATTACTGCATATTTAAAGTCCTGGGTAGTTGTAGTCCCTTGGTATAGAAATTTCTCTGCTATGTTCTTTAATTTTCTTTTAAAAATTCTGCGACTGTCGATTTATTGTATCCGTTATTAGTTGCTATTTGGTAAATAATGTTTAACTCTCTATTGTAATCAGTTGTATCCAGTGGTATATTGATTAAGCGGTGAATATGTGCATTCAAGGCTACGAGTTTTATATGTTCGGATTGTTGTGAATCGGTAGGTATTATGGCGTCCGTAGTTGTTGGTTTGCTATATATTGAGTATTTAAGTGTCTTATTGGTCCGTGAAAGCGTTAAATCCAAAAAGTTGAGTGAGCCGTTGATTTCTTTCTCCATTGTGAACTGAATATTTTCATTTATTGAGTTTAGATACTTAAGAAATGAATCCAGTTGTCTGTATGTGCTGCTCCATATGCAAAATACGTCATCAACGTATCTACACCAGTAAGTGACATTTTTGATTAGATGATGGTCTGATTTAAATAATTCGTTTTCTATAAATTTCATTAAAAAATTCTGCTAGAATAGGTGATAGTGAAGAACCCATGGCAAATCCTTCTCATTGTGTGTAAAACCTATTATTGAATCTAAAATAATTTTGGGCTAAGCAAGTATTTAAGATTCTTATAATTTCTTCTGATTTATATTCTAATGTTTGTCCTTGGAGGTTGTTCTCAATTACGGATTGTAATTTACTTACAGGTATTGATGTGAAGAGGCTTTTTACATAAAATGATACGAGAATAGAATTCCCGTTGATTGTTATATTTTCCAATTTTTCCACCAGTTCTAGAGAGTTTTTTTATTCAATATTCTGATTTGCAAGCAATTATTGTAGGCAGGATTGTATTAAAAAGGCACGAAAGTTTGTATGGAGGGGCGTTAATATAGCTCACTACTGGTCTTATTGGTATATGTTCCTTGTGGATTTTTGACATTCCGTAGAGTGTTGGTGCTTTCGGGTTCATTGAGTTAAATTTGAATGCTTCTTTCTCCGGAATTATTGATTTGGAGCGCTTAATCGTTTCTTGGATCTGTTTTGTTTGATATATGTTAGTTGGAACTTTACTATGTATTTGAAAATTATTTTCTTCCAGGAAGTTGTTAACTTTTTCTATGTAATCAACCTTATTAAGTATAGTTATTGTGTTACCCTTATCTGCTTTGCAAATTATCAGATTATTTTTATTGCATTTAATTTTGAATTGTTCAATGATTTGATGTTCCTTCTTGGCGAGTGGATTATTGCATTTTGATT
Organism: Ontholestes murinus; assembly: GCA_963969525.1. Taxonomy (NCBI): domain Eukaryota; kingdom Metazoa; phylum Arthropoda; class Insecta; order Coleoptera; family Staphylinidae; genus Ontholestes; species Ontholestes murinus. Next base: position 56,713,903 of record OZ018390.1, on the reverse strand, counting down.
TGTCTAGACCATTTTTAATAATATTCGAAAATGGGATTTTATCCGTAGATGAAGTAATTTGCATAAGGTTAATTGCAACTTCTGTTTCCAGTGCTAGATCTTCGTGTACTATCTTCGGGTATTAAAAATGGGCTAGATAAATCAGAGGCTACAATCACCTTATAAGTAATGGGTCGAGTGGAAGAACACGAGAAACTGTGAACTTCGTCTTCAATATCTATGCTTCAAATTTAATAATTAAACGCATGTATGTATTTTTGTGTTCGTTTTTATAGATCTTGTAAAGTAAATAAATTAAACGAATGTTATTTGGTATATGATAGTTCCTGTAAGCTACACATTAAAAGGTTTCAATCAATGATTATTAATTAAAACACTTTAACTTTGTTTGTATAACAATACAGTGTTATACAAACAAAGTTAGTGTTTTAATTAGTGTTCAACATGTATAACGAAGTAGATGCCTTAAAAATAAATAAAACAATGATTATTAATTTTTAAAGTGGTAAATCTGGAGAAGATAATGAAAAATAAAGAAGTAATTTGGAGCTGCCAAAGACAATAACATCTTTATTTGGACAAACATAATTGTATTTAGGACAAATTTAAATTGACGTTAATTAAGGGTTAGTCCGTCCATTTGGGCTAGTTAACATCGTTCTGTCTGCCCTACAGAACTGGAATTTATCATCATATGTAAGGAAGAAATCGTAAAGGTAGATGTGAGTATAAATTAAAATATAAAATATCTACTGTATTACCTGCCTTAGATCTTTTATTTACTTGACGCCAAATGCAAGAACAAATTTTCTAAGACTCGTTTATAAAAGGCAACGCCCTGCAATATTTTAGCCTCTCGAAAATGTATAGTTTGAAAATGAAAGAAATCATAAAGTTGAATATTAGTAGAAATTAAAAGACAAAATACCTACCAAATCTCACTAAGAATCGTTTATACAAAAACAATGTTTTTTTTTTTACATTCATGCTTCTTTTGACAATTTATTTCAATGGCGGCAATATTCCTCAAAGCAGTTTTAAATTAATATAATTCAATTTTCATGTTAATTTAGGAAAGATAATACCTGCCTCAAAGGCCAATAATACCAGTTTTACTAAGATATAAGATGTATTAACATGTGGAAAATTTGTTAAATAATTTTCCCCTATCAGTATTAGCTAGTGTTGCCAATAAAAGCAGCAAAAAGTAGTATTATCTGTTAGAATTTTTCGTTTTCTTCTTGCATTTTGTTTGTGCCACAACAAGAAAATTTGTATAAAAAATGAAATTATCAATGTTTGGATATTAATTATGTAATTAAGTTGTTGCAATATGAAATATATATTCCAAGCTAATTTAAATACTACATAAATACACAAGAAACAAGATAGATAAATTAAATAAAAATAAAGAACACTGAATAAAACACTTACTATGTTTTTGTAATTGAAAATTGAAATTAATTTTTTTGGTGATATATGTAAAAACGTTTAATTTTTTTTTAAATTGTATGTACGAATTTTGTTTTGCAAATGTTTAATAAATCACTGAATAAAAAACTTACTATGTTTTTAACCACTATAATTTATTATAATATATAAATATATTACAATGTGTACGACATAAGTTTCGACTTTTGACAGTCATTATCAACACTTGATAATGACCGTCAAAAGTCGAAACTTAAGTCGTACACATTGTAATATATTTATATATTATAATAAATTTTAGTAGTTAAAAACATAGTAAGTGTTCTATTCAGTTTTCATTATGAATTACCACATAGTAACGGTCGCAACCATCATTATGATTAAATAAAAATAGGGAGAAGAAAAGCTGAGAGAATAGAAGATTGGAAGATGGAAGGTAAAAACAATACAAAGAAGATGAAGAGAATAAGGAAATGAGAACAAGAAAAAATAATAAGGTAATCTAGAAATAAGGAAGAGAAATACAAGAAGAAAAAACGTTAATAAAATCGCAACAGGCGATTTTAGTGATGAAAACGTGTCTAAACTAAAAGTAGTTGAAAGAAAGTCATGGATTTTTCTGGCAAATCTAAGTAAAGATGTAACTTGTGATGATATAGTAGCCTGCCTAAACGAGGAAAGCGGATATTATTACTGTGAAAAACTAAATTTAAAATCGGAACGAATGGGATCCACATTCAAAATCGGAATTCTTTTCCATCTGGACTCTACTTTTAACTCATCTGGGCTAAAGGTACGTTTGTAGATAAATATTTTTTTCCTAGACAGAACATAACGAAAATTTTCGCCAAGACCAACAGGTACGGCGACAACATACAAATAATAAATAATAATAATTACTTTATTGTTACAACTAGAGTTTTACATACGTCAATTAATTGCTTAGGAACTAGAGATAATCTTATAATAAACATATAATTTGTTTTAATATATATGAATATACAAATAGATATATACATACATATGAATGTTGGCACATCTGTATGAATAGTGTGCATGCACGTTGTAGCAAACATTCTAATTAAATAACACAAATATAAATGTAATAACTAAATTAATAAACAGAAATAAAATAAAATACAAGTTAAATTTAAATAATGTTACAAATGTCCGAGATTAAAAATGACATTTTAAAACTGATTACAAATCATTGGTATAACATATAAATATAAAAGCTAGAAATAAATATATCAAGTTGCTTGAAGTTAAAAAAGATTAAATATAGATATAATATTAAAACTAGACATACAAAATTAAAATAAAAACAATAAGATAAATAAATAATTAAGTGATTAAAAAATTATAATTAAAAACAAAATTAAAATAAAAAATAAGTTAATAATTAATAAAATAAATAAATAAATAGATAAAAACACTATAAAAACTGTATAAAATAGTTATAGGATAAAATTGAGATATCTAAAAGATTACGTCCAAACACATTGATAACATAATACAAGGAAAAATAATTCAATCATAACTGAGTATCACAACTGTATGTCTATAAAATTACTGCCTAGGTACTCTTCAAAATCATAGAATGCGTTTTGTAATAAATATTTTTTTATGCAAGATAAAAATTTCTTTCGGGGTAGTTGTCTAACGTAGAGGGGAATGATATTGTAGAATTTCGTTGCAAAATAATTTGTTGCATGTCGAGAGCCAAATAATTTATGTTTATTTGGGTAAAGGTTCATTATCTTTCTTGTGTAGTATTTATGTTTGGATTCGTGTCTGACCAGATTATTTTCCGATGTTTTTATATATTTCAAACAAGCCAAAATATACATACAGGGCAATGTTAGTATGTTATTTGTAGTATATGCAGTTCTACAATCTTGTCGATAAGGCAGATCTGCTATAATACGCACTGCTCTACGTTAGGTTAGGTTAGGTTGGTGTGGCAGCACCACGAAGAGGTGCACACTTAGGCCTAGATAGGCCCGTTGTGGTACCAATTTCCCTTTCCTGAGTTCTTATGGGAACCATTTGGAGCCATTTATGAATCCTAACCTTTCTGCGTGTTTGCCAATGGGACAGTGTCCCGTGATGACTCCCACTGTTAGCGCAATGTCATGTCTCTTTAATGAGATGATGCCATCGCTTCTTTTGCTGTTGCAGCGTGGCCAAATCTGCCTTGCTGTGCTACAGCTGCTCTCATTCATCCACCTTTTGTTTGTTAGGTTTAGGATGATATTGATTAGGATTTCCTTGCTAGTCGCTAAGGGAATTCCTGGGTGATGGTTTATTGAGGACGAGTGAAGCTTCGTTCCATTCTTAGCCAGCTCATCCGCTGTGTCATTGCCCGGGTTGTTGCTGTGGCTAGGCACCCAGATGAGTTGAGCGTTTGTCTGTGTTGCCAGTTCATTTAGTGATTTCCGGCAATCAGATACCACTTTTGAGGTGCTACTCACACCTGTTAGAGCCCTGATTGCCGCTTGGCTATCAGTGTAAATGTGGACCCGGTTTGCGTTTGTCCTATTGGTCCTTAGCCATTCTGCTGCAGTATTTATGGCGATTACTTCTGCCTGTAGTACACTACAGTAGTCTGGTAGTCTGAAGGATAGTCGGATCTTCAGGTCTTCGGAGAAGACTGCTCCCCCAACTTTTGTGTCCTGCTTAGAACCGTCCGTGAAGACGTGTAGTGTCCCTGCTTCATTTTCTTTGTCCACCGCCCAGTCCTCCTTGGTAGGGATTTGGGAGGAGAACTTGTTATGAAATGCAGGGATCGGTAGACAGCGGTCAATATTCTTAGGGACACCGGGGAATTCTTTGAGAATTCTTGTGTGTCCCCGCGTATTAGTTGTGAGTCGGCAGATTGAGTTCAGTCTTAATGCTGTTGTTAGCGCAATCTGCTTGCCGAGGAGATCCACAGGGGTCAGATTGAGGATTGTTTTTTCTTTCGTGGGACATGTCCTAATAGCTCCTGTAATCATCAGGGTTGCCAACCTTTGGACCGTCCCAAATGCTTGCTGGTGAACCTTTTTGTCCAAAGCAGTCCACCATATGAATACGCCGTAGTAGAGTATTGGCCTTACTACTGCCTTGTAGAGCCAGTAGGTGATGTTGGGTTTCATGCCCCATTTTTTGCCTACCGTCTTTTTGCAAGAGTACAGCGCCACGGTGGCTTTCCGTACTCTTTCCTGGATATTAGGTTTCCAACTGAGCTTTCGGTCCAGTATGATACCTAAATACTTAGCCTGTTCTTTTATCTCCAATTCTACTCCCATTAAGATGGGGGGTGAGAATTTGGGGATTTTGTGTTTCCTAGTAAAAAGAACTAGCTCAGTTTTTTGTGGGTTTACGCCTAGGCCGCATCGTTCACACCACTGAGTTAGTATTAGTAATGCTCGTTGTGTGAGCTGGGACATTACATTGAGATGTTTCCCTGAGATGGCTAGGGCCACATCATCTGATTAGGCTACTACCCTACATCCGGAGTTGCGTAGATCTAAGAGAAGGTCGTTTAACGCAAGGTTCCAGAGTAGGGGAGAAAGGACCCCGCCCTGTGGCGTGCCCCTGTTCGCCTGCCTACTTATACGGGAGTTCCCTAGTTTGGAACGGATGTTTCTTCCTCGGAGCAACTTGCCTATGAGGTCGACAACTGTTGCCTCAATTCCAGTTGCGTTTAAGGCGGGCTCAATGGCTTCAGGGTACACATTGTTGAACGCTCCCTCGATGTCGAGGAAGGTCACCAGGTGTACTCCTTGTGGCCCATTGTTCCTTCTATTTGACTAACCAGGGAGTGCAGAGCTGTTTCCACGGACTTCCCTTTGGTGTAAGCATGTTGCGAGGTTGACAACAACTGGGGGTTTATGCTCCCTTTTATGTAGATGTCAAGTAACCTCTCTAGTGTTTTGAGTGTAAAATGAGGACAAGCTTATGGGCCTGAAGTCCTTTGGTCTTGTATGGGATATCTTCCCGCTTTTGGGAATGAAAGTTAGTTCCACCTCTTTCCACATCCTCGGGATGTACGAGAAGTTAAGGCACCCCACGAACATGGTTTCCAGCCATGGTATAACTATGTCCTGGGCTTCTTGCAATTCAACTGGACTGATGCCGTCTGGCCCAGCTGATTTGTAAGGTTTGAAGCTTTTGATGCTCCATATAAGCTTCTCTGTGCTCACGATCTTGTGAACGGGGCATTGAGAATGAGAAGTTTCTGTGGACATGGATTCATTGCTTATTCCTCTTGGGAAGTGAGTGTCCATCAGAAGTTCGAGCGTTTCTTTGCATGAGCTAGTCCAGGTGCCGTCTTCTTTCATGACGAAACCTGGGACTACAGGATCTTTAGAAAGAATTTTGCGCAGTCGACATGCTTCTGAAGTGTCTTCGATTTGGTTACAGAATGACTTCCATGCCGTCCGCTTGGCCTTTCTTACTTCACTTTTGAAGCTTCTGAGACTGTCTTTATAAGTTGACCATTCATTGGTGCACTTAGCTTTGTTGAACAGTCTACGGCACTCCTTTCTTAGGGAGTTTAGTTTAGGGGTCCACCAAGTAGGTTTGCTTTTGCCTTTTCTTGGCGTACTGGGACACGCAGTGTCTATTGATTTGTTGCATGCATTGGAGAAGACCTCCACCATCCGATCCAGCTCCTCCACTGTGGTGGGTATGGGTGGCTCAGATGGTAGAGTACTCGATAGGGCAGTTCTATACTTTTCCCAGTCGGTTCTCCTTTTGTCTACAAATCTGGGGCAGTCTTGCATTTGAATATCAAGGTTGAATTCGATATATCTGTGGTCAGAAAAGGAGTGTTCAGAGGACACTTTCCAGTTCCTGATAATGTTGAACGATTGTTCGGTGACTAGAGTAATGTCCAGAACTTCTCGTCTATTAGCAGTTATAAAGGTAGGGGTATTCCCTTCATTACATATGGCGAGGTTGGAAGTAAGTAAGAATTCTAAAAGTGACTCACCTCTTGTGTTGGAATCCGAGCTTCCCCAGATGCTATGGTGGGCGTTCGCATCGGCTCCAATTAGGACGCTGGCTCCTTCACGGTTAGCTGCGTCAAGGAGCCCACTCAGACCCTCGGGGGGGATTTCTTTATCGTGGGCGAAATAGGAGGAGACCAGCCATAGCGTGTAGGACTGGTACTCCATGCTCTACGTTATAGCGAAAATATTCTTTTTAAAATTAGAGAATGTCCCCATATTAGTAATCCATACGCCATATGCGATTGACACAATGAAAAATATGCAACTCTCAGTACCTCACACTTTAAGGTATTAGCCATATTGCCTAGTAAGAAAATATTTGAAGATAATTTTTTAGCAAGTGCGTTACCATGGTGTATCCATTTAAGGTGGCTATCCAGAGTTATTCCCAAAAATTTTGTCGTGGAAGTGTGGGGTATATCTTTAGCCTCGGTTTGAACAGAAATAAAAACTTTCTGAGTTTTTTCTGTCTTTAAGGTTAATTGGTTGCTGCGAAACCATCGTGATACAACTGACATTATGGAATTATGGTGCACTTCCAGTGACGTTAAGTTGCGATCTTTTGTAATTATAGTGGTGTCATCGGCGTACAGAACTATATTATGATCTTTTATGTGATTAGGCAGGTCATTAATATATAGTAAGAACAATATTGGACCTAATATTGATCCCTGTGGAACATCAGTAGTATTATGTAGTACTTCTGAATAAGAATTGTTATAAAATACAATTTGTTTTCTGTCTTGAAGGTACGAAGATAATAACTTGCAACTGTCAGGATGTATATTGTAGACATACAGTTTTCGCAGTAGTATTTCATGTGATACACAGTCGAAAGCTTTGGTTAGATCAAGGAAGGAAGCAGTTGACACTTGGCCCATTTCAAAGCAATCAGTAATCTAGTCAGTAACATTTATAATAGCATCAGTTGTCGACAACCCCTCTCGAAATCCAAATTGTTGTTTATTTAATATATTATTTTGTTCTAGGTAGTTAATTAACTGTTTCTTAAGTAATTTTTCAAAATTTTTTGATATTATCGGCAATAAACTGATTGGCCTGTAGTTTGATGGACAATTCGGGTTACCTTTCTTAAAAATTGGTATAACTTTTGCAAGTTTTAAAATTTCAGGGAAAATTTTCTCTTTAATGCAAGAATTAAAGAGTGTAGTTAAAGTGATAATAATTAAGTTTTTTACATCTTTTAACATACTAGCTGTTAACCCATAAATATCAAAACTTTTACTTGACTTTAGTTCATTTATTGCGTCTCTTACTTCGTTGATCGTAACCTCACGAAAGTTAAAATATGAAGAGACATTCACAGGACATTCACAACTACACATTAAAATAATTGGATCAATTTTCGATTCTTGTGATGAGGATTCCAGCACTTTTGGTGCGTTTATAAAGAAAGTATTGAATTGATTTGCAGTTATGTTGCAATCATCGTTATTAGACTGAACTTTGTTTTTATTAATAATTTTCCACATAGCCATTTGATGATTTTTATGATTTTTTATATAATTGCTATTAGCTTCAATTTTTCCTGTTAATTGCATTTAAATATTTTGTTTTGTACCTATTCTTAATTTTAGTATGTTCTGGATTTTTTGTTTGTTGACAAGCACTACTCATGAATTTAAGAGTTTCCCTCATGGATTTTAGGGTATTATTAAACCAGTGAATTTCTGATTTATTAGTTGAATGCAATGCAAGATGCATTTTCTAGGATATTATTAAATATCGTTGTTTTCTCATGAGAGCTTAAGTTATTGTTATACAAAAATTGCCAGCTTTCACTTGGAAGAAAATTATGAAAATGAATTTTTCCTTCAATGGTTATGGCTTTAAACAATTTTCTTGGTGTGTTTTGTTTAATTTATTGCTTAATAATGAAGTAGCGATTGCCAGGTGATCCGAGAATCCAGTTTCAATTGTATTTGAAAACAATATATTCAAGTCTACGTTGGAAAATATATTATCTATGCAATTTAGTTTGCGGGTTGGCTGAGAAAAATTACCATCAAGTCCGTAGCTGTTTAATAAATCATATATCTTATACCTACGTGGATCTTCACAATTGAATCAAACATTGAAATCTCCCGTCAATATGACATCATGTTTGCGATATTCAATTTTTTCAAATAACCTGGACAGGACATCTAAAAATACGTTAAAATTACCTAAAGGCGAACGATATACAGTTAAAATTATACAATTAATATCTCGGACATATATACCAGCAATTTCGCAATCACGTTCAATACAAAATTTGCTTAAATTAAGATCAGTGCATGAATATTTTATATTTGAGAGGATAATTACCCCCCCGTGTATAAATTTATTACGTGAGTAATGCGAAGTTACTGTTAAATTATTTATATTAATTAGTGTTGCTTCTTGCTCAGTAAGCCAATGCTCACATAAACATACAAAATCATATTTATTGTCGTGTTCCGCTAAAAATGCTTCTAGTAATAACATCTTATTTCTTAAGCACTGGATAATTAAATGAAAAAAAAATAGTTTTTTGGAGTGCTTATCTTGTTGCCCCGTTGAAGATGGAATAAAAAACGATCTATTATTACTCCTTTTGGCCACAGGGATGAATTTTCAATCTCTGTTAATTTTTCAAAGGGAACAGTAACTTTGAATGAGCTGTATTCGAGTGGGTGTTTCGATTCCAACTTCCGACAGGTAGCTTCTTCAAAATTATGTGTTTTTAGATGACTCAGTAAACTCTGTTCAGTTGTTTGTGGGTTTAGACGATGTATATGTACGTGTGCCTTTTTTTCTACACCAACGATACCTTTAAAATTTTCGCCATTTCCATATATTATCTTTCTCTTTTTTGTTGTTTTTTCAAATCAAATCAAATGAAAAATATTATTTCAAACTTATGCATCAAAACATGCAATAGTTACATAATAAAACATCAATTATTAAAATTCGTAGAAAATGAGGAAAATATAGAAGTAATCTGTATTACAGAACATTGATATGATTAAAACATAATGAACCAAGTGAAACTAGATGACTATAAGCTAGCAGCATCATTCTGCAGAATGGAGAAACAAGGAGGAGGAGCTGCAATTTACGCGGGAACCTCACAACCAGCTTATTAAATTTCATTGCAATTTCATTTCAATTTAATTGCGTGGGCATTAATTGCAGTGTTAATCAAGAATAAGTCGCAGTGATAGCAATTTATAGTATATCGAACGTGACGTCAAAAACTTTTTCTTAAAATTGCCAGTAATGTTAGACACATTGGCGGCCAGAAAAAATGCAATACCTTATTCTGGGGGTTTCAATATTAACATAATAAAAAACAACAACGGTTCTTAAACATTCATAAATATTTTAAGTTCCTATGGGGCTAGATTGATTTTAAACGAACCCATTCGAAAAACTAGTTCCTTAGACAATATCATAACAAATATAAATTATAATTGTTCAGCTAATGTGATAAACACAGGTTTTTCAGATCATTCGGCACAAATTGTCAGTCTAAAAAATGTGAAGTAACATACAGAAATACATACAAAGACTATACTTAATATACGAAGAAAATATCCGGTTATCTTGCAAAATTAGGTTGTTCAATTTTCTTGGTAAAAATAAATACTTGACAATAGACAATACGGTTACCTACAGATTTAGCACTTTTTGAGTATATAAAGCATATAATGAAGGGTCTAGAGAACGGAATCTTTACATGCGGGTTTTTTCTAGACTTTGACTCGATTAAGCATTAAATATTACTCAACAAATTAAACCAATATGGAATACTATGGGATGGCTAATAAATGGTTCGAGTCGTACTTGGTGGGCAGGCACCATACTGTTGAATTAAAAACAAATAACCAATCTGCAAGATCAAATAGTTTGACTCGAAAACAGGGGTGGCACAAGGGAGTGTTTTTGGTCCGATATTGTTTGTAATTTACTTGAATGATGTATTTATGTTAGGGAATATCAATCAACATAACATAACATGTTTTGCAGGAGACACAGATTTAATAATTCCATCAGAAAATCAGAACTAAATAAATCTTAAGAAAACTTAACGATGTAAATACAACAAAATTATTACCAAGACAAAAATATTGTTTCTATTGGATGGAATAATATCCTGGCATTGGATCACAAAAAAGTTATTAAGTAATGACAAACTCCAGGCATGTGCTTTGCTGTATGAGTGAAGCTCTTATAATTATGTGGGTCCTACCAAGTGAAAGGCCCGCACGATAATTAACGATTTAATAAAATCGAATCTTCACTAAAGGATGTTATTTCGAGGCGCGTTTAAATTTTTAAGTGATATATTATCAAATCACGAGTTATTCAAATTCTTCTACATTCCTCAATTTAACAAAAGTGGTTAATTAAATTATGCACTGTAAAACTCTAAATAAATAATAAGTTACAGTAGTTTTTTTAGACTCTGGTGTACTATGAAAAATGTACCAGCTTTTTAAAGATAATGTTATATTTGCTTCCTCTTTAAAAATGTGACTTTTAAATATATTGCTAAATAGCAGTTTATTCAAGATTGGTGGTTTATGTCCCTAATTGAAAACTTCTTTTCATATTATAGAAAAGATACATTTAACACACAATGTTATCTTTGTGAATTATACACAAACTTTCAACGGCTTTTAGGCCATACCTGAAATCGAAGTCATTAATTGGAAATTGTAATTTATATAAACGAAATGTTTATTGCAAGAGTTATCACAAATTCTATTGAATGCATCTAAATCAATAGTGGCTACAACGTTTCGTCATTAGAACAAACCGTCATAATCTGGCCATTACTTGGATTTGTTGTGTATTACATGTGACGAGTGTATCCTGAAACTGATAACACCGGTGTGGTGTCTGTGGCCGCAAATCAGAGAAGTACTCCCTGCTGTCAGTACACAACTAAACCCGGAATAATTACAATACATTTCAATCGTCCAACGTACATGTGGTCAATTAAAAACTTTCAGGTATTAATCCAACAATCCGAGTGAATTTTAACGACTACATGAACGCACATATTGTCCTGCATAACGGTTGTACATTTCATTAACTTATAATGTATGCACATATCAATATAACAATAAAAATTAAAAATAGTACTGGATATATATTCAGATCCAATTGTGTGTTAAGCGTATGTTAATTGTTGAATAATAATTCAGTTGAAAAAAGCATATGTCCTGTGTGCATACCAAAAAGCGATCGAGTGCACATTTATTTAGTTTATTGCCGTTTTAATCGGATTGCACAACGTCCTGATAGAATAGCCAATTAACATTAGAACCGAGAGTAGTTTCAGCAAAGTTTAGAGAGTAATATGTGCCCCTCATAGAAAATTATCTAACTAATTAGTTGCATAGTTTGTCAACTGGTCGGAAGTACGTGCGTCTCTTCTAATTTAAATTACTGGAATAATTAACCATATTTTCGGCGAGTTAATATGTTTAGCTTAGTAAAACCGTGACACATTTATTATTGCCTGTGGGCCTCCTATATGTATATTCGGGTGAATGTGTGGTCTGTGCGGGTAAATTGGTGGCATGTAAATTAGCATAACGAAGCCATTTGTTGCAGGCGTCGTGCACGGGGTGTACGGGGTGCAGAGGTTCGAACAACAGCCCTCATACACTGAGGTGAATCCCGGACAAGATGCCCTTCTCATTTGCAAGGTCTTCAATAAGAGGGGTTCCTGCTCCTGGCAGAAGGACAATAAGGTAAGGCTCAATACAATCAATCTAATCCACTGGCGCACCTTAATTTCTAAATGTTATATTTTACTACAATAATATTTATGATTAATATCAATAATACTCCGATTGATAAAATAAAATTTGTTAAAATCGTATTTTCACGTTTTAATCGAAATAACTTCTGCCGATAATATTAAAATGATATTCCCTATTCTCCTGAACATTTTTTTTTTTAATTTATTAGAGGTAAAGTGTTTTAATTAGTGTTCAACATGTATAACGAAGTAGATGCCTTAAAAATAAATAAAAAAAATAAAAAAATATTAGAGCAATACATTGTAGATAAAAAATAATTAAAGACATTACACGAAAGCTTAATCATAAATATTTTGATTTTACTATTTTAAAATTTAATTAAATGCGCATAAAGTGATTGCGCAAGTGAAGTAACGGATATCAAATCGCTGAAGATATTTTTACAACCAGTAATAGTTTAATCACCAAAAATAACCGCAACTAATTTTACTTTATATTATTTCAATAAATAAATTTCTGGACAGAGTTGACGCATATTATGTACTTGTACAATGTATGTTTTAGTCCTGGATTAATTCATGTTGATTGTTTAGAAAAAAAATGTCTTATACTAATGCCACTCTTAATCTCTAATTCTAATTCTAATTCGAAAATGAAAATGGCGAAATGACGAAGAATTAAATAATACAACACAAACATCAGGAGTACAAGAGCGTAATAAAACCAAAAATAAAATTAATATCGCACCTGGCTTCAGTAGTAATGTTTTACCAGTTGTACCCCAGAAGAGATGAATATCCCGGTTCAACAAATATGTAACGAATGAAATGATGGAGACTTTCCTAAGTGCTTGTTGCTCAGGGAAATACTATGTGGAAACATTAACACCCATAAGAGAGGATGCAATATACGTGTCTTACAAAATTGGAGTGCCAACAGAGGCTAAGGATATTATTGAAGATACATATACTTGGAACAAGGGAACTCCTATAAATACATTCTATTTTAATTAAAAACTTACTCGCATTAATTTTCCAAAGGCTCTTCCACAAAATCACAACACTTAAAATCAACATTGGATGTGAATAATTTATTATTAATATTAAATATCAGAAGCCTAAATGAAAAAATTCCCTTACTCAAAGCGTTTATTGCGGACAAAAACTGCAAAATAATATGCTTAACGGAAACTTGGTTAAAAAATTATTTTCACACAGAAGCCATAATTGACACGTTTAAGTTAATATCCAGTTATTCGAGACAATTTATTAGAGGAGGCGGAGGAGGCCAGTGATGAACCCGTATCCAGTAATGCACCTTATTTTAAAAGAGATGAAGTGAGTTACATCGATGTTCGAGACACTATAACGAATCTAAAGAAAACAAATAGTAAAGGCCTTTATAACTTAACATCAAAATTAATTAAAATTATAAAAGAACTAATTATTATCCCTCTCAAAAAGGTAATTAATATCTGTATTAGAAAAAATATCTTTCCTAAATGTCTAAAATTGAACTGATTGGTGCCAGTTTATAAGTTGGGAAGTAAATCAGAGAATTTTAGGCCTATTTCACTTAAACCAATTTTTGCAAAAATTTTTGAATCTGTAATAAAAATTAAAATACTGGCACACTTTGAAAAACATAACCTTTTTACTGACTCGCAATTCGGTTTCAGGCAAGGGAAATCGACAATAATAAAATTGATTGATTCAATTATTGACTCGTATGAGGAAAACAAGTACCAATGCTCCATTTTTTGTGACCTTAGCAAGGCGTTTGACTGCAGTTCACATGATATTTTACTCTTAAAACTACACAAGTACAACTTTAGTCAAAACTGCATTCAAATTATATCTTCTTACCCATCCGACAGATAGCAACTAGTGGATGTTAACAACTAGAAGTCTAATACAAAAAGTATGACAGTTGAAATTTCACAAGGATCCATCTTAGGGCCCTTGCTCCTTCTCATTTACGTAAATGACTTGGACGATAATGTAGATTGTGCCGCTGTCGCCATGTTTGCTGACGATACCACGTTATCGACCACGGATAATGACTTAAATAATTTAATAAAGACATCATGTGAAATGTCACAAGTCCAACTATGGTTTAAACTAAAGCTATGAATGAAGGAAAAACCCATACGATGTTATTTAGTTTTAAAAAACTGTAAGTAATCCGGATTATGTCAAACTCATCGGGATTTATCTTGATCCCACCTTACAGTGTAATAATCATGTTGATGTCGTAGCGAAAAAACTGTCATCGATTGTTTTCTTGCTACGACAATTGACTCACAACTTACCACTTGAAGCGTTACTAACTATCCATTATGCACTTTTTCATTCCGTGATGACTTATGCTATTCTAGTATAGGGTCGCAGTCCTACATGCTTATGACATCAGAAACAAAACAGATATTTAAGCAAACCAGCATAGACTTGATAAATCAAAAACTGGCACAAGGTATCTGAGAGAACAGTTCTTTAATAAGCTTCTGGGAAGTATACAAAAACTTCCGCTTAAAGAATTTAATAGTATATTACATAACGAGAGTTGTAAGTCATATATTACGTACGAGTGGAAAAAGTTGCGCACGAGCCGTTGGGCGAGTGCAGTAATTCCACGAGTACGTAAGTGACTTACAACTCGAGTTGTGTACTATACTTTTTCTACTTCCATTCATTATAATTTGGAATACTTTGCAATATTGAGATTATGTTTACTATTAAAACACTTTGCAGCATCGAATACATGGCCCAAAGAGATGAAGGTTTGTATTTCTTACTTATTTCCCCAAAATAGACTAATAACACATTTTCCGAAAAAGACTGAAAAAGACTATTCATACGCCATGAATTTACTGTAAACCACTTCATAACGCACTTTGGATTTTTCCGGGAGAAGATCCGCTGCGGTATGTTCTGCTAGTTGCCTAATTTCTGGTGGAGTTCCAACAATTTCTTCTGTGGAGTTACTTTCACTCATTTTAACAATGAATAATAATTAAACCAAAATAACGTCAATGTAATATGAATTCAACAACGATATATGTCAAATTCATTTGTCTAGGCTACTTGATTTGAGTTTCGTAATAATAATGGTTACGTAATATATTACGTGCTAGTTTTTTCTTCATTACGTGCATGTATCATAATGCCATGGTTACTAATCAACAAACGATTGCGTTATTGCCTACTTACTACTATGGGAGTAGAAAAATTATTATATGTAACTAATAACGTATGTAAGGCTTTACACCAAAAATAAGTCAGATAGAACGTCAATCAAATTGACATATAATTCCCACATTAAGGACAAAAATACCTGGATTTAAGGCTAGAATACTCCTAAATATTAGTTTATGGTGGGTTCCTGCATGGGCGCCAGCAGAAGAATACTTCGAGGTACAAGTGGAAGATCATCTAGGATGAACTCAATGCCTAATTCTCGTGCGGTCTAAATTATGTTATTAATATTACTTATATATTTTTTGTATGTGTTGGGCTTTTTTGTTGGCACAGAATTAAAATAAATAAACATAAACATAAACATTAATAAAAACTTACTTACTTACTTACTTCTTTTAAGAGATTATGCCAAATTTCACTTGATCATCTTGATCAGTATTTTTGGCTTTCTGTGTATTGCGTGACTCACAACAAACATGGCGAATCAGGTAGATGTTTGTTTATTTTGTAACACTAAAGTAGTGAACGATAACATAAAAATGAAGTGCGTGTCCTGCGACAATGTGTGCCATAGAGGATGTGCTACAAATAAAAAAAGAAAACATACGAAAATAATCAACGAAACATCCCTAATTTGTTGTGTTTCTGGATCAGTTAGCGACTCTAACCTAGAAGAGAAGAACCCGTTACCCACTTCTACATTATCTGAAGAAACAAATGAAGGTAATGTGGAAATTAAATATTTGAAAGACCTATTGCGTCATAAAGATATAATCATTGAAGAGCTTAAGGATAAGGCAAATGTTATGAAGCAACATATAGCTTTATTACAGTTTTCTTTATCTACTACTACTACCCTCAATCAACAGAAATCTGTTATCATATTGGATGAACCCGCGCCATCTACTAATGCGGGGTCAAGTCTAGGAAAAATATTAACCTCGGCAAATCCTGCAACTAACACCGCGATCGTTTCTCCTGAGAATAACATGCGCTCGGACGTATTTGATGTAGCGCGAAATGGTCCCGTGGAAACAAAAACCACAGTGACTGAAACAAAAACGCAGAAGCAAACAATCGACTATTCGGAAAGTTTGAAAAAAACATTTCACGGAGATAAAAGTATAAACAAAGATTCCAACACCCACGAATTGAAAGATGAATCTGCGGATTTATTTAAAACTGTTACTTACAAACGTAAGACTCTTAGAAAACACAGGAAATCCACTACTATTGTGGGTACAAACGCATCGTCGGCCCTGCATCTACTCGCCGAGCCTCGTAAAGTGCATGTATATGTAAATCGTGTGAAGAAGGATGTATCCATTGATGCAGTTAAGGAACACGTGCGTAACATTTTGTCGCACAATAATTTTTCATGCGAAATTGAAGATAAAGTATCATCATACAATGGATTTAAAATAAGCACACTCTTTGAAGATAAATCTAAACTTATGAATCCTTCTAACTGGCCTGCAAGGATCACTGTCAACAGATATATTTTTAGAAGGGATCCCAACAAATCGACAAGGGGGTGATACTTCATCCGAGTCAACATCCACCTATATGTTTTTAAATATACAAGGTTTAAATGGAAAATTAAATCTTGTGTATTCCCATAATATCAGTGCATTCTGTATATCCGAACATTGGATGAAATCTAACGAATGTGATTTGCTTTGCATTAACAACCTTTTTACTGTAGCGCATTTTTCCCGCACTCAACATATACATGGAGGAGTGTTAATATTGATATCTAAACTACTTAAATACAAAGTTTTGCATAATTTCATAAATAAATCTGTTGAAATTCATTGTGAAATTGCGGCTATTCATTTAATCGATGATAACGTTATTTTAATTAATATTTATCGTTCTCCTTTGGGTGATTTTAATGTGTTTGTAAATGTAATTGTCGATCTGCTAGAATGTATAGATGTATTGAATGCTGGAGTTGTGGTGGGTGGCGATTTCAATGTTCATTTTAATAATCGGAGTGATACTAACACAAATTTATTATGCGATATGTTTAATTCTTTTGGCTTAGAAAAGTCTGTTGAATTCCCCACACGTTCAAATAATATCCTCGATAACGTATTCGTAAATTTTAACCAATACAATGTATATCCAATCGCTAGTGTCCCATCAGATCATATAGGAATTGGTTTTGATATAAAATCTCCACATAAACCCAACAAAGACAATAACTACACTAAATTAATTAGGCCAATAAGTAAGTCTGGTATGTTCTTATTATATCAAAGTGTGCTGTCAACTAAATGGGATAATATATTTGAAACTAGGGATCTCAATAAAAAGTATGAGACTTTTCATAACCAGTTTTCTCTATCATATAATAACGCGTTCCCGGAAAAGCGTATAAAATGCAAATCTAATGAAGTAAACAATGTACACTGGTTCAATAATCAACTTGTGGACATGAGAGAAAGGCTTTATTTTATATATCAAGCATATCAGAATAATTCGGACCTAAAAACCATTTACCATGAGTACAGGAATCAATACAGAATGGCTATTATAAAAGCAAAACGTGAGTCCAATGACAATATAATTCGTAATTCAAATAATAAGAATAAAGCAATGTGGCAAATCATAAAATCTAACAGTTCAAACCCATCGCTTAGATCTGAGGCAACTTGTATTACTCCAAACGACTTTAATGAAGCCTTTCAAAATTCAATAAAACGAATAGTTGATTCCATTCCAACTAGTAAAACGGATGCCTTAAAGTTTATGCCGCCCCGAAAACCTAATATTAGCTTTTCTTTTAAACTAGTATCTGTGGCACATGTCAGAGACATCATATGTCGCTTAAAATCTAGTAAAACCAAAGATATCTATGGATGGTCAGTTGATCTTGTTACGAGCTGCAAAGATTCATTTTTAATTCCTTTGACGCATATTTTTAATGCGTGTTTACGATCAAACTGTATTCCTGACCTAATGAAGGTGTCATTGGTAGTGCCGGTTTTTAAGAAAGGCAGTAGGTCCGATCCTTTGAATTACAGACCAATTTCTATTGTTTCAGTATTCTCAAAAATACTCGAGTGTATAATGTACAATCAGATTGTATATTATCTAGAAGGAAACAATCTATTTAATGGCCACCAATTTGGATTCAGAAAAGGACACTCAACAACTAATGCTATTCTCAAACTCACTGAAATTATAACGGATACGTTTGAGGAAGGAGACATGTCTATCGTTACCTTTATTGATTTGACAAGAGCATTTGATTGCGTTAACCATAACCTATTAATTAAAAAAATGTCTTGTTACGGGTTTTGCGAAGATAGTTGCAAATTAATAAAATCATACCTTAGCGGGAGATATCAAGCAGTTAAGGTGGATTGTACTATTTCACCTAAGCGTCCTGTAGAACACGGTGTACCGCAGTGATCTACCCTGGGTCCACTTTTGTTCTTACTATATATTAATGATTTCCCTAATAACGCTGATAAAGTACGGTTCATCTTATATGCAGATGACACCACCTTAGTAAGCACGGATAAGCAATTAGATATCTAATTAATACTTTCTAGGCTACACTCTTGATGGAACTGGTATTTCACAGGGTTAATAAAATTATGACACTTGTTGATAAGATAAACTGCAAAAGGACCTTACCGATAAATTTCAAAAACAAATAATAGAAAATATTATCCACACATACATCCAACCTAATGTCGAACGTCTTCTTTTGGTGCAGATATGTCGATGATATTTTCTGCATTTGGACCGGTACTAGAAGACAACTAGATACTTTTCTAACTCAACTAAAACAGTTAAACCACAAAATTCAATTTACAATGGAAGTAGAAGAAGAGAACAAATTAAACTTTTTGGACATCTCGACAACTAGAAAGAAGAATAAATTAACATACAAAATATACAGAAAGCCACCTACGACAGATACCATTATACCAGCCGACTCCCATCAATCCATACAAATAAAACATGCAGCACTCAACTCATACATCCACCGACTTTTAAATGTACCAATGAACACAGAAGATTTTGAAGAAGAATTAGCCATCATAAAAACCATAGCCACAAACAACGGATATAATGACAAGATAATTTCCAAACTGGTAAGAAGGAAATCAAACAAGCTAATATCTAAACACCTATATGCAGGAACACATAACGCCGACCAAACATCAAAATACTGTGCAATCAAATATACAGGCTATACAAGCAACAAGATTAGTAAAAAGTTTAAAAAACACCAAATTATCGCAATCCAAGTTAACAAACAAAATCTAGGGAACTTACTAATCAACAATAAACTAGACAAACAAGTAGTGGGTCTACTTAAAAGCGGTGTATACCAATTAGACTGTCAAAATTGTGCTTCCATATATATATAGGCCAGACTGAAAGAACTTTTAAAAAACGATTACAAGAACACAAACATTCCATCTTACATAATAATCTACAAACAGGGATCGCCGAACACTGTATCACAAACAAACACCAACCGGGAAAAATAAAACCTATACACATCCAAGAAAAGGGATTTAAACTAAACCTATTAGAGGGATTAGAAATTAAACGCGCAATTAAAGAGGGCAAAACAGTCGTAAACAACCACCAGGAAGTCGCAGCGGGGGGACACCTAATGATGTAATTTCTTGATAATGGCCCAGTGCCGAAACTAGTCGAATACAAAATAAACAATTTAGTGAAACAAACCAAGTGAATTTTTTCAACAACCTATTATTAACACAATGTTCCACCAAGTGAAAAATGAGAATCAAATACAAGATATATGTAATTTTTGTATATATATTGTAATGTTACACCTTCTACTTTAGTATTAAGTTTGTACTCCTTTGATAATGAGTGTAAAAACTCGAAACACGTGTCAGGAAACTGCCAATAAAAACATGGAACGCAACAAGTGTCATAATTTTAGTAAATTAGATATCTGTTTGCAACTGAATAGCGAAGCGCTTGTAATATCGAAGGAGTGGTTTAATGCAAATCAACTACTGTTAAATGCTTCTAAAACTATAGAAATACTTTGTACTTTACGAAAGTGCGATCGTGATCCTAATATTTTCTCAAGCGAATCTAAATTTTTGGAGTTGTGATTGATTCCTCACTAACTTGGATGCAGAATACAAACGCATTAGCTGCTAAACTATGCAGTAATATCTTCTTACTCAGAAATTTAGCGAACCAGGTTTCTGTAAACATTTTAAAGTCGGCATATCACGCTACTTGCCATAGTATAATGAGTTACGGTTTACTTGTTTGGGGACATTCCTCGGGTAGACATCGTATATTTGCATTGCAAAGACGAGTAGTCAGAATTGTAGCTGGGGCAAAATATCGTGATGACTGCACACAATTATTTAAGTTGCTGGGTATAATGACTCTGCCGTCCCAATATATTTTTGAATGCCTTATCTATATTAGATCTTACTATGAGCAGTACAGTGCCATAACATCGATACATGCACACGAAACAAGGCAAAGAGATGAACTGTACGTTAATAAAACTAGGCTAACAAAAGCAAGAAATGGTCCGAGGTATTGGGGAATTAAGTTTTTCAATAAACTCCCTGCAAATATACGACGCCTACCGATTTAGCAATTTAAAATAAAACTCAAATCCCTTTTGCGAAATAAGGCTTATTTTAGTTGAGAACAGTATTTGGCTGATTCAGACATACACTTGTGAAATCGCCACCACACTCTAACAGAGATTTTTATTTGTTGTAGTATGTATCTAATTTTATATTTACACTATTTTAAATTTTAATATTGTCAACTGTATTGTTTAATCCTAAGAAGTTTTTTAAATATTGATTTTTTATTGCATAGATTTTTATACATTGACTGTTTTGTTTATATCGGCTATTTTATTCTATTTTATTTACTTTTATTTGTCTGTTGTAGTCTATTTTTTTAAACTATTTATTTAATTTATTTATCTATATATTTATATTATAGTTATTTGTCAGTTCTATGTTTTTATTCGCATATATTAATTTTAATTTTAACGTGTTTACCTATGTTTTAAAATATTAATATATTCATTAATTAAGATGTTTCATCCACCTTGAAGTGAAACGTTCTATTTCTAATTGTATTTACCTATATATATATATATATATATATATATATATATATATATATATATATATATATATATATATATATATATATATATGTAATAGATATTTATTTGACGTGTGTAAGATTTGTATTCTCATTAGCACTAATAAAGTATTATTATTATTATTATTACCTATAATTAATTACAATTTGGACATTAAATTCTGTATATTACTAATTTCTCTAATAATCTTTTATTTTATTTTTGTTATAAACCATTATTTTTGATGATGTTGTTTCTGTTGACGATTATTGTTTTTTATGTTATGCAGAGTTAAATTGATTTTATTTTTATGCTGACTTTGCCAAGATAACCACAGTAATGAAATTAAAAATTTAAAACTCATCTAAATTTACTGTATGTTTAACGAATTAAAATTTGCATGAATGTGTTCAAAACATTATATGTAATTCCATAATAATATATATTATACACGGTATAAATAAAAATAGAGGTTTACTATATTATCGCAATCGATTACCAATTCCCCGTCGATTTTCCGCGCCGTAGAATCTATTTTTATATTTCGTGTTAAAATGCGGTGTATATTTCCAAAAGACTTTGTAAGGATTTCTAATATTTCACGCAGATGGCGCAGAGACATGTGGGGGCATAAATCTTTGTCAAAAAAAAGAATAGAGATCGACAAGGAGTAAGATATTTCTTTAACCTCCACTTTACCCCGACCATTATATATCGACATATAACTTTAATTTATTTCGTGAAAAAAAAAATGTGCCGCTTTTTACGCGAAGCGGGAAGATTTGATAAATTAGGACCGTGCCGCGGCAATATTTGAGCGTGCTAGGGACGTAATAACGCCCAATAAATCCGCGGCGCATTAATTTAGTGCAGAATTTATTATATTTACATACCCGTACGTATAAATATGCAAATGGTATTTGGATATTCCCCAAAATAATCCAAACAGAGCGTATTGGAAATATTCGCATGTGTAGTATGCCGTGCCGGCGTTTGGCGGTCAATTAAGTTTGATTTTGTGCACGAATTTCCACGGCGGAGACATAATTCCATGAAAATTAGTTTAGAAACTGTAAGTGAAATAGCAGATGTTTATGAAAGCATTTTGCATATGTACTAAAAACTATCCCCAGCAAACAGTTAACTAAGTGCAAAGTTTAATAGGTATGAACATTACATTACTGCTTGAGTTGCACAACACACGTTTCCTCGGGTTTCGAATTGTATTCCAATAATGTACTCATGCATTAAAAGAAAAATAAACAGCAAATAGGATATTATACATTTGATTTGATTTATATCAGTTTTTTTATTACTAAAACTGTAATTATTTAAAAAAATACAATAAATTCGAAATGTTAAAAAGTTGCAAAAAGTTATTTACAATCAATGTAATTCTATTGTGTTTGTGGTGACTGCCGTACATAAGTAGTTTTTATAAACAGGATGATCGCCTTAATGCGATTTGGAACAGTGCGAACCGCCGGAATCGAACCGGAACATGTCCAAGGGGTGTATCGGATTAATCCGTTCTCGGCCAAGCTTTTAACCTAATGCATCCTTCAAAGGATAAGAACTTTACGACCAGTTCCTCCTATTCCTTGCCTCTGCGCTTCTTTGCCTGTTTTAAGGACTCGCGCGACGTTTGTTTTCGTGCCATAAATTCGCCTTACTGCCTTACTACTGTCTCACTGCCCAACAGTGCAATTTAATAAGTGCGGCCACACAATGCAAACAACGAAGCCATTGTCTGAATTCACTAATTCTGGTTCGAAGTAATATACGGTATTCAGCGAATTGATCGGTTCCCAGGAATTTATTTGTAGTGCTTCCTCCAAAAGGCCAGCCAATATATGTAGACCATGAGAAATAGTCATTTGAATATTCTACTTACAATACATACATGTAAAATTAATAATAATAATAATAATAATAAGCTTTGTCACATATGCTCGGAATAAGATTTTTGAATTTGTCTAATATCTCACCTGACTCTTTTACTGATTCAACATATTTCAAAGGAGAAGAATCAAAATAATAAGACGAGCGAAATAAGCGACTTCCTGTGTAAAGTTAAATGGAAATGCTTTTTTCACAATTCAGAAATAATAAATTAGAATTACACCATTCATTAATTTGATCAAATCCTTTTGCAACAGTTTCCAATCGTCTTCACTTTTTATAACTTGATAAATCTTTATGTCATCAGCATACAGTAAGAACTCACCAAAATCAGTCAAATCATTTATGATTATTTATTAAATAATATGGGTCCAATGTGTGATCCTTGGGGCACACCTGAACTAAGTGTAATAGTTTCCGACAAAAAATCATGAATATCAACACTTTGAATCCTGCCAACTAGAAAAGATTTTAACCATGACAAGGTTTTAACACTGAATCTAATCAAACGCAATTTCTCTAATAAAATTGCGTGATTTACTTTGTCAGGCGTCTTTAAAAAATCCGTATATATAGCATCGACTTGATATTTTTTCTCAAAAGCGTTTGTGATAAACTGTCTAAACTGCAAAAAATACGTTGTCGTAGATTTTGCTTGCTGGAAACCTTGTTGGCTTTCGGAAATATATATGACTTAGATAACTAGGCTAATTGATCAGTAACTAATGAATCTAACATTTTGGAAATAACCGACTGTATGCTAATTTGGTGATAGTTAATAACCTCATTATGATCACCAGATTTAAATATAGGTGTTACATAAGATTCTTTTTAAATAATAATAGGCATTTAAATGATGAACGTAAATTAATTAATTAATTAAATCAGAATTGTACGATTTAGGGAAGTTATGTTTTTTTAAGTTAATATTTTTTATAGGTATAAATAAATGCATTCCCTTATGAATATGATTATAAAATGTTCAGACTGCTTCATCTAAGTTGCAATTAGTTAGAATTTGTTCCCAGTTAATATTATAGAAAAGGTGATTAAGGCCTTAGTAATCAACAAATTTAAGGAGAAATATTTTCTTTTTAGTTTCAATGAGATAATTATCAGCGATTGTTAAAATTTCACCACAATACGCGGAATGATGGTCGCAAGTGTTTAGTAACACATCTTTGGATAAAGTTATGTGAGATTTAAAGTCGGAGAAGCATAATTCAAGAAAAACGTTTCTCATATTAGGTATGTAAATTAATTGTGTTAAATATATATAATTTGTTTAAATTAAAATATGCTTTAGAAATATACTTATTAATCTGCTTTCTATAACGAAAAGTGTTATCAATTATAACGTCTAGATTAGTTCTATGGTCAGAATATGGAATATTTAAACCGTTCATCTTTATGTTTATTATGTCTGCAATATTTTTTGAAGATCTTTATTTATATATTCCTCACTAATTTTTAATGATTCTGACAAAAACGAATAATATAATTGGTAGTTATCTGCATACATATGCCAATAACAGTGTTTTTAATATATCAAGAATGGTACAGGTGTATATTGAAAACAGAAGAGGTCCAAGAATAGACCCCAGAGGCATATATCTCTACTAATGCTCCTAGGATTAGATATTTTGTCCTCATGTATTACTACTTGTTTACGATTAAGTTGGTTGCCGTTTGATGAAGTCCGACATTTCTAAGAATTAATTGCAATTTGCTATCACTTACTGTATCAAAGGCCTTTACACAGGAAGTCGCCAATTTACCTTTATTCGTGGCTGTAATTATGTTATCAGTCAAGCTAAGTAGTGCACTTTAACAAGTATGACCTATTCTAAAATCTGACTGAAGTTTTGGCACAATTTTATTTTTAACAATAAATGCATTTAGTTTATCCGCCATTATTCATGCTACAATTTTTGAGAGAGTTGGTAAGATGCTGATAGGATGCTAATATTTAAGTTCACAGTTTAATAATTGCAAATTTTCAACTATCTGCAAAAATTCAGTCTAGGAATACAGGAGTTAAAAATATGTACTAAGTAGGGCAAAACAACAGGACAACACATACGAAGCATTAATATAACAGGCCGTATAAAAAGTCTCCGCGGTTTTTCGTCCCAAGTCAATTCTGATACCTTATCTCGAGCAACACTCACCCGATTGTCTCGAACAAACATATACTTATAATGTAATATTCCAGCTCACAATTTTGTCAACATTGTTCTCTAATTTGTTGCTGGTGTAAAAAGTTATATTAATTTGAAAATGAGTGAAATATCTGAAGAAATGCGGTATGTAATCGCTTTTACTATAAATGTTCTCTTAAAAATGCTATTGACTCTCTTGAGGTGTAACAAGTTGCCCTGTCTTCCTGAAAACAGACTCTTCAAATGTCAATATGCGCGCGAGTTTGCTGCACAACCGATTAACGTGGACTTACTTCAATAGCTGCCCTAACTTGAGCCAAATATTCAGAGGTTCTGGCACTTCTTTCTCTACTTCGAGGTACTTCAGGCTTGAACAGTACTCTAGTACAGAGGTTCTAGACCACTTTAGGATGTTTTCTTCGCATAGGAACATGACTATGCCTTCCAACATTGAATTGTGTTAGAAATATGCAGCAAATTTGCAGGATCCGTATCTCAAAACTATTCAAAGAATTGAAAAGTTTTTTTCTGAAAGTTAAACCTTTGATTTTAATGAAATTATATCCATGCAAAATCTTTTAAATTAACAAAAATTTAAAATTATAGATTATTATTATTAAATTTTTCTAGATTTAAAATATTATTAATATAGAAAATTTTGTCGACATTAAACTTACATAATAAATTATAAAGCCGCATTGTTCTACATACACTGCTATTCATCCCAAAGTTGGTTCTGTGATATTCAGATTTGTGAGTTAATCGGGTTATCTGCAATTGTAGAGAAGTTGCATTGAAATTTAATCAACTTAAAAGAAAATTGCAATTAATCGGACCATTGGTTATTTTAAACGAACCGTCTACCACTTAAGAAAATTGAAAGAGTGAAATGAATTTTCATCATAGTTAATACCAGAACGATAACATAAAAGCTTTATAAATAAAGCTTGTATTTTTTATATTGCAACTTGGATGGTGTTGTAATTCGTTATTAATACTACAGATGCATTATTTTAATATTTCAAGGCTAAAGTCTTTTGAGAATCTTTGTACAAAACCAAGAGTACGCGCAGCTTTTGAACTAATAATCTTTATATGAGTATTAAAAATACTGTAAAGATGTATTCCCAAATCTTTTACTTGCTTGACGCAATTAATATTATAACCATAAATATGGTAGTCATTTTTTAAAAGTTGATGTTTGTTACCAAAAATGTGGTAGCGTTTGTCAACGTTAAAATTTAAACAATTTTACCAGCACCATAGATGAATAGCTACAAGTTCGAGATGAAAGCTTTTAATATCATATTTACTTGTAATTGTTTCAAATATTTTGAGGTCATCAGCAACCAATGAAACTTGGGAATAAGTGATATCGGATCATTCATAAAAATGAGGCACAGAATCGGTCCACAATATGATCCTTGTTTCACCCCAGATTTCGCATGAGTAGCTTTTGAAACACAGTTATTGAGCTTAACATATTGAATCCGGTCCAATAAATAATTTTCGACCCACATAATAATTGATGATTGCATGCCAATTGAGAAGAGTTTACTGAAAATAATTCTGTAATTAATATGGTTAAATGCCTCATAAAATTTTGTATATATTGTATCCACTTCTCTAAGGCATCAAATACAAGAACTTGGATACTAATAAATATTAGTAATTGTTGATTTGCAGAGACAGAATCCATATTGCTCATCGGTAATGACATTTTTAGTAGTACATATCAGTTGAGATGTAACAAATGAATCTAATAATTTAGAAATGGTTGATTGCAAAAATACACCCCGATAGTTTTTACGAGTCCTCTATCCCCTGTTTTGTAAAGAGAAGTAATAAAAAAGTAATTCTTTTCCACATAGAAGGCAATTACCCAGTGGACAGAGAGTTTTAAAATAACAAATAAATTCGTTTGGGTAATGAATAAACACAATTTTTTAAAAATACAGATTAAATACCTACTATTCGGACAGACTTAATGATGTTATCATATTACATTTCAATTTTTTTCAATATTTCATTTCATATTCAGTTTACTAAACTAGTTTTAATCGTTAAATTATTTTTTTATATCATATGTTTTGCATATTTTTAAATTGTTTCCATACATGCAGAGGCCGATGAAAATACCTTATTCCAAAAGAAACTGTAAGAGGTGATAAAAGTTAATTTCGCTTTTAAATAGTTAATTCCGATATTTGTAAACCGAAAAATATTACTATATTTTAGGGGAAAATCAAGTATATAGACGGATCTTTTATTTTTATTTTGTTTGTTAAATATTGTGATTGCACACATTATTAATTGTTCGTGATATTTAAAATTAAATAAAAAGTTAAATTAAAAAGTATGGTATTTGCGAATGGCAAGGAAGAGTGTACTTTCTTGGTTAAAGTAGGTGGTAATTATATAAACCAAATCAATCAATCAAATTAAAAAAAAATGTTAAAACCTACGACAAGCCCTCCATTGCCCTTTACCTTCGGGATAAAAAGTGTGTAGCATACTTCTGGCGCCCAATATGGGGCCATAATCGAAAGGTATTTGCCCTAAATTTATTTGGTTTATTAAATTTATTAATTTTATTGAGTTTGTTTGATTGGCGTGGTAAAAATAGCGTGATATATTGAAAAAAGCTTTAATTTTTAATAATAATTGATTGAAATTATTTTCTTAGAGAGGGATGTTAATAGATTAGCTGTCGATTAGCTATAATATGAATTACGAGTTAGAGGTTTTTATGCAGAGGGTAATTGTGATTCAATGAGAAATATCTTAGAGGAATACGTTTAGAAAAACAGGGAACAATATTTCATTGTGTACCGATTGTAGATAATGATTCTGAGATTAAAATTTGTGATAAGGAAGTTTCTGAACACAAAGATGCAATTCAGGTGTTTTCTGGATCTGATAGTTCTAAACGAAAATTAGAAACTAAAATTAACCATGTTATTCCGAGGTTAGAAAAAATAGATTCCCAAGATAGTGGGATTATTTCATCTAAATCTAAATTATTAACAACTCTTATGTCTCTAATCGCAGATTTAGATTTGGAATTGGCATCGAAATCTCTTGACGTGACAATTTCTTCAGATACCAGTTTTAGTAAAGAAATGATTCCAAGTGCCTCCAGTGCTTCAGGCACAGATAGGTCAATTAATAAAACTGGAAATGATACAAGTGGAAGAGATATTACAATGCTAAGTTTTGCATTTTACTGGTGATGATAATAGTCTAAGTGTAGATGAATTGTGTATTGCTGGGAATATTAGTAAAATATATTCTTTTTCATTCTGATATTTTAAGGTACTGCTGCATTATGGTTTAGGGCTAATAGAAATTTAATTGGGATGATTTCCGAAAGCTATTACTGGAAGAATTTTTACGCTATGATTATAAAGATAAATTATGGGAAGAAATTAAATCTCGAACACAAGGTAATAATAAAACCATAGGCGTCTATTTAACTGTTATGTCGAACTTATTCTTAACTAACTATTGCCGTTAGTGCGAATATAAGGATGCGTGTTATTCTGAAAAACATTTTGCCATATTTTCAGAGTCATCTTAGATTAATTTATATTACCTCTGAAGCTCAATTATTACACCTCTGTAGAAAAATCCAGATTGCAAAGAATTCTATCAATGCTTTTAAACCTCTTCGAGGAAATCTCGAGTAAAAAGAGCGTGTTATATTTGTATGGATCCAAATCACGTAACTTGCTAACGTTCAATAAAATGTTTTGGTTGCGGTAAAGTTGACGTAAAGAAACCTCTATGTTCAAAGTGTAATAGTTCGGGACACGTAAGAAAGAGTTCTTAGAGCATCGATCAATGTTTCCGAGTAACGAATTGTTGATAATACTAAACCAGTATTAAATTATATTTTAGTACAAGTAAGAGGATCGCAGTGCCGTTATGTTAAAGTTTCGATTTATGGTAGAAAATTTTACGAGTAATTATATTCTGGTCCCATTCAGTGCTTTATAAATCAAGATCGTTGAGACATCTTGAGAGCAATGGATTTACATTATAGGAATATTAGAGAAATCTCTTGTACTCTATCGAACGGGTATGCTAGTGTTTGTGTCGGAATTGGTATCAGTCCCAATTAGTTTGAAAGATAAAGTTGCTCTGATTGATTTATATATAGTTCCTAAATTAAGACAATTTTGGAGATTTCTTTTTGGATTGATCTTCGACGCGGAGAGTGGTATTTTTCTTCAGAAGAATTAAATATTTGTGAAATATTTTCTCTAGTGTTGTTATCACAGGGTCAGTTTGATGAGTTAAATAAACTAACGTCAAATTATTTCAAAAAAGTGTCAGGTTCGTTGTGGCGAACAAATGTTTTTCAACATAAAATTCATGTTGATATTCCTCCAATTAAACAAAGATAATATCCTGTGATTCCACATATTCAAACTGATTGAATCCGAATTAGATAATATGCTTCAACTCGGTGTAATTGAGAAGTGTTTGGTCGTCTCCAATTTTAATGGTCGGAACTTACAGATTTTGTGTCGATTTTAGAAAATTAAATTGAGTAACTAAAAAAGATAGTTACCCCCTTCCTTATATTTCTGCCATATTAGATAAACTGAGAAGAGGCAAATATTTGTCCACTATCAACCTGCTTTTCGGAGCTTAGAGTTGGAATTGCAAATCCGCTATCAGTTGCATAAACTGAATAGAAGAAATTTGCAAATAAGTTAGCACATTCAATGAATTCGAGGAACGTATCTTTAGGATAATCACTAGTTTTTCTATATTCTTTTACTTGTTTCCAAATTTTTTTATTATTTAGATTTAATTTTGATGTCAACATTATTAATGTAACGGCGACAAAGAAAGTCATTTAAAATTTTTCGTTGCTAATGATGAGCTATTTTCATCTCCTTTATAAAATTTTCCACATTTGTACATGCCAATGTACAGTCAATGCCAAACAAGAAACTATTGATCTGCGGAAATTGCTCTCGTTTATTTACAATGGTAAATAAGTTGTTCGTAAGTTCAATTTAGGAATACCCAATGTATAGAAATTATGATGTATTGAGTAATTAGATAATTGATCCTATGTATCATTGACTGCAATATCTGAAACATCCGAAAAATTTGAAGCGGGCAAGATGTTATTAACAGCTACGTGAACACCACCTCTTTTCGGTTTGGGATAAATTAACGGAGATTAGTACACACCGTTTAGTAATTTTATTGCATTATGTTGTTTAATACCAATTTCAAAAAACAATATACTTTTGTTGCGGTTAGGGCTATGCAAACACATCCAGTATTTCATTAAGGTGATCAAGAACTTGCGCCGTTGTTGTATTGGGTTGCCAATTATTCAGATGTAAGCAAACTTTCTTCTCGACTGCAACACTAACCAAAGAAGTGGAAGTATTTGATCATAAAATGGGAGAATTCCTTGTCTTCTAATGATTTCTTCTTGATGCTAGACCATTTTCAATCCAACCATCTCACGGTTTAATGATTTTGAAATACAGGTGGATCTAATGAACTCGTCGCTCTTTGAGAATCCATGAACTTCTTAGAGTTATTTGAAACTTTTGGAAGTGGCCCTGTTGGTAATGAATTATCAGCGGACAATAATTAGTTCCGATTTAACAAGAAAGCTGTATTTGAATTAAAGTAATCAATGGATTCAATATCTCTTGGCTGAAAAGAGTAATTTGAATTAGAATCCGTTATATTTTCAGATGTTGAATTTTTTATTATAATAGTGATAAATTATCAATGATTGAAATCATATTCATTAATAAATATGGAAATTATGCTATTCTTCTATTGATACCTAGACAATAATTTAAAATATATATTACGTTGACATCTCTTGTAGCAACTATAATTATTTTTAGCCCATACTAAAATTTTAATAATTTTCTATTTAAATTAACTTGTACCATTTTCCTATCGATATAAAGATTAGGCGTTTAAATCATTATCGAAACTTATTTTTAGCCTGACCAGTAATATAAGGATTTTTTTGACCTATATCTAGGAAATTAATAAGAACTAAACATATTTTTTTGTTGATTAAACATGGAAAAACTTTTACAAGCATATTATAAATGCACATAATAATAGGAAACTAGGAAATCGAACTGAAAGATAAATAATGAGTTTGCCCGAAGAACGTATTACAATTCTCCAAGGAAAGGATCATTTCACAA
This sequence comes from Ontholestes murinus, assembly GCA_963969525.1. Taxonomy (NCBI): domain Eukaryota; kingdom Metazoa; phylum Arthropoda; class Insecta; order Coleoptera; family Staphylinidae; genus Ontholestes; species Ontholestes murinus. The sequence continues at coordinate 56,682,119 of OZ018390.1, read as the reverse complement.
AGAATAGTAAGGCTGCAGCGCCCGCATCTTATCTTTGAGTAAAGGAATAAGAAAGTTTTCATCGCTACTGCTTTTATTGGTGTATTACTAATTGCTGTCGAAAGTTGTGGTTAATAAAACACGTAATTTAAAGAGCGTAAACGTGTTGTGAACAAGAGGAAACAACTTGTTTGTGGTTGTCTGTAACGAGTGGAAGTTTTGGATGGTCCCCGTCAACTCCAGCACGGGTTTATAACATTTTACGCCTTATGCTCATGTAAATTGTGAACACTTGCTTGTCTTATATCCTACATTACCTATCCCAGATGCACAGACAGCATCATTGATCGGATCGTAAATTATTGCAGGGTCTGATATTGTTCATGCAGATTTATTCATATGCGTTCGTCCGAAATGTCAATACCCTCCCATAAATTGTTAATGTATCTATGAATTAATGTCGCAGATGCACCCATTGGAATATACGTCCGCAATCGTAAGTATTAAAAAAAAGAAATAACAAATTTGACATACTGTATTATCTGATTATAAGTTTAACATTTTTGCAGGAATAAGTTATTATAACTAATTTCTTGAATATCATATTAAACATATAGTTTAATATATTGCAAAAACAAATTTCAAATCGTATTTTAAATACTGTGGTATTGTAAGTTCACATTTACTTTACAATTTCTATTTGCAATGAGTTTTGCATTGAATGTGAAAACAAAACTTTATTCATAAAACCTAATATATTATTTCAATAAAATGAAAAATTGTCGATCCTGCGCAAATCCCAAAAGAATGTACGCGAACAAAATGTTTGTAGCAATGCCCATCGATTAATTGAGCGTAGCGTATTCTGTAAGTAAATTTAGTCGGTGAGTGTGATTGATGGCTTTTTAAAATGTCAGAGTGTATAACGGACAATCAATTATATCCATGTATCACAATTTACTTTTTTCCGTTTTTTTCTGCATAGGGCCATAAAACAATTTCAGTCGTTTGTTCGTGCCATGCTTCTTTAATGAAGTTTCCGTGAATTGTGTGTTTGACAATTAAGCCCAGATGAGCTGTTTCGGTTTTTGTCCTTTAAAAACATAGAATGAATTTCGCTTAATTATTATTTCCACATTGCAGAGCACTACTGACCAATTATAGTCTTAATAAGTATTATTGTGCTCTTCATATGCCCCGTGAATAAATAAAGTTTTCGAAATCAGCAAGTCAGCGGTAAAAAAATACTCGTTCTCTGTGATTTTATTATACGTTATTTGCTGAAAACATTTATTAATCTAGCAGTCCAGCGATTTTTACGAATTAACGAATTAAAAAATATCGTTCTCGCTATTTTGTGGATTATAATGTTTATATTATGTGGCATCATATTTATTCCTGCTGGTATTTACCAGTTATATAAATAGGCTCAATTTATTGTTTATACTGGTATATTATAATTTATTAATGTATACAAATAATATGTATTTAAAAATAGAAAATTGTAAGTAAGAAGTGGACACCAAAAAGTTAATAGGAAGTAATTAGAATTACAAAAACGTTTTCTCAAATGTATTAAATTTGTATTTATAATTGTATAGCGAATATTTTTGTTAGGCATCCATTTATTAATAAAGATATTTGTATATGTAGTGTAATAAATTTTAGGAATGCAGAAAGCGTTCGGCATTGAGAAATTTTATATAAATGGTAACTCCTCTAATTACTCTAATTAATCACTTCATATCTAATTGAATCTTAAAAGTACGAATGCGATAATAATACATATATGTATGCATTTCGGGACAAGGTATGATGCAAGTTTCTCCCGTCCCTTCTCTCCTCCATACTTAGGATATATTTAACTACACTAAGTATCTTTTTTATAACTATTATTTTTAATAGGTCAGTCGATGCCCGTTTTTAATTCTTATTAATTATGTAGGAAGAATCTACTACATAAATTAGCATGTTAAAATTTTCCAAGCTCGAACCTAATGAAATCAATTTACAATATCATATTATCAAGTTGTGCAAGCTTATAGGAAATGTTTTCCTGTTACAGAAAGTAAATGATTAAGGAATTAATACCCTCTGCATATTTTGAATAACGATATTAAGATGAATTAGACTTACATTGATGTTACGAAGTTTCTGCACAGGAATTAATTCATTTCATACATCCATCAACATTAGTGATTCAATTTGGAACTTTCGCATCTGAGCGCCAGATGAGTGTGCCATCTCGAATTTCCAAACTACGCTTAAGTGCTCCTCGCCCCGTTAATTCCTCACTTCAACGCATTCCGTTACTCTTCTTTTTGAGTAATAGGTGCAAAAATACCTACTCCCGCTCCCCACCATCGCCACGGCCTGTCTATCAATTTCACCCCTTTTTTTTCTACGTTTCCTTTTCATCGTCACGCATTCACTTCACTTCTTTCATTTGCTAAACTCTTTTCATTTGTGTAATTCAAGCCTCGTATCTCCCCCTTTCTTTTCTCCTCCGGTACACTTTTATGTCAAGTCATAATCGAGGATGAGATGTGTACGGTTTTTTTCATGTCCCCAGCTTGGCTTTCATTTCATGCTGCCGGTTCCTTCTCAAATACAAAGCAGGGGTGTAATTTATAGCTATTTCTTATAATTATGACGTAAATATTTTTTATTGAGAGCGAAACAGAAATGTTGTGTGTTGAACATTATATTTTTACACACCTGGAGAAAAAAATCTTTTTCAGGTGTAATAAAAATCTGTTTTATTGTTAGAATGAAATAACTTAAATAAGTAAAATAGATGCTAATAAATAATATAAGTTACATACTTTTATATTATTATCCATACTTAAAGACGTATTTTTTATATTTTATAATAGACTTTACAGTTAAATAGGTCTTTCATCTTTCATAATTTTTCCGTAAGTAATTAGTAGCATCAACGATATTAGTTATAGAAGTCATACATCTGCAGCTCTTATTCATTTACTTGACTTGCCGCTAGAGGTTTCAATTTTATGGTCGTATATTAATAACCTAGAATTCATTTCAATTGTCCCTTTAAATTAACCACACCGTTGCATAATCTTATTAGTTGAAAATATTGATTGGTACAGGTCTGAGAGCAAGTATGTGCACGAATAAACAATAAAGGATTCTTTGATACTTTACAATACATCAACCCGACATTGATGGTTGCAGTTAATTTTTTACTGTAATATATGTTTATTTTTTTATGGATGGGTTTTGAAATTTGTTTTGTGGGAATAGCAATAAAATTGTTATAGGAAATCCTATATCATCTAAGTGTAGAAAGGGGATGTGACTTTTGCACAAGGGCACCGACATAACGATCGAGATTTTTACGAGTGGGTTTGCCCGACCGGCCATCAGCGAAATTGACAGGAAAAATGTACACTCGTCAAAAAAGTGTCCCAAATATGTTGCACATTCCCTCTGTCCCCCTTAAACTTTATTGTCCAAGTTTATCACATTTTATAGCTTACACGATGCCGGAATGCGGTGCATGCATATTCTCCAATCATCAATGAAATATGTTGATGTAAATCAGACGTGAAATATTCCACATTCAATTTTAAGTTAATACTAGACCAACACACTATGTGATTACCACTAAAAAAATATGTAATATACATACATATATTACATAAGTTTTAGAGGAAAAACATAGTAAGTATGTTAGTTTAGTATTTATCATTAATTATTTCAATTTTAAGTATTTTGTATAGAATATAAATAATTATATATGTTACTCAAATCTTACATGATAAGTAAGTTTAAGGATGTGAATGCAATCGATTTTATAAAATAAAACTAAATATTAGTTTTTAATATAAACCTTTATGTAAAAAATCTTCCGACAAATATATTTTTGTGATGCAAGAAACATTTTATTTTGTTTAAATAAGTAATTGTGGACGCCACTATTTTGTTACACATTATAAATTATTAAATATATATTAATAAAGGTACTCCTAATTTTAATTTCTTTGTTCGTTTTGTGGTGTGATTAAAACCGTGTAATTCCTGAAATAATCAAATTTTGTTATTAATAACTATGAACGGAAGAACACTACTCCTGAATAAGGTAAAGTTATAACAATTGTTGGGGATGAGAAAATATTAGAACCATTAGTTATGTATTACATTTAATTTTGAATAGTTCAAGGGACTCGTGTAAATACATATTAACACCTTTTCGGCGAATTTAAATACCTCGAGTCAAATTTATTATTATCAAACAATGAAACATAATTTTCGCAATAGATATTATTAGTTTATTACCTATTTGGTTAGTATGTTCTTTCGAACTGAGTACTGGATCTAAGGTAAAGCCTAAAAATTTAATGTTGCTTGATCAATTTAGATTTGAAAGCGAAAAATAGATTATTTTTAGTTCTTGCTTCATTAATGGCATTTTGTTTGAACCACTTTATTGCTTTGTTTTCATTTCCGGTCTGTAAAACATGAGGATGCCTTTTGCCTGCTTAACAATTATTGTATCATCTGCATATTGATATATGTCGGTCTTCTGTACATTGGCATTTTGATCATTGGTATATACCAGAAATGGACCCAAAATTGTCCCCTGTGGTATGCCTTGTTTTTAATGCAGTTTTGTATGAGCAGGTGTTTTTCCTATCATAAAAAGGGTTTAATTAAAGACAGATATGTATTTTGTACTCCATAGTATTCCAATTTATATAATATTTAAAAAGGATTAATAATTGCCTATAGGAGATCAATAAATAAATATTATATTATCATTATCATATTATTTAGATTCCTTCACAAGCACGTTTATTACCTAGTGAAATCATTGTTCTAGTAGATATATTTGCTCTATAATATCCACCTATAGTTAGAGTATCCTCTTCTTAGGGTTAATGCTGGTGTATTTATTTATGCTGTATGTATCTTGTTTTTCTAGAAAAAATCCTTAAGAGATATAGTTTTTCGTCGAATAGATCGAATATTTAATTGTGTAATTTGTATGTATTCATCATATTTGTTTAATTTTGTTGCCCTGATTGTTGAAGAAAATTTGATTATCTTCTTCTTAATTTTTACGAAAGATGTATCGTGTAACTTTGATTCTCGTAGGTCAAGTATCAGGCGACATTAATATGTCGAGATCGCTGTAATCAGCTCCAAGTTTAAACAATTTATTAGTTCCTTTGCTATCTAATTCACTGATTTCCTTGATTGCTGTTTTAAAGTGGGGACTTGCTAAATAATCTTAAATCTTTAAATTAAATTACTCTTGATTAATATAATACAGTTGCTTATATAAATAATTTTTGTTGAGAGCTGCACGTTTTGAAATATCATTTTGGGTTATTAGGACTGATTTCTTGATGTTTTCGGCATTGGATTTGGGAAATTATCCCCTTCTATCTTCATTCTTATTATTGTTTCTGGTTGATGGCGGAAAAATTTTCACCTTTGAGCAAAATCTCGGCTACTTTTCTAATCGTTCTATTTTTACCAATTAAAGTGAATTTAATGTTTTTAGTTCACTTCAGTGCTTTTAATTGTTTGTATGCATCTAGTTTAAAATTTAATTCTTCTGCGGGCTCTTCATTTGAAAATATAATAAAGATATATTTTCAAATGAAGAGTGAAATTTTACTATTTTTAGCATTATTTTTAAGACTCACTAATTCGTAACTGTCGCACTCAGCGGCCGTATTTATATTTACAATAATGAGCTGAATATCATTAATCAATATATTAACATTCTTCAAAAGATAGAAATATATCCATGACAACGTAGAAATCTTGTTACAAGAGGATACGAATATAGGAAACATTGAATCTTAGTTCAAACATTTTCAAAGAAAAAAAAAGTTGTGAATGCCGAAATTTTTGTAAATGATATTATATTTTTCTCTTAGTCTATAGTTAACTAAATGCTAATATTAACGTGTTTAAATCTGTTATATAATGTTCTGTTAACTTAGGGGTTACAAATAAGAGAAATTACTACTCGAAGATTTAATATCAGTTAAATCAGGCTGACAGTGGGTAATCTTATCTTGTGAATATGTTCCATGGATATGGCTTAAAACTCAAACGATATAATACCACAACATATATTACAATACATTAAAATCTATAGAAACAGGATTATCATATCACAAAGGTATATCATTTTCTTCTGATGAGTTTTTTTATAAATAAGCAATCCTTTTTGTAGAAGACCGGATGCTACAAAAACACACCTCAAGCCAGAGCGATTCAATAATATTAGGCTGATAATATTCAAGCTGCCATGTTGCATTTAAATTATATTCATAAATAGTGTTAAACTAATCTTCTGCAGCAGCAATATGATTAGAAATTACTAATAGCAAAATAACCATCAATTATATAAGACCATAGCGCTATGAGAATAAAAGCAACAGAAACAAGAAAATATCAAGCTAATATACCAAATATTTGAAACAAATTTAATGGACTACACACAAATAACAAAGGAAATACAAAAAATATATAAATAATATAAATAATTTTGAACAACTATCAAAAAAATTAAGATAGATATAAAAGAGCCCAATCAAAAAAATATCATAATCAAAAGAATTAAGGAAAATCCATTGATAGCCAACCAAATATTGGAAAAAATGAAACAAAAAAATAAACTACATAAAAGACTTACATGAAATCCAGCAAATGAGATTATCAGAGAAGAATACGACATAAAAGGAATGGCACCTGCATAATATACACAGGAAATACACAGAAAGACCTAGAGGCAAATAATAATAAAGACATAAAAACATTAGAAACCTGGTATTTTAATAACCTACTAACAATAAATGAAAAGAAAACAGAATTCATAATTTTTAACGACAAAAAGAAATCAACCAAACTAACAATCAATATCAAAGGAACAACTATAAAACAAATAAATAAAGGCAACTACTTGGGATAAACAATGCAAGATAACCTCAAATGGGACGAACACATAAATTAACTAAGGAAAAAGAATGCTAAAACGATAGCAGCCCTAACAAAAATAAAGAACTAAATTCCAAACACATTAAGAAAACAAATATATAACGCACTCTACACATCACAAAACAATTATTTAAAAAATGTCTGAGGTGACACAAACAAAATAAATATAACTAATTTCCAAACGTAACAAATCAAAGTTTTAAAAATATTGTATAAATTGGACAAAAAAAACTAGAACAACAGACCTCTTCAATCAAACGCATGAACTAAATATCGAAAACATGATAAAACTAAGTAACTTACTATTGATATACAAAATGAAAAATAATCCAATAATACCAAATATTCCACCAAAAATTAAACAAAACAAGTCCATGAATACAAAACAAAAAGAAATTATGACCTACAAACATAAAAATTCCAGACATCTAAATTTTCACAAACTTAGAATCCATAAAACAATAGAATCCATAAAACAGTACAACTTAGATGAATATATAAAAACACTCAATTACACCACTTTCAAACCTAAAACTTAAAAATATAATCCTAAACAAAAAAATATAAAACAGACATCACACTACTATGAACAAGAAAATACACTATCTCTAATACCAATAGCCCGAGATGGAACCAAACGTCCACCAATCTCGAGGTGAAGAAAAAGGGAAGAAGCCAGAGATATTTTTAGTTAGAATGTATAGTATACATGTATTATATAAATATTAGGTTATAGTTGTAAATATATAAATATAGATTTGAATTTAACTAACCGTTCAAACAAATCACTATAGCTGTCAGTACTGATCAGTGACGAACAAAAAGTGCTAACAGCTAAAAATTAGATTTCCAGTTTTGTACATGACACGAAAAATTTAATGTATATTTAATTAAATTCCTAAAAAAAATGTAAAGCAAATAAATTAATCTAAAATTGACCCTATACTAACATCCTACTAGCTAGCCAGAAATTGTATTTGTACAAATTATTTTTGGGGTAAACAACTAGAGACCAAATTCAATTTTGAGATATATTAGATAAAATATCACAAAACCAATTGAGTTTCCAACTTAGCAGATTTTGTATAACATGTCTGTTAAACCAAACCTCTTCAGTTTGAACAATCAAAATTTAGAGGTTCATGCAGCATAAAGTTGTCTTTTTTCGTACATTTATAAATCTAAATAAAGGTTGTTCTCATCTAAAATAACGCCTTTTAACGCTCTTCTTTCAATCTTATGAAAACTGCACCTTGAATAACTTCCAATGATTCTTCAAGATTTTCTTACATATGACTCGGATCTTCAACGAGTAATGTCTGCAAGAGCGTGTCTTGTCTTAAATGTTAAAATCGGCATTCTTAAAAAGTCGAAATCATTATTTTTAGTTAACACAAATTTATACATAGTAACTATTTATTTTAGACATCAAATATACTTTGAATTTTAAGAAGACTAACACTGATATTTGTTGACTTGTTTCAAGCATTCTATTGTGTGTCACATAGCATGTGCAAAAATATTATGTATTATAACAGTTAAATAGCTGCGAATTATTACTATCCTACTTAATAAATATACTATAAAGAGTATATTACAATAATAGTTTGCTTCCACAATTCATGAAAAAAGTGTTCCTCAAAACTGAGCCCAATTTAATTCCTGATTTATATTAACGATCTACTGACCCTTATTACAGAATCAGTATTGTGACTCTGCTGATAATACGGCCATCATCGCCTGTGACAAATCTTTTGAGAAAATCAGAAATAATAGTCTTTTAGCAATCGAGGGAATATGTGTGGTTTACAAGTGATAAACTGAACAATAAACGACTATTAATATTAAACAAATCTTAATAAAGTATTATATAAGTTATTATAGTTACTTTGATATTGAATGAAATAAATGTATAATCTCTTTTTTTTTTATTGTTATCTGTTATACTATTATTTTATTTCTTGGATCTTAACGGCGTTCACTTGGTGGTACATTTCGATATTAAGAATAAAGAAAACACTTTTACTTTTTTATACCACTTTAAGTTTTATTTTCAGTGACTAGTGTTTTCTTTATTCTTATTATTTTATTTATTTTTTAAAATTTTGTACAGCCTCTACAGTAAAATCTTAAATGTTATGTTATGTTATGTTATGTTATGCTATGGTTTAGGTGGGTCGTATGGCCTGTGAGCCTTTCGAAATTACCTCGATCTAAGAGATCTTTTGTAATTATCGCAGACCTACTTCAGTTCCACAATGTCTAGACTTTTACGTAGCATTGTAACTGCCTGACTTTGGTTTCAATATCATGGCGGCCATGGATGGCCACTTCAATCGTTGACTCTAGGTCGTAGTTAGTTATCATTTGATATTTGGGCATGTATATCGCTCTTTCGCACATAGTCTTAAGGATATTAAGGTATCCATTAAAATGTCGATATTTTGGTGTATCTGTTTGGATAATTCTTAAGGCTTCTAATGCAGCTTCCCTGTTCACGTGCAGGTGCAGAGGTGTGAGGATTAGCATGGTCTCCATTACTCCAGTAGGTCACGTGGTCATAGCCCCTCTAATACTCAGACATGCCAGCCGTTGAACCTTACTGAAGCTTTGTTTGAGGATCACAACTCCGTTGCCTTTGTCCACCAGATCACGCAATCATACGTGGTTATTGGTCTTATCACCGTTATGAAAAGCCAATATATCATCTTGGGGTATCTGCAAAATAGTGTGCGGCAGGACCATATTGCCCTTACTGTTTTGGCGGTGTTGTCTACATGGCATTTCCAGTTAAGCTTCTGATCAAAAGTGAGGCCGAGATGTTTAACTGTGTTGGAAAACCCAATGCGTGTCCCATTCATTGTTGGTGCCTGAAGGTTTAACTTTCTTTGCCTTGTGAATGGAAAAATTACAGTCTTGTCGGGGTTAATGGTGAACTCTTTCTGTAGGCACCATGTACTTACTTTTCGAAGAGATGTCGTTAGCATAGCCTTGTATGTCAAATGTCATTTGATAACACTGACATTAGTTCATCGACAACTAGTGACCACAGCCGAGGCTAAAGGACCTCGTCTTTTAAATAGAGAGTGTAATCCTGCGACGTTTATCCATGTGGATATGGAGGTATCAATGACTTAGTGGCGTAGTAAATGCATCTTCGATGACCAAGAATGCACATAGTGAAAGGCATTGGTAGTTAATTTGCCTGCTTGATAGGCAAATTGGTGTTTGTGAAGCGGAAAGTACTGGAGCTCTATTCCCCTAATATTTCTGTCAATGATTATGATTGTGCGACGATATGACTTAGGCTCGTCAGTTTGGCGTTTGCCGGCCTTTGTCAACACTACCACCACTTCTCTCCATTGCTTGGGAATATACCCGAGAAAATAGCTAGCTCTGAATATTTAGGTGAGACGCGGTAGTAAATCCTCCCTTGCCTATAGCAGGAGGGCCGGAGAGATACCATTTTCACCTGCGGTTTTGAAGGGTTTAAAACCATAGATGACCCATGTTATTATGTTTGAAGTGAATATTCAAAAAGGCTATCAAGCAGAGGTCTTTCAGCTTTGTTTTGTCCAGTCATATGGCGTCAGTCTTAAATGAGCCAGTTTTTTGCTTTATTTGGTAGGATTTGCTTCTACATCAAAGCCGATGGCAGGTGGGTCTACACTGTTTATTTATTCATGCTTTATCAGACTTGCTTTACAAATATAATTCGAAATACATAAAAAAGTAAACAAAACCATACAAATAATTTCGTCAGCAAGCTGAAAGGCGGAGTTCACTCTTGAAGAATGTTCTTCCACTCTAACATGTCGGTCCTCTCCTTCACTGTGCCATTACAGATGAACTCAGCTTCGGATACATATATTTAAGGAATACATGCTTATTTCTTCTAATAAAGGGGTAAATTTAATAAATATTGTGACCCAGGAAAGTGGGCATCTAAGAGTACTCTTAGACTTTCTTCTAGGGTTCCAGTGTATTCGTCAATGGACTGTTTTAATAGTTCAATGCCATCGTTGTGATCCCTAACAAGAATTTTTTGAAGGCGCTGTGCGGGAGGTAGATTATCTATCGCCCCGCAGAAAATCGTTCAAGTTTTCCTTTTGGATTCTCTAATCTCTGCATTGTACTCTGTGAGGTCCTATACTCCTCCACTGTTCGAAGACTTTGGTCCTATTATAAATACGCCTTATTTTGGCTTTTAGGCTAGCTAATTTGTTGTTCCACCAGGAAAATTACCTAATGATAGCCCTTTGCTTTATTAGACAACTACTTTCATAAGCGATTTTGATTACATCTTGCAAGTTAGTCGATGCTACTTCTAGCTATTCGACTGTTTCGATGTTTTAATAGGATTAAATTGTGTTGGTGTCCGTACTAGCCCATACAATGTGGTGCGTGTTGGCGCCGCAGCCCAGGATAAGGTGCTTTTTGTCCTTCTTACACCAAATTATGAAGTGTTTGATCTCTTCTGGCGGTGGAGACGTGGAGTCACAGGAGAAATAGGCCGAAGTTATTATTATTATTGTTCTCTTACCCCTTCCCTTAGTGACCCGGATTTGGGCTGTGGCCAGATCTCTGGTGATGCATTCTGGAACAGGAATGTAGTTAGTGCCAGCTTTGAGAAATATAGCGATCTTAGCATTATTGTGTATAGTACTATAAATTAACTTATAGTTTTTAGATTGAAGTCCCTTAATTTTGCCTTTTCTGATCCAGGGCTCTTGAATAAGCCCTATATCCAGCTGCTCCTGTACAAACCTACTTTAAAGTACACTAGAACCCGCTTTTGCTTGGTGGAGGTTTATCTGGACGTAACTTATTTTTGTAGGTGATAGGATCCCCTACGACTGGGTTATCCGGCGGACTGCTCCCAACCAGCTAAGTCACTTCTTATTTAAGGGCTGAGGAGGCTGGTAAGTTGGAAGGGTCCGCTTTGGCTTCCTTCCCGGTTGGGGCAGATTTATTTGCCCCTGTGGTCCTTTTCGGTCCTAGTTGGATATGACCGAACTTGGAACTCACCTTATACGCGGCCTTTTTGAGGATTGCGGACGGCGCATTCTCCACTGATAGGGCGAGTTCTGCTGTGGGGCCATTGGATGTTCTCCTTGGCATCGTCCAGTGTATAGCTTTGGGACTATTTTAGGACCCTAAGAGCTGCAGTATCCTTTCATTGGGATACTCAGCACTAGATGACAAGTAGCCAATTACTATGCGGTATGCGGAAAATATTTTTTCTCCATATACTTCAGCTCGGCTCCTTCTAATGGTTGGTACTGTGGTCTTTAGCCACTCTACTGTGGCCTTATCCACACATACCAACATAAGCCATCCTGACCTCTTGTTGGATCTCAGAAATTTTGGACCAGTGTCTGTTCCCTTTAGCCCCACAATCTTGTCCAGGATGGCTTCCTGGAGCACTGTCAATTGATTCGCCTTAATCAATGTGTCTGGGAACTTGTTGGGCATTATTCGTACCTATGCGCTTCCTGCTGCCTGACTGAAGGCAGGCTTCGGACCTTCGTCTTCAGCGGAAAATCTCAAATACTACCCTCTATAATTTTACGATTAAAATTTTAGCTATGTTTAATTGTATTTATAAGTAGTATCGACTTATCGATTTTGTTTTACATATGCATACACCTGCAAAGTGAGTGTATTTTTTAATATTTGAATAACATTAGTCGAATACACGGTCCATTTTTGCAGAGGTATGAAAACGTATTTGTAACAAAACCCCGCTCGGAATTTATTACACCATTTGCACGGTTGTTTTTTGTAAACGTATACACACGTGAATAATTCGATTTAATGCAGTTTGAGCATTTCATTTTCCAATTGGGAGCCCCCTGTCCTCCAGAGGCTCATTAGCCGGCACGGGACTGGATGTGTGCATTAAAAAATTATCATTGCCCTCGATTTTATCCGGAAACGCGTCGGACACGGGGGAGCTTTTTTTACGAAGGCTGCAGTGTCACGATAAAAATCTGACCAATAAAAATTTCCGGAATAGCACGCATCGCTCGCAGTTAAACCGCACTGGGATGACAATCTTTTTTCCTGCTGCAAGTGGTATTAATAATATGACATGTAAGCGGTAAATCGATATCATGTTTTTTTTTTCTACACCGATTCGTAAACGTGGTTACGGTAAAAAAAGAAAGTAAAAAAAAACAGTCGGAGCGCTGCGGGAAGGAATGTCGACGGCAATACATGAAAATTGGTTTTAAATTTCAATTACCCGTTTTATTCGGAGGGTGCTTGTCGTCCGAATGTAAATAAAAATTGTTGGATATTTGTAAGGATTCCCTTTTCCTAACCCCCATAGAACGTCAGTCCTTTTCCGGCTTATCAACTGTGCATTCAAATGGTTGCTTTTTTGTCGTGGGGCTAAATGAACTGAATCTGATTTAAATTTTATAAAGTATCGAACTTTGCGGACTGTTGAATGGGGAATACGCAACTTCCAACTTTCTTCGTTTGCTTGACGAACTAAAGATGGTGAACTCATGACATACAGTAGCCATAAAGAATAACTTTATACATTTTAATTACTATTCTAATAATAAATAAATGCTTATAACGACTCTTGCTATGTGCGAAATGGTATTTATGGAGCTACAATGGAGGAAAATTTCCACATGAAGTAACTTAAATAAGTAAGATCCTAACGTATTCCAAGAGAGATTTGTCGTTATCAGTGATAGCGAAAAAGGTGAGTGGGATCGCACGACTGCCCACGCTGCCCCTTCTCTTCTATCAAGTTTACAGCTTTCGTGTAGTCGTATGGGATATAAACGGGACAACGCCTGCACAGTCCATAAAATATGAGTTTTGTTGTGAAATAACTTGTAAACATTAAAAAAACACATCAATATTACTTAAATAAATTATTAGAACCATATTATATTAAAATATGATATCTCTTATATCGTAAATAGCTACTTGGCTAATTATAATTAAAACGTTAATTAGCAAGAGAGTCATAGACTTATCCGCTGATATTCATCCGATATACTATTAACCTACGAAGATATCAAAAAATAAAAGAAGAGAGTTTTACAAAACTGCACATAATGGAATTTGTCTGTGACTGTATCTCGAGAATCTTGAGCGTCTGGTCCATCTCAGGGTACTGTTTTGTTCTTCTGGTCCCTCGAATATCAAATTTGTATAGTGTATTATTAATATTATTATATGCCACAACAAAATTTATTTGATTCGTCCTACTTTTTAAATTTTCCCTATCTAACAGAGCAGTAAGAGTAATTTAACTAATACACTTATTTTGTTGATAGTACCGGATGTAGCTCCCGTTCATAAATATAGAAAGCGTCACAATTTCATTCAATGAAGCAATATAAAAGATATATTTGTTGGGAATTTGTCAGCGGATGGGGTGACTTGAAATGGGGAGATCTCGAGATGACTTTTGCAATAGCTTTATAATCTCCATCGCGATGACATATTGCCAGCGCGACAATGACGCATTTCATCTCCATTCACCTTTGTCTCCTGCGCGACAAAGGCCCTCTGTTATCCCATCGCTGTGCATACTCTACTTGATCAAGTATTTTCCCTGCAATTTACAACTCACGTAACTATTGATTAACAAAAATAAAATATAATATATTCGGCGCAAACTGTGAAAAACATATCGAATTAATTACTAATTGGACAGAGGGTCAAGTAATTCGAATACAAACATGCGAAAAATAACTATTTCCATTTCCCTTCCATCGAGGAAAATTTATTACGAGGCATTAGGTTGCGTGATTTATAGTTTTCTGTGTTTATTTACTTTCCGTATAATAAATTGATTACTGATTGATAGATTGATTTAATGCCATAAAATAGGGGTCGTGCATTATTACTCAAGCCCGGCTTGCATAATTCTTTATTTTCCATCGGGCGGGGTAATTTTTAAAGAGAGATCTTTTTTTTCCGGCGAGCCCATCTGCAAACAAATCTTTCGCAGGGGAATCGGTTTAACTGATTAATGTGCGTACCCCCAAAACAAACACTAGATGAATAGATGGATAGATAAAAACAAATGGCGCTTCAAAATGGGCGCCATTATTATTTTTATTGCCGGGACGACCGAAACTCTTCAATGAATACGCATTGACAGAATAACATTTTCATCCCGATTTATGATGATGTTTATGGCCGCCGGGAGTTTTATATTGATTGAAGGCTTTCATACTGATTGATCGTTAATTGAAAAAGAAAAACGCACAATACATATTTATGGTTTTATGGTCACTATCTCTGGATATTTTTATGTTCCGGGTTGTTGTGCGGTTATCGCGGCCAGTGAAATATTTATGTGAAACTGACACCATAGGTTGTAGACGTTTGTCATCTGGGAATATAAAAATTCGGTTAAATAAAGGAAGAATATAAAATAATAAAGTTGGTACTACGTGAGGTGCCGATTACGCCGTGCATTATATCAAGATTTCTAAATACGTTGTATATTTCCAGATTTAATCCTTAGCTGCACCACTTCAATTTTGTAACATACCTGCACATTGGGTCTTCCAGGACCCCAAGTTAAAAAATTGCTTTAAAAATTATTCTATCCTCTATATATGACTACAGAAGTGTTAATTGGTACATTATGGACTAGAAAAAAGAGCCATACTAGAGAGTTAACTCTTTTTCCCCGAGGATTAAGAAATTAAGTTAGGAAAATTCTTAAAATGCATTTTTCCTTTAAAATTCGTTAAACTCTTATTTATTTATATGAAGACTTGAAATTGTAGGTAATGGAATTGTAGGTATTTTAAACTATATTTAAACAAATAAATACTGTACTAGGCTTTTTTTTAAAAATATTATTGCAAAAAACTACAATCATATACAGGGTGAGTTTTTTTTTGATGTTCTCTATGGGGATCTCGGAAACTATAAGAGATAGAGAAACGGTTAAATGGGGAAAGAAGTGTAGATTTACGAGACGAAAAAAATTCCACTTTCAAAGTTTTCAAAAAAGTCAAGGGTATCTAGATATTTTGAAAAAAGTAAAAAGTGTCAATTTTTTTTAAATCAATATATCTCGGTTATTATAACAGATAGAAAAAAACTGTAAAGGACAAAGTTTTAGATAATTTTATGTAGAATAATTAAAAATAATCAGAAAATTTTTATCGCCATTATTTTCCGAGATATGATGCAAACTTACTTTTTTTTTAATGGAAACCATAGTTGGCTATAGCCTCATTCAAAAGGTAATTTTTTCTCTTTAATCCAATATGGCATACGACATAGTTATTTCTAAAAATAAGCGAGTTATAGTTATTTTAAATTTTATTATAAATAAAAAATGGGTAGCCATGAAATAGGTGAAAGTAAAACAATTGCAGTTGTTTATAATAATAGCAATATTGTAATTATTAGTTTTACAAAGTTAAACAATAATGAAAAACCAGCATAAGAATAATAATTTTGTAATTATCAAATCGCCTTCTGTATGTGGTATAAACCCATTTGTCAAGAGGATATTACGTTTCTTACAAAAATATTATGAACAGATGAATCGCGATTCACTAATTGTGGTATTTTAATCGCCACATTGAATGTAGATGAACTTAAAAGAATCCACGAGAAGTTTCACAGCGAAAACTACAAATTAAATTTGGGTTTAATCCATGGTATGTTTGGATTAATAATTTTCGGTCCATATATTTTTGAAAGCTCACTAAGTGAAAATGATTACTTTCATTTTCTTCAGAAAACATTTGAAGATACGCTCGATTGTTTAAATTTATCATTACAAGCAAGATTAAAATGGTTCCAATATGACGGTGTTCCGCCTCATAACATGTTGGCTTTACAAATTATTTCAATGATGCTTTTCCTAACTCATCAATGGGAAGAAATAAACCAATCCCAGGGCCACCTAGATCTCCCGATCTGCGTGTTTTAGAATTTTTTCTTTGGGATTATGTAAAAAACAAAGTATATGAAAAATCAATCTGTGGAGGATCATAAACTAGTTGTTATTGAAACATTTAATTCAATTTACATGAGAATAGTCAAAAAGCCATAAATTCAATTTTAAAAAGATATAATTTATGTCATAATAGTATTAATAGTGGACTCTTTGACCATATTTTTTTATAATTAAAATTTCTCTCCCATTGATATATTGATAATTACATAATTACTTTATGCAGTTGTTTCATTTTTGTTTATCTCTGTAAAACTAATAATTACAATATTGCTAATATTCTAAACAACTGCAATTGTTTTACTTTCACCTTTTTCATGGCTACCCATTTTTTATTTATAATAAAATTTAAAATGACTATAACTCACTCATTTTTAGAAATAACTATGTCATATGCCATATTGGATTAAAGAGAAAAAAAATACCTTTTGAATGAGGTCACAGCCAACTATGGTTTCCATTTAAAAAAATGTAAGTTTGCGTCATATCTCGGAAAATAATGACGATAAAAAATTTCTGATTATTTTTTATTAATCTGCATAAAATTATCTAAAACTTTGTCCTTTACAGTTTTTTTATATCTGTTATAATAACCGAGATATATTGATTTGAAAAAATTTACACTTTTTACTTTTTTCTAGTTACCCTTGACTTTTTTGAAAACTTTGAAAGTGGAATTTTATTCGTCTTGTAAATCTACACTTCTTTCCCCATTTAACCGTTTCTCTATCTCTTATAGTTTCCGAGATCCCCATAGAGAACATCGAAAAGAACTCACCCTGTATATAAAAAGAATATTCCATGTAAAAAATGCATATTTTTAATAAAAAAATTAAATGCCACAGCAATGAAAACATAAATTATAAAGTACTTTAAGGAAAGGATGGGGTCCCTCAGGACCCCCAGGTGCAGCTAATGGTTAAAAATACTTTTATTAAAAAAACTATTTGATATGTATTTCTTAATTAAGGCTTTTCATTTTCATTTTCACTTAAAAATGCTAATAACCCATTTTAGAACTAGATAGTTCTCTATTTATAGTTGTATTAAAATATTTTATTGAAAATCGTTTTATGATTATACATGTAAACTAGAGGAAATATAATTAATTACTTTTATCAAGTAAAATTGAATGCTTGAAAAATTAATTTATGTTTTTTCAAAGGCAAGAAAAAATTAGTATATCGAAGCTAAACATTGTTTAGACTAGAATTTATGCTCTACTGTCCGCTTCCACACACACACACCAAACTATGGCATGAGTCGATCTCATAAATCTCTAGATGGGGCACGAAGACAAAAATTCAGTGTTAACTTGGGACTTTTTATCAGGCCATTAATAAACTGATAACAAAAAATTATGTCGACATTAGGGCATGAACTTCCAAGCGTCTATGCTATAGAGGAGGGGGGGTTGACAGTAAATATCATTATTATTCTCAGTTATTGATACTTTATCGTTTAAACCACAATGTTTGTTAAATCCATTTTTAATTTTATGTTTAAATTAAAACATAAACAATCGGCACTTTTTATAGTATCCTGTTTAGAATTGTTTACTAATTTGTGTAGTTTATATACGTTGTTCAATTAAAATAAAATAATTTTTTATAAGCCTGTAATAACTAATTACTTCTGCTATGCAATTAATATGTAATATTTATCGTAAGAACATTTATTTCTTCCTCTTCTTTCTTTATAGCTGCTCTTATTATTATTTATTATTATTGACTGTTTCTTTATATTTCTTAATTGGAGTTAATTTTTTAAATCAATTTAATTGGAAAGTTTTTTCTTATTATAAGTGAAATATCTTAAATATATTTTGATTGTTTTTTTAAAGTCTATAAATAAGTAAATTAATTAATTGTATATTTCATTTATAAATACTCAAACATAAAAAGAATCCACCGTTGATCAGGTTCGTGTTACAAGTACTATGGATTTGGTTAAAAAAATTGACAACCGCTCAAAGGAATTATCATTTGATTCGCAATTAATCACGGTAATCAGAAACATTGACGATATTAAAAATATATTAAAAGAAACCCCAAACAGTTACAACTAAAAAAAACGCATGGCCATTTCTGGTAATTCAAATGAGACTAAGCTTAATAAAAATATGTTCAATAATCTTATTCTTGATTAACAGAATGTAAGATGCTTTGAAATTAAATAAATATTATTTTTATTTATCATGTTTGTCTAAAGACCTGCATCTTATTGCCTTAAGTGAAAAATGAATTAAGATGCAGAGCTGTCGACAATTAATAAATTGTTTGAGTGTAAATCAGTTGCAAGCATTTAGTTGGCGATATCCTAATTAGTGGGGAGTAATCTAGCATCTTATCAATTAGCAACCAGCAACTCATTCGAGATTGTAGTTGTTAAAACTACTTTAAATAAGAACAATTTTATATTTTGTTGCTTTTTGTTGCTTCTAACTCTCTTGAAATCTCTAACTTACATATGAGGACGATCGATAATATTATAATCATCCATCTCACGATCACAGACAGATCCATATCAAATGGATGCCTGATGAAGAATTGGTCTTCTTCGAGTAAATCTTACACTACAGTCAGAAATCGCATTTTGGACCTCTTTTATACGGTCTTAGGAATCTAGAGTTGAATCAATTTAACACTAGAACTACCAGCAGTTGTTATATACCTATTTCTACCAAACTGGTCATTTTAACCGGTGTGATATTTAGTTAGAAACATATAAAAATTCAAAGAAAAGTTTTAAAGCAAATAAAATATATTTTATAATAACATTGCAAGTACATGATATATACATCTATTTACATAACAGATAGTACTATTATTTGATATTTAGTTAGGTTTCGTTATTATTAAGATCACCAAATTTTTTTACATAAAGATATTTTTTGTACATTTATCACAAACATGTTTTCATAGTCTTTTATCATTACAAAAACCTTTTTGGGCAAGGTTTTTCGTATATTAGAATTCTCGGGGTTCTTCAAAAGGTCATTCAAGTTTTTCATTCGAGATGGATCTTTATATTCTGTGCTAAGTTCTTCTGCTAATTGAAATTAAACAAATGTTTTTCGATATATTTTCACCAGTCGAGAATGTTAAAAAATACTTGAAGAGGCCACCTTCGAGATCCTAACTTCACATTATACTTTCAGGTCATCTGATTCGCCATGTCTACAACTAATTTGGTTTTATTTTAAAATAGAATGGCTTCAAGCAGATTTTTTATTATCTTTTGTAATGTTCGCTTAATTATGTTTCGTACTCAGTAGAAGTACATTTTTCGTTTCTTGTCAAAGTGCATTTATCTGTTTTATAAATGTCAGATGAAAATCGAGGTTTTTTTTTGTTTGGTCAGTTTCGGCAATTCTTTTTTATTTGCACGAATTGTTCCAACCAACGTAGTTCATTTCTCCAATAATTTTGATGCCAGTGATTTGCTGATAAAAAATTATTGGTGGTTACATTTCTTCCAGCATCGGTAAATGGTTCAATTAATTTCAGGACGCTCAAAGGAATTGATGACTACCCTGTTTCGTCCTTTCCCAAATACGGGAACCCATTTATTATAAATTTACTTTTGAAATCAGATGCCAACCAAAATTTTATTCCGAACTTATCGGGTTTGTTCGGCATATGCTGCGTGAATCGGCATCCCACTTTTTTGCTTGGGAATAATTTTTTGTCGATTATAATATTTTATCCAAGAAGTTATCGTAATATTTTCATATTGTAAACGTTAAAAATAACAACCAGTATACATATAGGTATAACAGAAAAAGGAAAAAGCAAGATCAAGATTATTTATTATATTAATAATAATAATAATAACAAACTTTTTTCAAATTGTCGGAATCAATATAGAGTTATACAATAAGGAATAAGATAACTTAACGCAAACCTGTACGTGGGATTCAGTTGAGTTTACACTCTACTGATTTTCCATTCAAACCTTCAAAAGTGAAAGATCAATTTCAATTTATAAATAGAAACTAAATCTAACTCCTAACTACTAAAGTAATCTAATAATTAAAAATTAAAAAATAGATATTGATAATAAACGAAAATTATATGATTGCATTCTAACTAAATTAAAATATTGTAAAATGAATTATACAAATTATAAAACATAAATAAATTATCCTATACCGTTTAACAAACAAAAATAAGACTGTTTAAGGTTAATTGCTTATCAGCTGTGAGCATAGCATTATATGACTTATAAATATAATAGCTAAAAGATCGTTTATCGTAGTTCTATTTTTAAGTGGTGATAACCGACCTTTAAACCTTGAATTAAGGTTGTGAATATCTTCACGAAACAATATTTTCTTAAATAAAATAAGGGAGAAGCTTAGTTAATATAATTTTATGATATAAACAAATTGCCTGTAGATTTCGTCATTTCGCCATATTTAACCAACCAATCTTATGAGATATTCTCTCAAATTTACGTATTCCATAATTAATACTAAGGCAGGAATTTTGTACCCTCTGTATGCTTGTTTCGTTATTATTATCGATTGCATGGTGCCAAAGAGTTGAATAGAAAGTAAAATTTGACAATAATAGTGCAATACTCGCAGAAAATTATTTTTGTAGCAATTGAGAGGTAATTTCGTTGAGGGTATAACTTTTTCAGATTAGAATAAGCCATCGATATATATTTATTGAATTTCAAATTTTACCTGAATGAGTTATCTAATTCTACGCTAAGACATTTTGCATAACTGCTAATGGGAACATTGGTTTCATCCAAATTAATTTTAACTTCGGGGTTTATGACACCAATACACCTTAGTATGGCCAAATAATAATAATTGTAATTTGTTAGGATTCAATGTTAAATCCAATGAGTTAGAAATAGTGAACACTTTATTAATGTCTGAATTTATTCGATTAAGAGCATCTTGATATGATCTTGAAGTTCGGTGGAAATGATAAATATAATTGGGTATCTTTATTATTTCTGTGCATTTCTTTCTTATAAAATAAATAATACAAAAAATATATTATAAAATAATAAAATATACGCACAATTTTGTCTGAAGGGAGGACGGGCGGAGTTCACTTCTTCGAAGGATCTTCTATTCAAACCCATAAATATAGGTCATCAATGCAGCTTCCAAATGTCGTTACATGTATCCATTCATATATTTTTTGCTTATATAAAGCATATTTTAGTATATAAATAGACATTTTTGCTGACATATGCTATCACATATTTGATTATTATCATCATCTGCATACATATAGCTTTTACAATTTTCTAGTTCGTCAGCAATGAATGACATGTATAACGATAATAGAAATGGACCGAGGATTGAACCTTGCGAAACCCCTCGCTTAATAACAAGTAAGCTTGAGACATTTAAATCAATTTTGACATATTTCTTGCGATTTTGTAGATAGTTAGCGATTAACAAGATTGCAGAGTGTTCTAAACCGAAACACTTAAGAATTGAAATAAGAGTTTGATGATTTACAGTATCATAAGCTTTTGAATAGTCTAAGAGAATAAGTGCGGTTACCTTGTCCTTATCAGTAGCGGTTAAAATGTCATCAGTAACACTAATAAAAGCTATCTCACAGCTGTAGCCACTTCTAAATCCTGATTGTTATTCAGGAAATATATTTTTAAAGTGGAAGTGGATGAAATAAAGTAGTTGCAAATTTAGAATCTTTTCTAGAAATTTTGATGTAGTAAAGAGAATACTAATTGGACGGAGGTGTGCAAGTTCTTGAGGGTTATTGTTTTTAGGTATCGGAGTTACACAGCCACAGCCACTTTTCACTGATCCGGAAAAAAATTCTCTAAAATGCAATTGTTTATTATGTTCGTTATAACGAGAAGGATTTTTGGACAACAAATATGTAGCATGGTAATATTAATACCATCTTATCCTATACTTGTGGAATTCTTTAATTCAAAATATCAACAATAGTATTTTCATTGTTGAAATTTAAAAGAAGCATGTGATAAGTTGGAAGTAAGTTTTGACAACTGGTTCAGTGCAGCCTGGATGTTATTCATCATCATAAGAGGGGATACTAAAAATAAAATGTGTGTTAATAAGTTCAACATTTCTTAGCTGATCCGGAATAATGTTCGGCGACTTTTTAATATTTAGATGTTACAATTGATTCCATAATTGTGTTTTATTATTGTTACGAGAAATGTAGTTTAAAAATACACATGTCTCACTTTTATAGCTGACTTTTATAATAGTCCCAATGAAACGGATCCCTAGTTCTTCCAAACCTGGATTTTGCTTTATCACGAATTTTCATTAATTGTTTAAAATTATGAGTGATCCAAGACGTTTATGGCTTTTTGAATTTTCGGTCAGTTATGGGCCCATATTTGTCAAATAAATTAACAAATAAGAGTTAAATACATTTATCTTTTCATTAATATGGTTGGTTACATAAATATTATGTGAATAAATATTTTCTAATTCACACTGTGTATTAGCTATATCAATAGATTGTTAATCACGAAATTCTTTCCAATATTACAATATTTTAAGATAGAAGACTAAAAAATAAATAAATCCGGTTCAATGAGATCACAATTATTAATGATTGAACAATATACAGTATCATGCTCAAAAAAAACTACATTTAATGACACAAGAATCATCGATTGGTAACTCGCGAGAAACGATAACTAAATCAAGCAACGAGATTGCAGTAATTCGTGTAGGTTCATTAATCTTGTACAGGTTGTACAATATTGTGAGAATCCATCAAATCACTCAAGGAGAGAGACGAAGATAATTCAGGTACCAGCATATATAAGAGTATGTGCTACAATAAGATTATTGCAACTTATATTTGAAGTTAACCGAAAAATAAAATACAATTTAATTAATAAATTCAACTTCTACAAAAATAAAACGAAAAACGAATTACCAGAAAAAACAAACAAATAAATAAAAACTAATTTTCGAAATCGCAAGCGTCCCGGTCCGTTGCCAAGGTGGTTTTTATGTACAGGTAGGATCACTGGTCTCACATATTTAAGAAGGACAACTAGTAAGATCACGGAGTGTATAAATTCTTCTTTGCCCTCCGGTAATTTAAGTAATATTGTTCCGTGATTAGTTAAGACGTTCTTATTTGAAAACCTTTTGGTTTCCTCCTTCACAAATGATAAACGGTGAGGCGTAATATCCTCACGAATATCAATTTTGGTTCCTTTTAATTGACGCTTGGACGCAAAAACTTTATCTCTTACTTCGGTTTTATAGAAGGCAACAAATACAGTAGACGTTTTTCGAATTCGTTTTGCAGCAGCGTTGAATATCTGATTGAAATATTGGAACTTTTATTATATTACAGCTGAGATTAGTCACACTGCCTATTAAAGAGTCGCCTTCATTCACAAATAGTCCAAAAATTCGTTTTTACATATTGCTGTCATTCGAGTTGTTCGGTAGTTGTTTCCATGACTTAATTTTGCTCCAGTGTGCTTACCTTTGAAGATAAAACATTGATGTTGACATCCATGTGTTCTTGGAGGGTATGAACAATTTTTTGAGAATACTACTTCTTGTATTACCCAGTTGTGATGATTTATATGAATTTTCATATATTTCGGTATTAAGTTTTGTTTCAAGCATGTATTGTTAAAATATATGTGGTTGTTGGCTCTTGATAATGCCTTAAAGAGCAAAACTAGTCGGGTAAATATAACAAAAATGTGAAACAAACCAAGTGTAATTTATCTTAAACCTTCATCAGTAATTGGTATTAACAAGTTTATTAATAAAATCTCGGCAACTAAGGATCATTTCGACGATGCGCTGAATTAGGCTACATTTTGGGTAGTAACGTCTAGAGGCATATTTATCAACTAAATATGATATTTATGGCAACACGGTGAGAAAAACCTTCACTCGGCTCAACCAGTTATTCTAAAAAAATACAGAAATTTAGAAAAAGTAATTATATTTTCAAAACATATTAAGTGAAGTTTATAGACAAAGTTCCGTGAACAATTTATGAAAATGGCCATTTTGACCGGTTAGTACTTCAGGTGTTAATACGATAACTTATCAGATGCAAGGTTAAATCGGTGTTCCTTTTGGTCTGGACAAAATTAGGTAAATAGGTTGCGCCAATTATTCCTTGTAATATTAATCATCTGTATCTGTATCTAATTTTAATGCTAGATAGCTATAATGAGTAGTGCAGATTGGTCTTATCTCAAAACATTATTAGATGTTAACACCATTCTATCTATATATTTATTTTGCCAAAATAGTGACTAAGAGTTTTTCATTTCCTCAGTGGTTCTCAAAAGTCGCTATAAAGGTAGTTAAGCAAAAAAAAGATCACAGTAAATTGAAATAGTTATTCAAATTGAATTATTATCATAATTTTGCTTAAGTAAATGAAAAACTAAAACAGTAGGTTGAAATGTTCATCTCTCATAATATAAAATAAATACAGAAAACGCCTCAAAAATTCAAAAATCTCATAATATAAAATAATTTGTTCTTACGTACATAATAAAAAATATCATGGTATATTTTGTGCCATATATCATCAATATGGGAATGTATTGATGATATATGGCACAAAATTTGTGACAACTATCATAGAACAATATTTGTCTCAAATTCATAGTGAACAAAACGAGAAAACTCGATAAGATTCATCCTAAACTAGTGCACACCTTAAGGGAGAAGTGTATTAAATTTGAAATCGGTCATTTATATAGAAAAACTTGCCAACCTAGAGCTTGACGCATACGAAATCCATCTCAAACTAAGTAAAGCAAATACACCTCATATTTGGGACCAACATAAAACCAAAATATATATATCCATAAATCCGAAAATCACATCAAAATCGCACAAGATCCAGAAGAAACTTAAACACCTCTTTGATAAACACCGATCACCTATAGAGATCCAAAATACAAACGATGGTACATAACAAGAGTGATTAAGTTTTTTCGGAAAAAGAATTAGACCTTTAAAATAAAGGTCTAAAACACACCATCGAACGCCGAACCGTCCCATTAGAAGAGATGATCAATCATATTAAAATTGCCTCGACGCAACTAAGTCCAGAAGAAGCACCCTGTTTTCGACTAACAGCAAAAGACTGAAACAAACGGACTGTTATTATCTTAAATAATAACAATAAAAGTAACGCCATTGTACTTGTTAAAAAAACAGACTACATAAGAGACGTAAATATGTTATTAGATTCCGGCCCTTACATTATACTTAAAAGAAAAAAAAAACTTACATAAAGACATCAACAATACTTTAAACATCTTTATTCGACAGAAAATTTATCCGGAGATTTAAAGTCAAAAATCCGAAATTACCTAAGCTCTATTGTCTGCCAAAAATTCACAAACCTGGAAACAAATACATTGTTTCTAACATACATTCACCAAAGTATAACATCGCTAAATGGCTTGTACAAAAATTCAATCAATTAACAATTAAAAACGATAATTCCGTCAAAAATTCATTTCACCTAACAGAATTATGAAAGGATATTAAAATAGAACCGAATATACCGGTTGACGAAATGTAGGACATTTTAGAAGACAACAACATTCCAAAAAATACCAATACATTCATTTAACAAAATAGTCATGGATTCAAATGCTTTTGAATTTAATGACAAGTTTTACAAACAAACTTTTGGAACTGCTATGGGCAACCCACTATCATCTTTTTTGGTGAATATTTTTACTTTCCCTATATACGAAGTATATATAGGGGACGTATTGTTCTCGTGATTTTGATTTGAAATTTTTTTGCGAAAATATCCGTTTTGAGGTCCCCTGAGTCTATTACACGAATTTCTGGAAAAAAAATTGTGTCTGTGTGTGTGTCTGTATGTCTGTCTGTATGTCTGTCCATCGGTGGGCGCTGTATCTCAAAAAAAGATTATCCGTTTGAGATAAAACTTCAAACTTAAGGTTTTACTGTTAAAAACTGGAACTGAAAAGCTTTTGGTGAACAATCATATACCGGAAGTGGATGTTTACTCGTGGCGTTTTATTGTTTTTTCGTGATATTTTTCTAAATATGAAAAATTTTAAAATAAGAATCAAACAAAAGTTACAAGATTTACAAGATATTTTTCATAAGATTGTTAACTTTTGAGAGAAAAAAAAAATTTGAAAATTTTGACATTTTTTGCCAATTGTTAATAAACTATTAGAGATACATAAAACTTGCATTGCAAATAATTGTAGAGAATTCAAAAGTGAACAAATCATTAAGAATAGCCTTTTTGCGTAAACCTCATAGTTTTCGAATAATATATAGGGAAACTACTATCACCATTTTTCTAAATAAATTAGAGCAGAAATCAAAAGAGTCAATTCCCAATTTTCCAAGACTCTGGTATCGCTACGTATATAATATATTTGCAATCATAAAAACAGACCAAAACAAATTAGATAACCTGGTTGATAAGTTAAATAATCAATATGAATCAATTAAATTCACAACATAATCACAAATTAAGAGCACATTCCCCTTTCTCGATTTATTTGTTCATAGAATTGACAACAGATTAAAATTCAATGTATGTACATAAAAAAGACACACACCTTCAATTATATTCATTCTGAGTCCAATAGTCCTTGGAAACACAAAATGGCAGCATTTAATTCCACAATATTCAGAGCAATCAACTTAACACTCTCAAATATAAACAGAGGAAAAAAAATAGTTTAATTTTAAATATAGCAAAGTCCTTCAAGTACAATACAAACACAATAATAAAACTAATTAACAAACACTCAAGTAAACACAAAATAAAACTAATGACTAGTTTAATTCCTAATACAAAAAAAAACTGAAACGAAATTTTCAAAATTAATTTTTTCACAATCTTCTAACTCAAAATTCAACAAATTATTTAAGAAATATAACCTTTCTCCAGAGTTATATACCAATACACAATTAAAAACGTTAGAAAGTAGAAATTTCTATTTTAGTATCCATATCAAAACTGCTTAAAAAATTATCCACAAGGTTCAACTTAAAGCTATTCGCACAGTTATTTCCAAAAATCGACACGGTCAACATTAACTATTTTATTTATTTATACTGCTTACATACATCTATATCTAGAGAATAGTGCCAAGTGCAAGCTATTTACATGGATTTTAGTAAAGCATTTGATTTATTTATTAATAACCAAATCAAAGTACTTATCTGAGAGAACAATCGGTAGAGAATAAGTCTTATTCATTAGACTCGTATACTTCAACATTTGGGGTCCCAGAGGGATCAAAGTTAGACTCATGTTACTTATCATATTTATAAATGATATGTCTCATATACTAAAGTATCCTCAATTGCTCTTTTCGGATGAAATTGCCTATAAGATTACCCGACCTTACCACCCTTGACTTTTATTTATGATGTATCACTAAAAACGAAGTGTTTAGTTTTGAACCACCAGAAACTCGAAAAATTTTAGAACAAATAGTAATATATGTGCTACGATTAGAAAACAGTAATACACTACGTAGATTTTATAACTCTGTTAAAACAAGGTATCAAATGTGTGTGGAACAGAATGGCCGTCATATTGAACAATTTACTTTTTATTTGTATGGTTTTGTTATCGTTCCGCTGGATTACAATATTACTTAGAAATATCTATTCACTTTCAATTGTCATAAACTAGAAATTTTTCATTCATTTTATACATCGCTAAAAGCAATTTTAAAGCACTATCTAATAAACTTAAAATTTAATATGACCACAATAAGAAAAAAAAAGATGGAAACAAATACGAATCGGGGGTTTCTGTTTACACCAAAAAATTGTCTTATCGAGTTATTGATAAAAATTAAAGTTGGCAAATTTTGGTATTTCAAAATATCTTAAAATTGAAAAAGGTTGAGTTGACTTTGAATTGTTATGATCACTGATTTCTGCAAAACATTCCACATTTAACAATTGCTCTATCTCCTCTAATAACAGAGATACCAATGACGAGCATCGAAATTGGGACATACTGTGTACACTAGAGCGTTCCTAAATAATATAATTGTGAAATGTACAATTAAATATTTTTATTTGTCGGATGAAATCCCAAAATAAAGAATTCTAATGAGGTCTTTAGATAATGAAAATAATACAATTCACAAGTTCTAATAATAAAATTGTAATGATATTACAATAAGTATAATAAGAAGAGGACAACAAATATGGTAAATATAAATAACCAAATATAAACTAAAACTTTTGAATATTTCAATTTGCAAGCCTCTAACCATAAAACCATTTTAGAATGATAATTGTATAAAAGTAGTTAGCAACTTTTATATGGAATATATTTTATTAATACTAATTATTACCACTACAAATAGCTCTGTTTACTAGGTATTATTAGTTTTTTTTAATTACTGCATTTTTTCACTTGTGTCAAAATTGTATTTAAAATTTATACTTAATTAATAGATAATAAAACTATATCGATCATGAAAATTAGAACCAGCCATTAAGCTCCTAAATAGAATATCAAAGCCACCACTTCCCCCGAGTATACATTAGAAGTATCTCGTCCCATTTCAGTAATACAAATGTGACATTACCGAAGTTGAGAGCACTTGGAGAATGTTAAATTATGCAGAGCAAAATCGGTCCGTTTATTTAAAATATGATACTCGTATTTCCAAGAATTCTACACTAATGGCGATTTGAATTATCCGAGAGAATAACGACCGGTAATAAAGTTGCAATCCTAATGGCAACTATTCGAATTGGAACTTACAGGCCAGTTAACTTTTTGGTTCGTTTATACAATGATTAACTCAAAACGAATTATTAAAATTTCATTCATAACCTGAGTGAAATTATTATATTGAATTTTAATTTGTTGAATAAAATTTAAATTAAAATCATTTCACAAATTGAAGACCGTAAAATAAACTACAGTAATGCTTAGCGCAGACAGCTCTGGTGTAAACTGGTAAACAATTACCGGAGTAAGGCTTCCCGTTGCCGGTTCCTCGTTTCCCGTTCAAGACGTAGAACAACACAGATCAATCACTTGGTATGTTTGGTGCTCGGAAGTATTGGAAGAAACGGGCCGTTAACGTGTGATGACGCTGCACACTCTCAACTTATTGCTTACGCCGGCAGGTATTACACTCTCATTACTCATGTGAGATTGGAAAGAAAAAAAAACTGGAAAACTCGTGCCTCGGCCCTCATGGATTTTTATAACTTATTTTTCAATAAAACTTTCCCATCAATTCTACGCACGAACATCCCCCCCATAATGCCACAGTTCGGCCTCTATTTTTCTCCAAACTGAATGCCTAAAAGCATAGGCATGTCTTGTTTTTTGTTTTTATTATTAATACTTCAATTTAAAAACTTTCTTTACATGTATAATTATTTTTTATTAATTATGTAAATTAAGCCAGTATGGTTTTAATTATTAAACTACCTAGATATTTTATTAGATAGAATATTGTATCAAATATGCTTACCTAAAAATCTTAAATGATAATTATTTTGATTAATATTGTATGAATCTAAATCGTGCAGAACGGAAACGCAATAAAAGGTTAAACTTTGCAGCGTAGGTATTTACAAAAAAAATCCGATACGAGAGATAATCGTACCGAATTATTCATACAAATACCGATGTGGGCTTTAATAATCCGCGTTTTATACGTTTCGATTACTGAAAATGATAACGGGCCGGAGGGGGCAAAGGGCCCGGTGGCGTCGTTCCGGGCCCAATTATTCGGCCGTCCGCCATGGCTCGTTACTCATTCCAAATTGAATTATTCTAATCAGGAGATCGACAAAAACTACGCAATAAAGCCGAAACCGACTATAAAACTAGATTGAGCGGACTGGGCCGACTGCCGGCTGTTGGTTCACTTGAGCGCAGTGATTGAAATTGGTCATAAAAATTCATTTGTTGATGTCAATGCAACGAAACGGTTTTGTTGGATTGAAATGGAAATTTATATACTGACCGATCAAATATATAAACAAGCGAATTTAATGAATATACATTCGAAAGCATCGGTCGATTTAATATCAATGATAATTCTAAAATAATATAACCAACTCAAAAGTTATATTTCAGTTTTAAACAAATTAATTATTATACTATAATTCTATTCTATTCTACAATACTGTTGTATATTATATGTTCATAATCCACTGGACTCGTCGTCAGTTCGACAAAATTTTATTAAAGTTTTAATTAGGATGATCAAGCGTCGGCCTAATTAATTCCGTACCCTAAACGCCGATTGTTATTTTAATTGGAACTTTTTTTTTGCAACTGCTAAACAGTAAATACTGAATTTAATCCGAACGCCGTTCAAAGTCCTCTTCAATTATGAATAGCTTTCCGGCAATTATTTCGAACGATTCAACGTCCTCTCGTTCCTCGTTTGGAATTAATTCCAAAATTGCGCTTGTTTTCTAAGTAGAATTTCATCATAATTAAAATTATGCTCCTGCGTCTTTCTAGAAACCTTTCATAGTCCGCGCTGCACAGTCAAGTGAATATTATAAATTAGTGAATACGGAAGTTAGTTCGTTAAAAAATATATTTTGAATAAAATCATACCATAGAACGTGTACTATTTTTTTTTCTAATTAACGAGATTTATTATATTCAAAAATAAAAAAATCTTTTTCAGTGATCAAAAGGTTTGAAAGCAAATTAATTAAGCGTAGGGCTTAATTACTAAAATTACGATACTGTTTCTATAAATATATTTGGACTAATATTTTAGATTACATCATCAGTTAATAAAAATATTTAATTTTCATTCATACTTATTAAAAGAAGGTATAGTATGGGGAAAGCCTAAAATATTGGCTTTACATTATTATTTTATCTAGTCAAATATTATTTTAACACCAACCTTACTTCTAACGATAACAACAAACAATGTTTAGAATATTTTTTTAAACCTGTTGGTTTAAAAAATAATTTAGATCACCTAGTACTATTAACATCATTTGTATGATAACTTTTTATACGATAATTTATTGTTTGCACATTATTATTTATATAATTATTTCTTCTTACACTTTCTATTTATTTGTCAGTGATAATTTCAATTAATTACGAGTAGTTCAATGCTTAAATTTGCGAATTTACCCTTATAAATTACAAGAAAAAAAGCTATGTTGAATAACCAATAATTAAGTGACATAATGAGCAATAGTAATTGTTAAATATAATCATTCTAGTGGACGAACACCAACGCGGCCATTCGGATTATTCACGGCGAATTAAAATATATAAATCCAATCTGCAAATAAATCGCGTTGTTAAAGCCCGATGGGATAGGGTTTGGTCGGCTTGAAATAATTAATCCCGCTCCGTGGGACAGGTGGGGATAGTTCGATTGTGTTGGAAATAATTCCGAGGGGATTTGTCGGCGGTTGTTCGATAAGAAATGGGGGTTGACACTAATGGCGGAGGCGCCTGTAAAAGCGTTAAGGAGAGATCGAGTGATTGTGTGCCGTCGTGATCCGAAGTTACCCGCGAGTATCCGTGCAATGTGCACGTGGAATACTAATCAGTCCGAGTCCCGGCTCCGGAACGTTTCCCGAATATACGATGCTATAAACAATCCGGATTTCCGCGGATATCGCCACCACCGATTAATGAACGATCACTTTGGAGGGTGTTAGGATTTCCTGCAAAAAAAATCACACCCATAAGGAATGATTTATTAGGTATCGTTTTTTTCTTGTCGACTGTAGTTCCTATTTTATTTACTTCTTGATTTCTATTGATGCGCCAAGAAATTTGATCAGATTTTTTAGACCATTAAATAATATATTGAGGTTTACTAATCACTCAACAATTTTGACAAATTAGTTAGCAAATAAGTATAATACAGAGGCTATAGGGATATAGTTGACAAAAGAATTTTTGGGCCACATTACTGATATGAATTATACTGTGACTACATCATTAAGTCGATGTTAATTGAAGAACGCAAATTAAAGAAGTATTGAAATAAATTAGGTTATTGCTTAATGATCACACTCCGTTACCTGCGCCAGTATATGATGAATAGTTGGAAATTACTAGACTAGAAAGTTTTACCATTTGCCAGTATATACATTCAGCTCAGAATGTGGAAACATGCGATAATGAATAGGAAATTTTAGTAGAAGTGTATATTGTAAACGTACAAGTTAAAGGAAGTACATAAATAAGAATGCAGGCTGGTGAAAGGTGACATAAAATTAATTCATGGTTGGTAGTTGGTTCATTTTGGTTGGTGAGTTTATCATGCTTAAACCGGAAGAGGAATTATTAAGGCGCTAGGAGGATGTAGCGTGGTTATTATTAAATTCAATTGAATGTAACACGGAGTCAAATCATTTTAGTATGGTGGATGAACTATGATTCATTTTAAACTAGTTGCCCTAAATATTTCAGTTGAACTCATCAAAATTTGACCCACAGATGCTATAGAACTCCTAGATCATATTTTGCGTTCGGCGTCAGATCTTCTAATATGACTTCACTTTAAACAATTATCTTTTGTAGTTTGATAAAGGTTGTGGTAGATTCCCTTTATTTCTCACTGGTTCTAGAGATTGCCACTTGTTATAATAAGGTTGAATTTAAGTGGAATAAAACATTCGTTGCACTTATTAATATATTCACCGTAAAAAGTAGAAATATTTCCATTACATTTACATTTTTATATATTGCTAATATTATATGTGTTCACAAATGATAAAGTTTAGAAAGATGTTTACTGTTTGACGAATTGAAATGGTATGTTCAAAAATTCATCTAAAAACTAAAAATGCAAGTGTTTGGAAGGTTATTAGTTATCGATATTTCGTGGGTGTGTTATTGTCATCTTTCTTTATGTAAATGAAGGGATTTCCTTTCTAAGAATTAAACGTACGGTCGTACCATCATCGCTTTAAGCTTTTGCAGATGTACTAATTCCACGAAAAACAACACCTCCTGGCGTGAGAAAGGATTTGTTCAGCCCAGTAAGAAATGAATTTATTTGAAAACCCATTATCTAAAATTCCTGAGAAATACAGGCATGAAATATAAACAATAATTACATGAAATATGGATAAAAGTAAAATTAAATATATACAAAATTTACATATAAGCCGCAACATGCTGTCCCCTTGTAATATGTTAATGTTTCAAATGTCTTGATTATCCATGACCGTATCGATGGGAAGAATCGATAACTAGGTGACCGCACGTTTGTATACACAAGTAGCAGTCCTCACTGACACCACACCTATGTTGTTGTCATTGCCGGGATGAACGTCAACTACTCGCCCGATGTGCCATTTACAGGGTGGTAGGTTCTCTTCTCTTAAAATCGCCATCGTTCTTATTGAAATCCTTTATTTCGGTTGTCTAATTAAATCTTTGGGCCGAAGTGTAGTAAGATATTCATTCGACCATTTTTCCAGAATTGTTGATTAATTTGCTGTAAAAGTTGGAACCGATTCAATCTGTTTTGTTGTATATGGGTATAATAAGGGTCTGGAATAGATGTAATAGGTCTTCCAATTAGGAAATATGCTGGAGTGAGGGGTTCTAGGTCATTTAGTTGGTTAGAAAGTGGTGAGAGTGGCAGGGAATTTAATACACCTTCGAATTTAATTAGAATAGTATTAAACTCTATATATACGAGTGAAACTGCCGCAGTTCGTATAAAATATGTTTTTATTGATTTGACTCCTCACTCCCAAAACCTACCAAAATGTGATGATCGGGATGATTATAGGTTTAATCTGTTCGCTATTTTTTTAAAAAAATGCTTAACTCTTTTAATTCAGAATTCGCCCCAACAAAGGTCGTTCCGTTATTTGAATAGATGTGTTTTTTGTACTCCACGTCTTGACGTGAAGCGTCTAAAAGCAGCTATAAAAGATTCGCTTGACAAGTCAGTAACTAACACCAAATACATCAATTTTGTTGCAAAACAAATAAATTATACAGATTCGGAAAGAACGTAAAAAATATGGGCCGGAAAACGGGCCCAACTAGAGAATAAATTGTAGAAATATTTGTTTGCGTGCCTTGGGCGTTACCCAATGTGCACCACGAGGAGGTTGCGCGGCCGGACTTTGCACAACAGTTGGTCCTGAAAAGGACCGAATCATTATCGCCTATTACCTACACTTCCTGCTCGAAGTGATGTCCGTTGTTGTTTGCGGCATATTGTCACTGTCTTCTCGAAGCTGTCCGTCGTTTTTTGCAAAATATTAGGATAGATTTATCCACAGGCACGGCGAATCCTCTCTTTCATGTCGTCGCGCGTGGTTGTCGGTTCACGAAAAACTACATCCTTAAAGTATCCCTACAGTTGGTTCACGACGGCTCAAAGACCGACAAAGGAGTAGGAACATGTACCGTATATACGGTGCAAAAGTCGAGACAAAGATTTCTGTCAGTCTCACCAAGGACACCACGGTGTTCCAAGCACAGGCGATAGCTCTTCACCACTGCACAAGAGAAATAACAGACACCAAAAGGAGGTTAATTGCTATATCCTCTAACAGCCAGGCGCTGCTAAGAGCACTAAGCTCCACACAGGTCGAATCTAAGCTAGTGTGGGACTGTATATGTGGTCTTAATGAACTTAGCAGTCACAAAATAGTAACAATCACATGGGTGTCAGGACACAGATGACATCCGGGGAATTAAAAAGCAAACCAACTGGCCAAACAAGGCTCGTCAAAAGCAGTAATTGGGCCGCAATCCTCATGCGGAATCTCCAAAACCACAGTCAAACGATCCATAAAAAAAAGGTGGATACCCAGGCCCAAACCTGGCGGATGAACTCACCAGGACAGAGACAGTTGAAACGGTTTCTTAAGAAACAATCGCCAAAATTCATGACCGAACTTCTGAACCAAAACAGGGAAATTTTCATAGGACACTGCAAGCTCAACAAACATCTGAGCAAAATAGACCTTGTGGAAGAAGTACCATGCAGATTCCGCTTAGAGGAAGAAGAGGACTCGTTCCATATCATATGCCATTGCGAGGGTCTAGCAAGGATTAGATATCAACTACACTACAAACCCAAGCATGGAGACTGGCAGGGCTAATAGGACTAATCAAAGAGGCAAAGCTAGAGCTGGTAATCTAAGATAAATAGGGATCCACAATAGATCTGAAAAAGTCTCGGTGGAACAGGCGCTGGTGCCACCCATATAACATTTACATCTAAGGTAAAAACAAGAAAAATCCAAGGATGTCAAATCCGGAGGTCGAGCCGGCCAATTCACGACCAATCCAGCGTTCCGGGAAAACCTCTTTGAGATGAGCACGAACTTGATTCGCATAATGTGCCGGTGTTCCATCTTGTTGCAACCACATCGTCATCCTCAACTGCAAATCGACATATTCTAATAACTGTGGTAGGTCTGCACGCAAGAACTCAAGATATGGCGCAACTGTCAATAACTCTTCAAAAAAATATGGCCCAATTAAGTGTCCATCCAAAACCCTACACCAAAAATTCAGGCTCCAACGATGTTGCGTTTTCAAATCTTGCGTCCAGTGGGGATTTTTAGCGCTGCAGTAAAGACAGTTGTGCCTATTAACGATGCCTCTTTCCAAATCTGTAATAAAAGTTAGGGGTTTCTATTTAACATTTTTAAGTTGACACCCTTCTGGGATCTGTGAGGATTATTTTGTCAGAATCCGATGTCCCCCTTAAAACTATAAAAGTTTCCATTCGGCACATTTTTCCTTACGATGCATTGTTTTCAAGTTATTCGAGACCGTAAAGTAAAATAAGACACCCTGTATATATTATTAATTTAGTGACAATCTTAGAATTATTTAATCGCGTACCTACGCGTAGGATACCATCTTTATCAATAATGGGCTTTATGATAAAATTCTAGTCCTATTATTTACAAAACCAAAGGTTTCAATATTTTGAAAGTACTGTTGAAAACATTGACTTTCGTGCTGATTTTATGAATGCCGTTGTTGCATATTCAAGTTCATAGACGGATAAATTTGTTACCTTTCGATTCGCATATTGTCTGCAATTATGCATATCGTGTCACGGCATATCTTAGACAATATGCCGTGACACGTTTATGTGTGGGCTTAAAAATTTGGAAAGCAAAGTAAAATCATTTGAATTGTATCTTACATATTTTAGTATTTCCTATTTTAGTCTTTTTAAATCAAAATTCTGACTATTAATTATATTAATGGGGCAGTCATTCTTATTTTATTATAGCCTTGAAGACCCATTCCACCATTAGTTGCTATTTCTTAAGTTAAGAGCATAATAAGGTCATCATAAGTTTTAACGTGATATTAATCAAGATAGGTTAAATTATGGATTTCTTCGACTCTTTGGGCGTGCTGCATGTCATGACCTATGGAGCTGAAACCTTAACACTAACCGCAGCAAGTGCTAAGAAACTTATGATAACACAGCGCAAGATGGAAAGGTCCATGCTCGGGGTGTCATTGTGGGATCATATAAGAAATGAAGATTTAGGAAGAAGAACCGGCGTCAGGGATGTAGTTATCCAAATTTGCTAACTCAAGTGGAAGTGGACTGGACATTGGCACAAATGACGGTCGGGAGATGGATGAAAAGGCTGCTCGAGTGGAGTCCGCCCACGTTGGTCGGACGATCTAAAAATATGTGCAGGCAACTGGACACAAAAAGCTTAAGACATGAAGGAAAGGACACAGAGAGCTGAATGATGATGATGATGATTGGCAAAAACTTTCTGTCGCCTACTGCTATTGCTTTATATCCAATATAAAGTTATCATGGAGTCAGTTCACATGTATATTGAATCAAAATTAAGTTCTATTGTTTTTACCAATTTTAATATTAATTTCACTAAAAGCAGTGCACCACAAGTTCCAGCCTTCGGAGCTACTCTAGATTTTGAGCAAATTAGGGTAATTAATGATGTTTTTATGTACACCCATGCCCCATGTGGAAATTCTGACGCATCTGAAAATCCATGAGGTTCGATGTGTCTTGATAAAGGCAATAAAACATGAACGATGAATTTTTATTTCAGATAAAAATCGAAAATCGTTGATGTATTTAATCCAACTCATGTGAATTTCCAATGCAAAGATTCATCCCAATTCAGTTTTTGTTTCCAAAATATTTAATCCCAATGGATCATAAATATTTGCTATTGATGACAAAATACCGCGTTTTGTATATTTATTCGTTGAATTTATATTCTCAAATGTGGTGAAATTTTCAAACCTCATCTATGAAACCCCTAAAAATTTTGTTGTGTTTGTTTCGCCTAACTGAATTAACTCATCAGGGTTACTATTGTTATTAATGATTGATGAATGATTTGAGACAAATTCAAGTCGTAATCACGGAACTGGCTAAAGGATAACTATTTTGATAAATTAATGCTAATCATTCTAGTTATTTTGAATTTGCTGAGGCTGTCCCGTAAATTACGGTGTTTAATTCGTAGCATTCAATTAAAATTGTAATCAGATCGCCAAAATATCTGTTGCAATTTTCTATTTTCTATCAGGATTAATATCTGTTTATACATTTTTTCAATGTCTGCCAATAATGCAATAGGATGTCGCCGAAATCTGACTCGGATTGAAAACATATCTTTTTGAATAGTGGGGCCTACTTCCTATATTGAATTTAAAGATAAATTGCTGTAGTTTTCTTTTGCGGAACCATCAAATACGACTCTCAGTTTTGTGGTGGTACTTCTTTCTAATAATATGTTAAGTTATCTAAAGGGAGCGTTTTCTTGATTTTAGTCATGTGACCTAACTTTTCAAATCTGTGTATATTTTTCTTTAATTCCTCATTTTTGTTAAGTTTTCTTTCTATATAATAAAATCATTTGAACCCAATATTACATGAATTTGTAAGATCACATGCTTTGTAATTTAATGGTATTTTGACCATGAAACGCATATTAGGCAAACGTATTCAAACTGTAATGTTTTTCGCAGGCAATCTCTCTGGTGCTATAATTAACTTTATTATTTAGCTCTTCTAATTCCCAACACATTTTAATCTGATTATCAATTGACTTACAAAATTACATTTTACTGAATTTTGTGAATTAGTCGGAGAATTATTTCCGGAAACAATCCAACCCAGTTTGGTTTTTGAAGCAACGGTAAATCATTCCTTAGTTTTATTTTACCATTACACATTAAGTCCCAAAATAAATTTGCTCCAATTATCATAAAAATTTTATTTGGTATATGAAATGTTTTGTTGGCCAATGTAATGTTAACCGAAAACGAAGGTAAGTTTGATGTTAAATAAAACACTAGTTTGGCACATTTTTCCCTTGGTTTATTTTATAGCTATAAAAACTAGTGTTTTATTTAATATAAATATTTTCACATACTCATAAAACTCACCGACAAGTTTGATGTTATTAAGTATAAAATTAAGCAATTAATTGTAGATTTATAAGAGCTTGATTTTGGTTTAATTGTAATCTTTGTTTACAAATTTTTGAACTGCTGTTAGAGATTCCCGAAACGATTACTTTATTTTCAGAAAAGGGGCACACTTAAATTTTAAATTAACAGCAATATTTCGATTTAAAATAGGAACGGGTGCATTTGAATCCGACTTAATTGGTGCATTTGAAGTCGACTTAAGATTATCTAAGTAAATTTACATTTCTGTTTTTAATTCGTAATATATTGTTTGGAATAACTCCCTCTCTGCTTCGTTATCTACTTGATCCCCTTCAATGAATTCTATCTCGTCTATAATTGAACTAATTGGTTTTCCAATAAGAGGTTTCATTGTGATATTAACAGAAAACGAGTATATTTAAAGAACAATCAATGGGTACTTATTTCATTGTAAAGAGAAAGGTATGCCAGTAACGATGGAAAACGTTAAATGGCCGCCACGACTACGGTTGCAGCACCATATCCTTTTCATGAAATTTTTCATGACCAATTCGCACATTTGTCCTCAATAACTTTACAAATTCCATCTTTAAGGTCTTGAATCAATTGTGGAGCATTGGCATAGACCTTATCTTTCAGGTGGCCCGAAAGAAAAAAGTCTAAAGGTCTTAAGTCATAAGATCTCGGGGGCCAATCACCTTTTTATGAAATAATACGGCCAGGAAACTTTTCTTGCAAAAATTGTGATTGATTCGTTGCTTGTGTGACACACGTAGCTCTGTCTTGTTGAAAATAAACGTCGTCCACGTCAATATCTTCTAATTCCGGCCATAAAAAATGATTAATTATAGCTCGATAGCGCAATTTACTCAACGTAACAGTTGCACCAGCCTCATTATCGAATAAGTAAGGTCCAAATACGCCGCCAGTCCAAAAACCGCACCAAACAGTGACATGTTGAGGATGGAATGGCTATTCAATAAGGATTCTTAGATTTTCCGAGCCCCAAATGTAGCAATTTTGCTTATTCACGTAACGTCACTGAAGATGATTTTTCGATGAAAATCCGGATCATTTTGATGCACTTCAAGCAAATCAGCAAATATACGGTGTTGCTGGTAATTGGCCGGTTTGAATTCTTGTGTTAACTGAACTTTTAGCCTTCAAACCTAAGTCTTTATGCAAAATACGATGTAATATCGTTTTTGGAATGTCTAATTCCAAATATCGACGAGGAATCGGCAAACCTGGGTTTACGTTAACACTATTGGCTTCAGAAGCAATATTCTTATGTTCAACTAGTTTTATTGTGGGAAATTTAATCCTTTACTCAATAGACATAACCCGGCATTAATGTACAACATAAAACGATTTTATATCCAAACGTGATTTCGCGTAATCCCGAAGCATTAGAAAATAATGATTAATTAATACTGACTCAGTTTTAAACCGGGCAAAAAGAACTAATTAATTTCCGCCAATCGGATTCCGCTCGTCTATTTAATCACAAGTGAATTCTTCGATCGGAATCGGCACATATAAAATTCGTTAACCGGTTGTAAAAACGTGTGTTTGAGCGGGCGGATGAATAAAACATCCGATGCAAGAGTTTACGGGCGGCCTTATTGACGAAATTCAATCAATTAAAGCGCCCCAAACACCAAAGTGCACCGCACGAACGCGAAACACGAAACACCGTAGCGCACGAATACTTCGAAAATTGCATATCGGATAGTGCCATAGTGGTATTTAAATTAAAAATTCTCGACTCCAATTTATACGAGCCAGCCAGGGTTTTGACGGTGCCGTCGCATGTTTTATATTTTACACGATGTTAACAATTTCTCCCGCGGAATTATCACAAAAATTCCGAAATGCGACTCCGCCAAGTGCTATGCATTCAATTAGCGCATTCATTTCATAATACCTGCTTAAGGGAAAATGTAGTTATTTCATATTCATAAACTAAACCCTGCCGTGTAATTAAAAATTCTTCAATTATTTATACCACAGAAATATTCGAGTTTTTATCTGAATATTATGTTATAATTATACATCGGCTAAAAGTGATATTTATAATTTCATATTTTTATAAATTCCATAAATAATTTTGTGATAAAATTGGGTAAGATAATTGGAATAAAACCCACATAAAAATTATATAGCTTATACCCATAATGTTTCATTCAAGCCTACAAGATATTCGTTTTATAATGGCTTTATAGTACTGAATATATTTTAATCTTTTTCTCGCTAAATATGGTTTCATTTACAATTCAACAAAATAGTTTAATTTTTCGTTGGTGAAAATTAGACTTTTTGTTTAATCGACATAAACAAGTTGACAGCTCAATTCGCCTTTCAATTGTCATCGACGACTCAAATTTTTCCGAGGATTTTTGGTTTTTTGTTTGTTGCGATTGAAATGAGAGACTAACACTTTTCTTCTAACTCAAAGGCACCCACGGTTATCAAAATTATCAAAGAGTGGTAATGATTAAAATGTGGAAAAATAAATCTAGATTTACAAGCAAACAAAAAAGTTCTGAGCAAACCAATTTTAGGAACACCCTGTTTAGCATGGTTCCCGCGGTCCAATCGAAGTGACAAATTGCCTAAGAAATTTACTTGATGTTAGGTCAGGCTGTACTAAATTGCAGTAACAATATCAGGAACGTTTTGAAAATATTTAGAAAAATGTGTTAAATTTTTTTTTACCCTGATGACCTGTATCTTGGTCATTTGAAGACTTTTAAGAATCATTAAATGTTAATATCACTCTAATCACTCTAGTATATGTGGTTAATTTTATTGCCTTAGTTACAGAAACACCCTGTAGACAATGTAAACATTTAATTTTTATTTTGTCATAGAATAAAATTAAATTTGGACAATTGCCGGCCAACGTTTCCATTAAAACAGGCCTAAATTCTCTGCAGCAATGGCTATGTTAATTCTGGAACGTATATTGGAATTGTATATGCATTACTGGAATAACAGCGCAGAGGGGAATACCGATTTAAAATTCCGCAATTCGAAAGAGTGAGGCGGATGTTCGTTCAGTTCATTGTTTAATGATTTGTAAGGAGAAGAGAAGGAATTTTGTCGAGATTAAAAAGTATCGATGAAAAGCAATTATTAGGTCTGGCACGAAGAAGGAAAAACCTATCTGCGGATAGCCGACCGACTGAATTTTTAAAGCATATTAAAGTCCTGAAGAATCGTCAACTTATCAGGACCGAATCGTTAAACTTACAAAGATTTATTGTGCGCCGATAAATTTTACGTGGAAATAATAAAAAAAAAGT
This sequence comes from Ontholestes murinus, assembly GCA_963969525.1. Classification (NCBI taxonomy): domain Eukaryota; kingdom Metazoa; phylum Arthropoda; class Insecta; order Coleoptera; family Staphylinidae; genus Ontholestes; species Ontholestes murinus. The sequence goes on along the minus strand of OZ018390.1, from coordinate 56,639,472 downwards.
TGGTCGGTAATTGAATTCACAACTTTTGTTTGTAGTTTGTTAGTAAAATGCTGAAGGCATCCATTTATATATCGGGCAACTTTGGTTTCAGGCCAAGGAGGAAGAGAAAAAAATTGATTGGCGCCGTTTTTCAATATACAAGTTTCCGGTCGAGCACGAACGCGAGCAGAGGGGACGCGATTGCCACTCGAATAGATGGATACGCCGACATACATCCAACTACTTCCGGTTCAATTACATATCGAAACCCTACAAAACTATACCCATATATCTCTTCTAACTTACCGAATATTTCAACAACTTACGAGCGCCATCGGTCTTTCGCTCCAAATTAATTTTCCTATAAGCACTGAATGTTTTTGTTTGTTTCTCCTTTTCGAGGATTTATTTAGAAGTCATTACTTATTGTTAGTCGAATTTTTTGTTAATTACTATTAAAGCAATGCATTTTATTACTTTATTATATTCTACGTCAATGTTAATATCAATTTTATAGCAGATAGGTTAATCAAAAAAATTTACTTTTATATTCAAAATATTAAAATGCCTATACTACCATTTAATCGCGCAGTAAATTAATTTTAGTAAATTTTATTGAAAGCATTCACGACCATTTACGCTAAGCTTTCTGTGTAAAAATATTTCAAAATATTTATGGCACTTGGATAAAGCGTTAGCTCCATTCCCACACAGAAGTTAACTCGAAAACCGGTCGTAACAGTTTTGTATTTTCACAATACTGTCTTATATAAGTTGGATTCCGGCCCATTTTCATGTTAATTAAAAGCGCCTCTTTTTCACTCTTTAGCGCTCTGTAATCGTGCCGTTTCGCTCTTAGCGCGGAATTCAAATCGCCACCCTCTGTGCGCCCTAAGTTCCTTTTTTGCTCACGTTTTAATAATATACCGAATTGCATTAGACATTATATATATATATATATATATATATATATATATATATATATATATCTACTGCGGCGACTTCGTTAACTTAATGAAATGTAATTTTAATAGGACATTAAAAATCTACACGAATTGCTTTGGTGGAACTTTCAAACATATTTATGGCGGAGGCACGGGCACACTCGTTAAATCAGTGCTGTAATGGAAAACTTAATTCGGTAGAATTCATGATAATGTAAAGATTATATTTAAATTGGGACCCTCATATATTACGCACCTTTAACCACAATCCCCTAATTGATATTTAAAGTACGTATTATAACAATATGCTACTTGATTATCTGATTAGGAGGATTAAGCTAATTGTTGCATTTGAGATGTTTATTTTGTCCACAAATATGTCTCACTTACCTATATCTTCACTGGGACTCATAATTTTTTACGTAATAATAATAAATATATAGAGCCATACTATTATAGCAGATCACACTTAGATTACAGCTGCATGCTACAAGTTTTAGAGTTTGGCATAAATGACATTCATCATTCTACAAATTCTCTTTCAGTTCATTTTTCTTTATCTGCAAAATAGTTATTAAAGAGCTAACTTCTTGGTAGCTTGCAATAGAATTAAATATTTCAACTTTATATAAAATTCTTTATTTGTTACTAGATAGTATATGATTTATTTTAACGTCAGAATTTGTCTTAGAGCAGAACCTACTAGCATTTTTAGAAGATAAAAGCAGTTCCTTCCTAAAAAGTGACTGATAAATACTAGAAAGTACTCAGTTAAATCTATTGTTCTGGAATTACACCAAATTTACTTTTGTATTTACCAATATGCATCCACTCATTCTAGAGTAACTAAATACTCTATCGATGTGATTATTACCTTAGTGAAACTAAATCTAATTTTAATCAGTGATCTTTTTGTCGTTATTTAATGTCCCTTACCGCATTAAATAATAATTTCTTACATCATTCCTTTTCATGTATATTTTAATGAAGAGTAGAAGCTCTTTTATAAATGGTTCCAAATCTTTGATATATTACCAGAAGATCAACTACCAATATTTTCAGTAATATCAAATCAAAATCTATCTAATAATTCTGACCCTCAGAAATAATCTGGTAAATGTTTTTTTTTTTCATGTTGATCTAGCAGTATTTTTCGTCTTCTTTAAAAGGTCCCTAACTCATTACTGTTAAATTCTTTTAACCTTTTCAGAGATTTTCTAACTTATTTTTACTTTCCCTATATACGAAGTATATATAGGGGAAGTATTGTGATCGTGATTTTTTTTTGAAAATTTTTTTTTGCGGAAATATCCGTTTTGAGGTCCCCTGAGTCCATTAAACTAATTTCTGGAAAAAAATTTTTTGTGTCTGTGTGTCTGTCTGTCTGTCTGTCTGTCCGTGGGTGCTGTATCTCAAAAACGACTGATCCGATTGAGATGAAACTTTAAACGTAAGGTTTTATCGTTAAAAACTGGAACTGAAAAGCTTTTGGTAAACATTCATAAACCGGAAGTGGGTGTTTACTTGAGGCGTTTTTTGTTTTTTTCCGATATTTTTTTTAATATGAAAAATATTACAAAACTTTTCAAACAAAAGTTAAAGAGAATGAGAAACTGAATCAATTTTGTTAGAATATATTTTTCATAAAATTCTTAACTTTCGAGAAAAAAATAAAAATTGAATTTTTTGACATTTTTTGCCAATTGCTAATAAACTATTGAAGCAACATGAAAGTTATATAACAAATAATTCTAGAGAATTCAAAATTGAATAAATTATTAAGAATAACCTTTTTGCATAAACCGCATAGTTTTCGAGTAAAATATAGGGAAAGTACTATGATGGCCACATCACCATTTTTCTTCTAGATTTTTACTTCTTTTTATATTAATTACAGTAGATACATACGACTTTATTGCTGGTGAATGTTTTATTATTTCATCGCATATTAGCCTTGGTTTCATTTTCCGTTTCATGAACAAATCATCAACCTAAGAACAAGGCTTCCGCTAAACACCCTAAACCTTCAAGTTTAACACTAATCTTACGGGGATCAGCAACCAATGTTGGTATTGAAGGAGCCAGTAGCCGTATTTTTTACCACGTTCATAACTGCATTCCCTCAACAACTGTTGAACAATTATCTGTTTTTATCAAGGATAGCATTGTCATAAAGCACTTCACCTGTACCCCACTTACTTCAAACACCATGTATTGTTCATTGAAAGTCGGCATCGTTGAATCGGACTCAAATAAATTTCTGCATGCTGAAATATGGCCTCAAAGCGTCACCATTCGCCACTTTGTTAACCGTAAAAGCAAATTTGCAAGTATTCGTAAAGCTGTTGATTTAAATACTAATTTAAATACTAATAATAATAATAATAATGCAACCCCGAAAATTTTTTTAGACCAGATTCAAGTCATTCCAGCAGTACATCTAGTTCCCCTAAACCAAGCCACAGTACGGATCTAAGAATATTTTATCAAAACGTTCGTGGGCTCCGCACCAAACTTTCCACTGTAATTGAATCGGTATCTTCATTCAAATATGATATCATAGTTCTGTCTGAGACTTGATTAAGTGAGGACATTTGTGATGCGGAACTTGGATTCCTTAATTACAACGTTTATCGGTGCGACCGAAATCAATTGTGTTCTGGAAAAAAACGTGGTGGGGGAGTACTCATAGCTGTCGCTCGCCATTTGAAATCGCATTACTTAACAGTAAGTCGGATCACTATGAGGAACTCTGTGTGTCCGTTTGTTTTGAAAAACAAATGCTACTTCTTGGTGGTGTCTACATTCCTCCTCACTCTCAACTTTTGACATATCAACAACACTGCTCATCTGTTGAGAACCTTGTCGATGTACTGCCCGACCATACAGTGTGTTTTCTGGGCGATTTCAATCTCCCTAATATAAATTGCTGAGTAGGCGAGTATGGTGTATATACTGATTCTACCAACAATACCGCTATTTCGATTTCTGACACTTACGGTTTCATTAATTCGTTTCAAGTGAATAATATTACTAACGCCAATTCCGTTCTATTAGATCTAATATTTTTACAGAGTACATTTATAAATGATTTCGCTTTATCTTTAGCTCCAAATTGTCTTGTTCCATGTGACGTTCGCCATTCTTCATTAGAACTGTTTATAAATATCTTATCCAATACCAAGGAATCTGTTTGGGACTCCAACCTAAGATATCAATTCCATAAGTCAGATTTTTTTAAATTTAAACAATACAGTTCTTAATATAAATTGGGATAATATATTTAAAAAATTAAGTGTAAATGATCAGGTCCATGCTTTCTATAATATTGTTTATGAAGCGATTAACAGATTTGTTCCAGTCGTTGAGACTAAAATCACACCTAGCTATCGCTTTCCAAAATGGTTTAGCAAGGATTTAAAAAATAATATATCTCTGAAAAAAACCTTTAAACCATTTAAAATTTAAAAAATCGAATCTTAAATCGGACCATGAGATTTTTCAAAAAGTTCGAGCTGATTGTAAAATCTTAATTAGGACGTGTTATGAAAAATATTTGCAGTCTCTTGAACAATCCATCTCTAATAACACCAGCGCATTTTGGAAATATGTCAGGTCTAAACGTAAAACCAACGAGATTCCAAATTCTTTTCTAATTACCAATAGCAGAAATTAAATCGTTGACTTGTTTGCATCTCATTTTGGCTCAGTGTATAGGTGTTCTAATAACTTAACTAATTTTGAGGATAGTTACTCTTACTTGAACCTGCATTATGTGCCCGATATCAGTATAACCTCGGTTTTAGAGGAACTTAATAATCTAAAACCGTCTAACTCAATCAGGTATACCATCAGGTATACCCGCATTATTTATTAACCAATGTTCCTTTTCTTAATGCCGTCCTCTTTGGATTATTTTTAATAATTCCTTAAAACGTGGTGAATTTCCATCTTACTGGAAGGATGCTTTTATTACACCAATATACAAGTCGGGCGCTAAAAATATTGTTTCAAATTATAGGCCAATTTCAATATTATCACACATTCCAAAAATTTTTGAAAAAATTATAACTTTATTTATTTCTTCACAAGTTGATGTATTATTGACGGAACGTCAGCATGGGTTCAGACGAGGCTTGTCAACTGCTACCAATCTTCTAGTATATGGCGACTACATAGTGAAAGCTTTGGAGAAAAATCAGTATATACCGACTTCGCCAAAACATTTGATACGGTTGACCACGGTATTTTATTATCAAAGCTGTATAAATTAGGTATACATGGTTCACTGTTTAATTGGATCACGTCTAACTTAAGCTCTAGAACCCAGAGGGTACGTGTAGGTGTGTACACATCTTCTTTTATCAATGTATCGTCCGGTGTACCCCAAGGCTCTCGCCTAGGTCCACTCTATTTGATATTTTCATCAATGATGTCGTTTCGTATTTTAATCATTCTCAGTGCCTTTTGTTTGCAGATGATATGAAAATTTTCACGCAAATAACAAATGAACAATCTTCACAACTTCTCCAGCAGGATTTGGCTAGGTTTAGTGAATGGTGTACATTAAACAAAATGGATTTAAATATTGATAAGTGCAATATAATAACATTCTCTAAAATTAGATCCCCAATCTCAAGTAACTATTTTATTAATAATATATGTCTTGAGCGTGTACACTCTATAAAAGACCTAGGTGTCCTTCTTACTTGTAATTGGAGCTTTTCTGATCATATTAACAAAATTACATCTAAAGCATTCCAAATGCTTGGGTTTTTAAAAAGAAACGCCCATGAATTCATAAATCCCAGAACCATGGTAAACTTATTCGTAGCGCTTGTTCGTTCTCAAATTGAATATTGTGCCTTAATTTGGTGTTCTTACACTGCGCAGGAAATTAATGCGATTGAACGGGTCCAGCAAAAATTTATTAAATATTTGTCTTTTAAGTATAGAATGCTGAACTGTGATTACCCTTACCTGTTAAATCTACTTACACATACACGCTTTTGTAGTGATATTTTTTTTCTTCATAAGCTGTTACATGGTAGTATTAATTCAGCTCAACTACTGGAGCAACTGACATCCATGTGCCATCCAGACCATTAAGAGCGAATCTTACATTTTCAGTGCCTCTTAAAAAACCGACTATGCAAAAAATTTTGGAATTTCGCGCATGGTCTGTAACAGTAACACAGTGGTTTTAATCGATTACGCAATATCGTTTGTAATCTTAAGTGTTAATTTTAGATTTTGTCCTTATCATGTGTGTTTGTATGACATTTTAGCTACTTTTTAATTTTGATGTCTTTTTTAATTTTAAGCTATTATATTTATGGCTTTTAATGTTATGACTCATTTTTAGTTTGTTGTCCTAAAATTTGTATGTTTTTATGATATTTCCGTAATTTTTAAATTTTATGACCTATGTTTATTATGTAGTAATTTTTACATTTTGATGACTTTTTTAAATCTGTAGCTCTAAATTTTATATTTATTTTTTTTTTATTTTATGACTTATTTTTAGTTTGTCCTAAAATTTATATATTTTTATGGCATTTTAGTAATTTTAAATTTTTAGACTTAGTTTTAGTTTGTTGTATTCATGTGCACGTTCTTGATTTGTATTTCGGAAATTTAGTTTACTTAAAGTGTTTCATTCATTTATAATATGTATTATATTTTATATTGCACTTAAATGGACTTTCGTAAATAAATAAATAAATAATCGTAAGTTTATTAGTTTTAGTTGGATTTAAAGCATTAATTTATGTAGTTATAAATTCAATTCCAAGCCGGCATAGTTTATTTTTTATTTTTAACTTCAGTTGACAAGAAACTAACAATCATAACAAAACATCGTAACAGGTAATACAGAAGCAATAGCCCACGCTGACGATAAAGCAATCGTAGCAAACTTTGAAAAAAAACACAAATTCCAAAGAATCGCCACGTTCAACTATTTAGGTGTAACAATAGGGCAGTCGGCTAAAGATAGAATACAAGAAAGACCCATAAAAGAATACCAAACATATGGGAGGAATAAATAAGCGTTAAAAATCAAAAATATTAGCAAATCATCAAAAATAAAAATATATAAAACTTTTATACTACCAATTATGAACAAAAGAGAAGAGCTAAAGATGCAGGAAAGGAAAATAATATTAGGACTAAATATAGCTGAGAGAGGAAAACATAATAAAACACATAAAATCACAACGACTAAAATGGGCAGGCCACATAATGAGGTGGAAAAACACTAATGTTATCAAACGAATTAACGCATTGGAACCTACCAAGTTTAAAAAGAAGAGAAATGCGAAGGAAAAGCTGGCAGAAGGAAATAGAAGAAGTCAGGCAGGCAATGGGAATTAGAAACTAGAAAGAAGTACGCAGAAACAGAAAATAGCGGAAAGAAATAACCAACGCGGCCAAAAAAAAATTGTACAAAAGAGGAAACTCGTTAAATAGATAAATAAATAAAGAGAGAATTAAAAGAAGAATAATAATCCACCTTAGAAAATGATAAAGCGTAGCCATAATCCTCTCAGGATTGAACGGTTTGATGATTATGAAATGCCCACAAGGAGATTAATTATAATTATCTTTTATCCCCTCAGTCTTACTACTAGTGGTTAGTAAATACTACTTCAATTCTTCAATTTCTTTAGAAGATTAAGAAAGAATTAATCTCGTGTGTTCGCTGGATCACCTATTTATTCCAATTTTGAACTTTTTCTTTTCATTTCGATTCTGTGATTTTACAGTGCTTACGTAGTCTGGGTATGAAACGCATCCCGAAATGAAGAGAAAAATAAGCACCTAAATGCTAAAAAAAATAAGTATTCAATCCTTAACCGTTTGGAACAGCGGAGGAGAGGTGACATGGGTATGAATGGAAGAACATTTAATGCAAGTGAATTCCACCCTTCAGTATGCTGACAAAATTTGTATTTTTTACATGTATATACTTTTTTGTGCCAATTTTTGTTAATATTCCATAAAAGCATGGATGATAAAGACACATATAATATAATATATAATATAATATATAATATAATATATAATATAATATATAATATAATATATAATATAATATATCAGCCTTAAAATAAAGCATCCGAGTTTTTCTAAATTTCTCCAGCTAGATGTAATGAGATTAAACTCGAGTGCCATATTTTTTATCTACAACATTTCAGATCATGCGTTACGAAAAAATGTAAGACCAGGTGATGCATCTAGAGCATCTTCAATCAGGATAATTAAATAACTGTACGAGTTATTAGATTGATGGTTATCAATAAAAACTGATATTTCGGCCGTGAACTATTGGATGGCTCTATAATCCATGGCCAGTTTTCTCCCTATCCCTGCCTATTCTTAAAGCTGTCTGTCTAATTGGATGAGAATTTTTGGCATTGATTTTGTTTTGAATGATGCTTGTACTTCAACCTTATCCACTAATTTCTTTTAATATACTACTTTTAGCTAGAATCACATGTTAAAGGCATATATTTTTTTCTAGTTAAGTAATTCTTTCAGTTCTCTAATTTGCCGTGGCCTTTCTCAAAGTCTTCAAAGTAGGCAAAGAATATCCAAGCAGTACTCCTTTCATAAAATGTATAAAATAATAAAGAATACTGTCTTATCAGTATGAAAAAGAGTTTTTCCTTTGACCAGGTTTTGTTTTTCATTAACTTTATAGACATTATGCTCAAGGGTTATAGTGATATGTCCAATATTTCTTCTAAATTATTATTAATAAAATTTTCAGCTATATTTTCTAATGTAAGTTTACTGGACTCTGACAGTTTTAAATTTTGTTAATTCTTTTGTACAGAGTGACGAAAAACCTTTCGTGCTGAGTTTAATTTTGATCCGATTTGAATAAATAAAACACCAAATTTAAACATTTTGAAAGGACATTCATAGGAACTGAACCAGTAGTTTTTCTGACATCCAATTTTTAACACAGGACAATCAACTTTTTTTCAAATTACACTTTATATACATTTTTTTTGGTGAGAGCAAAAGGAGATTTTTCTGAATATAAAATTTTATCGACACATTAAACCAAAGTCGAGAAATTGAGGAATGTATGAAAAAACTTAAAACTAAAACACCCATAATAAACAATAGTTGATCCTGTTCTAAATGTCAAAAATGACTGTCAGCTCTGAATTATTGTCTGTCAGTACAGTAAAATTTCTAAATTTTAGTTGATTCAATATTTTAACATTTATATTTATTGTTTGTCACACACAAGTTGAAAAACTTCGTAACTTTCTGGGGTTTACTTATTGTTTTAGGTTTATCATTGTATCTTAATTATTATGAGCATTAATGTATCTTTTTAAAACAATGAATAAACCATATATTATTATTATTATTATTATTATTACTTCCTGACAGATTTGCACTATCCGTCATTTTAAAACTTCTGGGGTATCTGGAGGGGTTAAATAGACATTAACTATAATGTAACGCCATAAAAAGAATTACAATGGACTTGGTGATCTAGGGTTAATTCCCATCCACCGATCGCCAAAATTGTTATTTAAAAATTGAACATTTATTCGTGCGTTATGTGGGGTGGCACCATCCTAACGAAACACTATTATCTTCAACACTGCGATTGGCAATTCGTCCAGAAAATTACTTATTTCGTTTGGTAGCAGAGAATATTTATCTTGGTTGAGAGTACCGTCAATAAAAAAGGGGCCTACTAGTCTGTATCCTAAAATAGCACACCACACGTTTTCACTAAATCGTCTTTAGAAATTATTTTCCACAACAATATGATCATTTTCGCGGCACTAGTGGCGATGGTTGTTTCTACGTAATTAAATAAACAATTTTTACTGAAAGTGAATTCATCTGACAAAAGAACGCGACGATAAAAAATAGGATCTTCTTTTAACTTATTAATAAAGTAAGTACAAAATTAAATCCTCCGTTGTGGGTCATTGTCATAAAAAAAGTGAACTTTTCGTGAAATTCGGAAATCTGGAAGTTTCTCAGCAAAGAGTTCACCATATTATCAAGAGACATAATTTTTTCCATACATAAAAATTATGTCTCTTGGTAATATGGTGAACTGTTTGCTGAGAAACTTCCGGATTATGAGCAATTTATCGGATACACGTGTCCGGGTTTTCTTGAACTTAAAGTAAAACATTTAATTATAAATATTTATCTTGTGTTACAAAACCATACCTTTTTGGTTTTTTAAACGACCCAAAAATAGCAGAGAATAGTATTTCTTATTGGATTTTCAAGTTATGTACCACGATTTCTGTAGAGGCGCAAAGCTCTTTCACAATAAGCTTGCAGCTTGTCAACGCGTTCTTTCTTGTTCATTTTAATGTCAAAATTATAAAAATCGTTACAGTAATATATCAATGAATGACACTTCTGATATTTAGAATAGGCTATGCTTATTGTTCACTATACATATACATGTTTTCGATTTATTTACCATAAATTCCTCAATTTCTAGTCTTCTGTTCTGGTCCGTTTCGGATGAGTAAAAAATGTATATACCGAACAATCTAAGAAAATAAAGTTAATTGTCTTTTGTCAAAAACTGGATTCAAAAAATGGATGATAATTTATTTATTCAAATCGGTTAAAAACCAGCAAAATACAACACCATACATTTTTTGCCAATTTTTTGATGTTCATCTAGATTATGTTTCATATTTCGAGCTCGCTCTTCAACACCCATGAAGTGGGTGACCAATTATAACTTAACGAATTTTAATTCTCTGTCTATCAGTACTCTATTATAAAGTAAATATTTTCATATTTTTTCCAAATCTATAATTTATTAGCATTTTGAAAAGTCTTATATTTCTTAATTTGATTCTATTTTTCAAAATCCTTTAAAATGTTCACAATGGTTTGCTTACAATCCATATTAAAGGATTTGCCTTTCTAAGGGTCAAGAATACTGTTCTGGTTTATGAAAATTTCTTTGAAGAATATATTTCATTTCTCTTCTTTCAGGCTTATGAATCGATGATTGATATTAATGTTTTTATAATTGACTTACTCATAAATATATTTGTCATTTGTAATCGGCACCTAGACAAAATTCTAATTGTATAACTATGTATTTATTATTACTTATTAAAGAAAACCAAAACAATACGAAATGAAATAGTCAATGTAACTTTAAAAATGATTTTTTTATAACTCTACAAATTGTGTAAAGTACTGGGTTTCTCTACTTTCCTACATAATAATAATAAATTGTCTTTATTATATAAAAAAATTATATTTGTAAAAATTATATATAGGAGGAACAGGCGGAGTTCAGCTGGCTGTCAACCTAAGCTGCTCTTTCACTTAACCTTTTAAATTATTATTAATAAACAAAAATAAAATAAGATAGTGCAAGAAAATCAGTCATTAGTGTAACATGGCTAAATATGTAACTTCAAAACTCACGACTTAATAAAGTACTAGTAATATGTGAGTTCCAAAATATTATCTTTTAAATTTAATCGATATAGTGTTAACAAGTTTTTACCAACTATAATTCTGATACCACTCATTAACTCATTAGGAAACATAGAATTCAAATCATATTTTAAAGCAGTAGATTTAGTTCCTTTTTATGTTTCTATCGTTTGCGCCATATATTTAGTTAATCCTAATTATAATTTCTAAACAGAAAAGAAAATTCGAGTCTTTAGAAGGTTTCTAAATTCTCGTCTGGTTATCACTTTACTTAGTTACATTATTAAAAGTATAGTTAGTAGATATATTTTTTTTAATTAATCTTCAATATTGTAATAAGACTAAAAAATCTTATCTACAATTAGAAACGTGTTTTAGAAAAATGAGACATTACTAATGCTTTTTTAAATTAGTAATCATACATTTTTTAAATGAAAAATATATAGATTTTACTGACTACTATAATATTGTTTACAAATTCATTAGAAAATAAGTTACATAGAATCTAAGTGAAATGTTAAATGAATACTACAATCTAGTTTTAGGATATGCTCTCTCATATAGGGTTTTCCAATAAGAGGTTTCATTTTGTATAGCTCGTTATTTGGGCAGCTGCCACTTTTGCAGCTGTCATATTTTGACATTTGACAAGTAAAAACTACGCCATTAGTAAAACTGCAACAATACACGCTTCAACAACGCATTAAAATTGTTAAAATTCACTACAGAAACTTTTTCAGCCTCAGTTGGCCAAACTAAAGGACTTTTGGGTCGTAAAATTGGTTAAAAAATTTGAGCTGTTGGAACAACTTAGTGATGTGAAGAATCGAAACCGTGTGCGTCGCTCAACAAACAATTGAGAATATTGCTGCTGTAGGCAATAGTGTTAACGAGGACCCAGGTCGATCTTTGGAATTAGACATTCCAAAAACGACATTACACCGTATTTTGCATAGAGACTTAGGTTTGAAGGCTTTTAAATATTAGTTAACACAGGAACTCAAGCCGGACGATCACCAAACAATGTCGTATCTTTGCTGATTGAGTCCCTGAAATGAATCAAAATGATCCGGATTTTCATCGAAAAATCATCCTCAGTGATGAGGCCCATTTTTACCTACATGAATAAGCAAAATTTCCGAATTTGGGTCTCGGAAAACCCAATAATGCTCATTGAGCCCCTTTATCTTCAACGTGTGTCTGATGGGTGTGGTTTTTAGACTGACGATGTGATTGGACCTTACTTATTCGAAAATGAGGATGGTGCTACTGTTACGGTGAATGGATTGCGCTCTCGAGCTATGATGAATGATTTTTTGTGGCCGCAATTGAAAGATATTGATGTGGACGACGTTTATTATCAATAAGACAGCGCTACGTGCCACACAAGCGACGAAACAATCGCAATTTTTGAAGAAAAGTTTGCTGGCCGTGTTATTTCGCAAAGAGGTGATCATAATTGGCCCCCGAGATCTTGTGACTTAACACCTTTAGACTTTTCTTTGGGGCCACGTGAAAGGTAAGGTCTATGCCAATGCACCACAATCGATTCAAGACCTTAAAGATGGAATTCCTGAAGTTATCGAGAACAAACAGCCGCAACTGTGCGAATTAGTCATAGAAAATTTCATGAAAAGGATATGGTGCTGCAACCGTAGTTGTGGCGGCCATTTGGCTGATATTGTTTTCCATCGTTAATGTCATACCTTTCTCTTTACAATGAAATAAATATCCATTGATTTCTCTTAAAATATACTCGTTTTTTTTTTTTAATATCATAATGAAACCTCTTATTGGAAAACCCATTACTATGACTTGAACTAAAAAAATTCCTTATTATTGAGAAATCTTGGAAATCTTTGTACTTAGAAATAAAAGTTCTTAGCAAATTTTGGCATAATAAAATACGAGGCGGTAAAATAATCTTAAAAATGGTTCAAAAATGGTCAAAATCATAAAAATCTAGGAAAGAAAATTGTTCAAAATTGTAAAATCTTTTACTGCCTAAAAATGCTGCCATAGGAAAGATACATATCACCGACTCAGTATTCATAGGGTAGAAGGAGTAAAATGATTATTATTGATAATTTTGGTAGAATATAAAATAGCACTATTAATTTTAAGAACTCATTGTCGATTGTGGTTATGTCAATAGGTTTACACTGATAAGACTCTACCAGTAGTAATAAGAAATAATAACTTTTATTCTGTAGATTAGAAGAAGGTAATGATGATAAAATTAATCAATAATTGTTTTATTACAACATTCGTTTTCCGTGGGAAATAAATGAAATAATTTAAACGCCATTAATTGCTGTTATATATCAATTGGTTTAATTCTAAAGTCGAATTCATCAATATTTACAAAAGAACAAGCATTTTATAGTAATACAAAAATGTTTCCCTTCAAAACAAGCATTGGGGCAATTATCGTGGTTTGTCGAGAGTTAGAGGAAGGTATTATTACCAAAAGAGAAAGTAAAGATAAGATTTCATGCATCAACAAAGGGATAATTTATATAACTGTTGTATCCAAATCAGCGTAAAAATATAATTATAAACATATAACATTGTTCTTTAAAGGCATGTTCACATGGAAGGTTATTAGTGCCTTTGACTTCTGATACGTTGAAAAAATGACGAATTACATTTAAATACAAAAGATAATGACACTTAAAAAGAAGTAGTCGGTGTTAGAATTTCATATCTACTTCAATAACTAATCGAAATCCTGTTGAAAGTAATAAATTAAAAACAAAATTTATTAGACAATCTAGTTGTCCCGAAAGCTGTACAAGATATAAAACAATATATAGAGATGAAACAGCTAGTAAATGAATTAATCTTTCAATTATTCTTTTTTTTTTAATTTTTATTGCGCTAATAAAAACATTAAAAAAATATTTTATTGTTATTTCTATTAGTATTACTTATACTTTTTTTATAAATCATTGATGGTCATAATAACTGAAATGACGGTTATATTATGACAATCAACAATAATACATTTAAGTTAAATAGAATATAGCGTTCACTTGTTATAAATAAAACAAATAATATTTTTTGAATCTTTTAATATAAACTTTTGAATTTAGATAAGTTGTTTTATATCATCGTATGTTGATATCACGATTTTAAAAATAGTTTAATCTTTCTTCATATTAACGGGACATCCCATATTACCTTTAGCTATCTTTACCGTTTTTATATTTGTATATTGTCTATGTTTATGATGATTAGTAAGTTATTATATTATTACCTAATAAATTAAGTTCTTGATTAAATATAAATATTAATAAATATTCGTTCAGAAATAACTTTATCTAAAGTGTCAAAATTTTTAATTTGAATGTGTTTGAAAGCGGGGGTGATTCAGAGTGCGGAACCTGTCGCACGTGGCGAGGGTCGGCCCTGAATATTTTGCAAAATGAGTAAATAACGAAAACGCAGTAATAAAAATCGATGGCGTCCACTTCAGTGAACGTGAGAAAAATTGAATAGCATAAGTTGGCCCTTTGGCTCCAACCTGTTAGAAGGTATGGAAGGTGGACCTCTTATAAATAATTCAGCCGAGACTGAGGCTGAGGCTGAGCCGTCGTAATTTTTTAAAAGCTATTATTTATTGGCAGCTCAACTTATCCGATTCCGGGCCGTAATTTATTTCGACGATATTTTATACAGTGTAAACGTGGCCCGGCCATGAAAAGCAATATTTCTCCGGTACATATTGAAATTTCCTTTAATGCCACTATAACTCTCCCGAATTTAAAACCACTAACTCTTTCGTTCTGCCTTTTTGTCGTGCAGTAAATGTGCGATGAAATATTATACTAATGCGATTCCATGATACAGGCCACCTTATCTCCATCGAACCCTTTAATCCGCACTTTCCGGTCTCCGTTTGTCGGGATTAATCTTATTTAGGAGGGGGCTGGAAAAAAGATCATAAAAGTTGAATAGAAAAACTTTGTTGCAAACAAAAAGTCGGTAAGGACTTTGGCCAATGTTTTACTCGAATTGTATAGAATATGTGCTGTCTGATGGCGAGTGGTCGGAGGGGGCGGCCGGACGGCCGGATATATCCGGTACAAACTGACATCACGCCTAGGAATCTTATGCTGAATTAACCCAGACAACGGACTTCTCGGCGAAATAAACTACCGCCTTTTATTAATCTCTTTCTGGGAGAAACGGGCGTGGAATACAAAACCTCTTTTTAACTTAGAAACTAGATAAACTTTAATTAACATTTCATCAAGACTTATAATTACATTCTTTCGTACGTAACTAATTGCTATTATATATTAACAATTGAATCTACAATTTTCGAGAATATGGTGGAACATTTAAAAAATTGAAAAAAATTAAAATTTAAAGTATTTATTTTAAATACTTTATTATATAAGCAAAATAAATCGGTAATGTATATACTTAGAATAAAAAAAAACACAATCTCGCGATTTGAGCTTTCTCAATATTTCAACTGTAATAGAATATAGGATTACGTACCCTATCTAAGAGGTGTGGAAAAATAATACTGTGGTGGTAATGAATGTACAGCATTCATGTTTACATATATGCAAGAAATAATAAAATTAAAAAAAAATCATATCATTATAACTTTTTGATGTGGCATTTGTTCCTCATATTTGTAGAATGTTTATTTTATTTCTTAAATTTAAATAAATATATATGATCAATGCGATTTTATAACAAAAACAAATTAATCCAAATTACGGATCTGTCCTAGCTCAATGGCTAGAATATTCGCACAAAAATCAGGTCATTGATTTAACTCCAGTCTATTACTTTTCTTAGCCAAACTAAATTGTTTACCTTTGGCTTGGTGGATCTAAGCATATGTAATATAGTAATATAGTAATATAGTCATTCAGTACATTCCTAAGAAATAGACAGAAACTATGATATTGTGAAGAATATTAAAATAAATCCTGCCATGTGGATATAATATAGAGAACTAAAAGTAAACGTAATTTAAAACAATAGAAGCTACTTGCACAGCGGAAATTATTATGGAATATTCGTTCATTGAAGAATAATCTATGAACATTTGTGTGAAAGATCATTTTGAAAAAGAGTGAACTCCGCCTAGAATTCTAATAACGTAAATTATATGTACGATTGTTTATATTTTTAATTAATTCTTAGATTTAGTATTTGTTCAAAAAAAATTATAGACACCTGTGGGATAGTCTTTAAGTCCTTTTTTCTATTACTATAGTATAGGAAAAATCTTCATTAATACACAATTTTATTTAACTTTTTAGTTCGAATATGTAGTTGATATGACTGCGTGTTTTGATTGTACACAACGTGTACCAATTTATAAATTTAATTACCAAATATTATCTTTATTTCAGACAAAGAGAACGACAATAAATTTCTTAGTTCATATGTTCATTCATAAAAATAATTAAATTCACTTCAAGATAATTAGAAACCATGCTAACGTCCGTAATTCCCTCAACTCTAATCTTTCCTTGTCTCACAAATACCTGAGGTAATTAAGTCATAAGAATTATTTTAGCAGGTCAGCTAATCAAAATCACTCAAAACCTTCACGTTCATAAATTGTTAAAATTCTGTATCTCTGTATTTTATTTTAGGCAAAACTTGACAATGAACTACAAAAGTCAAAACTAGTCTGCATTTAGGGTTTGTAATATACTGTAAAGTATATCACACAATAGATTGTGGCATGGAACATATTTTCTCATTTAGACAAAATAAGATAAATTTGATTTATAAAATTAGTTAAGAAGAACAACTTAAAGACCAAATATAGACATTTGTATGAATATAGTGTAACATTATTAAAAGTAGAAAAGAAAACAAAAAAAGAGAAATCTTCAGAAATAATAAGTTAAAATTAATTTAGTTAAGAATTATAAACAACTTAATGAAGAATAATTGCTCGTGAATATCTTCTGCAGTTTAATACAATTAATAACTTGATAATCAAATATAAAAACTACAAAATTACATTCTCATGGAACAATAATAAGAATAAAGATAAAAAAGTAGTAAGGTCACTGCTAGATAGAATTATATCTTATCATATATTATTCGTTCTCTACTGCACTCAAAAGATGGTCTGTATTTGAACCGCTGAATGTTTACGTATCCGAATAAAGCTTTCCAGAAGTTCACTATTTTCACACATAGTTTTTCAATGGTTTTTTACTGAACATCTTCTTCCTGTAGTAATGTTCAGGGCCCCGAAAATGGCTTTTTAGGTTAAAAGAGGTCTTAGTAGATACTGAATAGTTTTAAACATTTAGATGCTATGACGTTGACTGCGATACCCTAGAAATGGTTATTGCAGGGCTTCAGGCTTGGGATCTTGGATGTCTTCTGCTGCAGTTTTTATAACCCTAGTATATCCTCATGGAAGTAGGAAGTGTAGATTTCATGGCTTTACTTAATGAATGGCCTGATATAGATAGTGATGATATCTCGGAGGAACTGAGGCTTCAGGTACTTGAAGGTTTTGCCCACTATGTAGAGCACCAACTTTTTTGCCAACTTGCGAATAGGTTGTTCTCACTTGAGGTTAGCCGAGTTGTTTTTTCCAAGGTCAACAAAGATGTCGGCTCAAAGACATTTGCTAACCTTATGATGAGTTGATGAGACTCGATCTCGTTCGGGAATGTACAGGTGGAATAGCAGGGATTCCAGGACTGAACTAACTGAAGAAGTCAATTTGCTGACCATATTTGAAGACAGTTGGGGTCGTTTCGAAGGTTATCCCGTAGCATTTGGCATTATTTGCAAATCAGCTGTTGGTGGAGTCCATGAGATTCGGTTTCGGTCGGCAATGTACAGGAGGAACAGCAGGGATCCCAAGACTGAAACTTGTAGAACGTCGCTACTGGTGGATCGAACTAACGAGTTATCTTAATCAGTTCTCCAAAGGAATGATTTTTTTGGAAGGCCGCAATCCAGAACAGAAACTTGCTTCTGATTCCAATGTACACCATTTTGGTCTGGAGTCTGCTATATGAGGGGGGCTCTTTTAAAAGCTATCGCAAAATCTAAGTAGATGCTGTTCATTATATAGCCACATTGAAAGTATCTTCTGTATCTTCTATTGATGTCTTTCTTTCTGAAAAATGACCTGGAATTGTTCTTTAATTCCCTCGAATTGTTAATAATTGATAAGCCCGTTGTATTAGTAGGTGATTTTAATTTGCCAAATCTCGTTAATACAGATATTTCATGTTCAAAGTGTTTTTCATTTCAATGTTTTTGTAACACACTCGGTCTCACGCAATATAATGCCTGCCCAAACATAAATAACAAACTTCTAGATCCTGTAGTATTAAACATAAACTTTTCCATACTAGTCGAGCGTGACTGAAGATTCTTACCATCCAACACTATCAATCACATTGGAACTCTATTGTAATATCGGATCATACTAGATTCCCCTCTAATACTAATAAACGATATAACTTTAAAAGAGCTAACTTTGTTAAGTTATACAAGGATTTGAGTAATATTGACTGGACATATTTAAAAAACTGTACCGATGTGAACGTGGCTTTGGATATGTGCTACATGAATATGTACAAGATATTTGAAAAGTCGGTTCCCTTATGCCGAACCCCTCGGTCGACATTTTCCCCATGGTTTACTCCTGAAATAAAAAGGAACGTGAAAGCAAAAGCCTACTATAGACGAAAGTGGCGATTAAGTAAAAATCCAGTTTATAATGATGAATTTTTACTCACAAAACAGCAAATAACGGAAGCATATAAAATATATCTAAGAGCGGTTGAAAATAATATGAAATCAAATGCTGCTGGATTATGGAATTATGCTCACATGAAACAGGGTACCACAAGAATACCAAGCAGATTAACTCATGAAAGTCAAGAGTTCTCTACTCCGAAAGATAAAGTTGATGGTTTTGCCTCATTATTTTCTAAAAATTTTAGACCTGCTGTCAATACCACTCTGTCTAGCACCCACAGTAATTGTCCATCGTTTACCCTTAATCCAATTTCCGAAAGCAATTTAATAAGTGTTATGGCTCTATTACCCAATAAAACATCTGCTGGGGATGATTATGTTCCCTCATTCTTAATCAAAGTTTGTAGATTTATTTTTGCTAAGGCGCTTCCGATTATTATAAACCTCACTATCAGCACATTTTCTAAAAGGTGGAAATTGGCAATGATTAGTCCTGTTTTAAAAAAAGCGAGAAACATCGTCTAGAAAATTATCGTCCGATTGCGTTAAGTAATTTTTCAAAAATATTCGACCAGATAATCCACTCTACAATTCTTAAGAATGTATCCTCATTCATATCCTCTAACCAACATGGATTCATGCCTGGTAGATCGATAACAACCAATCTGGCTTCATTTACTCAGTATGTTTTGAAGTGATAGATAAGAGAGCCCAAGTGGATGTAGTATACATGGATTTTTCGCGAACCTTGGATACCCTGGACCATGAGATAATCCTAATGAAACTGGCTGACCTTGGGGCCGCGCCGAGTCTACTACAAATAATAAAATCTTACTTATCTAATCGTTTAGCACATGCCGCCTATAATGGTTACCATTCCTACAAATTCTTAATGGATTCTGGTGTGCCGCAGGGTTTGAATCTGGGGCCGCTACTTTTTGTTATTTTTATAAATTTCCTACTAGATTCCTTAACCTGTCAAGTCTTGGCCTACACAGATGATATTAAACTCTTCAGTAAAATGTCCTTACCAAATGATGTTGTGTTTCTACAGAATAATATTAACATATTAGTATCCTGGTGTGAATCACATAAACTGATTCTTAATGTTCCATGTCACTTTCCCGGAAATCCAATGTTCTCCCGACGATATACGCAACCTGTGCCGAGATTAAGGATCTAGGCATTTTATTCACCAATGACTTAAATTTTACTAGTAATATTAGCAACACCTCAATGTCTGCATTTAGAATGTTAGGGTTTATTATGCGTACTTGTGCGCCCTTCAGTGATATAGACCTAATAAAATCTTCATATTTTGCGAATGTCGTCAGCAAATTCGAACACGGATGTCTTGTTTGGTATCCATTTTATATGAATCAGAACATGCTGTTGGACCCTGTTCAATGTCTGTTTTTAAAGTATCTCTCATACAAAGTAGATGGTATCTATCCCGAACTTGGTACTGATCAGGGTTTGTTGCTGGAAAACGTGGTATGATGTCACTTGCCGCTAGAAGAGAAGAGCTCACCGCCAAGTTTCTCTGGAAGATCATTCACAACAGAGTGGACGCTCTCTTCCTATTGTCGAAACTCGACTTCCACGTCCCCAGATTAGGCTTAAGATACACCAGCACATTCTAAAAATACGCTTCCGTTTCGATGATAACCTCCTCGTTTGAACAGAATTTTTCCACGAGCCAGAGTTTCATGTTAGGACAAAGAAATTTACGACTTACGATGGTTGCGGTAGTAATTTGTAGTACAGTTCATGCAATTTGGCCGTGGCAATTCTCGTTTGTTACCTTAGTGAGTAGCTAAATGGGATCGTGTTTCCTTCAATTTTGTATTCCATTTATACACGACGCACGGCGGAAATGACAACTTTCCTCAGAAACGCTATCTAACTTCACACACGGTTACTTTTTGATCGACCCTCGTATTACTAGCAAAATTTCTTCAGACAAATACAATTCTATATTTTCTATTACAAACTTGGCAGTAAATGGATGATCTTCGTTATGTCTCTCAAGTGATGCCTAACACAGATTTAACAAATATATATTTACAATTTGGGTAAACCGTGCATTTAAGCCATTTACAAATATTTAGTTAAAAATACATCAAAGCCCATTCCAGTATTTATTATTCAAGCTTCGAAAATACGAAAATTGAATAAAAAATTAAAAAAATCGAATTGACGTCATTTTTGCTTTAAATTATAAATGTGAAATATAAAAAAATAAAGTGATAAATAGGTTTACAAATATATTAAGGAAATTATTTCGACTTATTTTCTCATTTTTTATGAATAAAAAAAACAATTTATATTTATAAAATTACAATAATTAACTATATAAATTATAATTATAAAGAAAAATCATTAATTGCCAAATTTATTATTATAAATTTATAAATGAAATATAGGAGACACTTAGTTTTGCATTGACTGAGTGATAGGGTCACAATTTATTGCATTTTAAAATTCAAACTTTCATAATTACAAAAGAAGAATCAATTAATTCACTCAATGGAAAGCGTTCCCGAGAAAGCATTTTCGCTATTGCTATTAGTAAAAGCGACGAAAACAAACTCATTGGATAGAGGGGAGATGGTAACTGACCGACCGGATAAACTTTCCTGGGAATATGGGAAGGGAACTGACCAAACAAACTCTCTATAGTAAATTGTTAAACATCGATTTTCGCAACTTTTACTTGCGTTGTAAATAAATTATGCTTTAAGGGCATTCAATGGACCCACAAAGTTCTACGAAATATTTAATATCACCATTTATTTTCAACTATAAATTTTCATTATTAAAGAAATGCATATTATAATATGTGAAATATAAATAATATCATCACGTACAGTTAAATTCATTGCTTCATCTATATAAATTTGATCACATCACCGTAAATTTGTACTTCTATCGTGTTTGAAATCAAGGAACGACATTCCGTCCGTTTAATTTAATAGCTACTAAAAGGAAGATTCAATTCTATCATAGAAGAACCGGAGCTTTAATTCCAAGCGACGAATCTTGTAGATTCAACCCCGATTTTCTTGTCCGTTCCATCGGGTTAAGCCGGCGCTAATGAGACGCCGCGTCGATTTTTTTTTAATCGACTTGCATGAAATAAAATTTGCCGTCTCAAATTAGTTATATGGTGGGTGTGCACAATCAGCGCTGCTTATATATAATGTAGTCGCGTCGGTCCGTTCGGCAGCGCGACTCGAATCAAAATAATGGGTAGCAATGTATCCGGGGGGATGAAAAAATCACAGATAAGAGATTGGATCCGTCCGGATCTGTTATTTTAAGCTCAGTTGCGTTTCAAGCTAGATTTCTTCCGTTTTTCAGATTCATGCGGAAAATTTAATGTAGCTTTTATGGAAATATTGATATTCCACTGGTAAAGTATGCTCTGTTTACATTTCATAGACGTTTAAATGTAATTTGCATAAATACAAATGCCACTCGCTTGCGAATAGATGATGTTCCTTAATCTCGAACGAATTGAGGGTATATACTATTTAGTAGTTTATTTACTTTAAAAAAAGTTTGAGCTGTTATACATTTATATACGTATATTTGTATTAAATAATTTAGCAAATATACAAACACGTTTATTGTTAGCCTTGGTAATGAAAACTGAATTTCAACAAATACCCCTTAACAAAGCGAAAAGCAGGATTAATGTGCCCTTCGATTGTGGGGTTGAACTTTTAAAGAGGACAAACGGCAGATGGCAGAACAATAAATACACACCGGCGTTTAACTCTCGTTTCAATTTTCTATTCAACACTTGAATGTGGCGTTCGAATTTTCAAGGATTACATAGGTCGATAATATATTTATAGGTCGGCGAATAGTTTATGGAAATTGGGAAATCTGAATAAAGGAAAACATCCGTGCTTCCGGGAGGCATAAGTGCGTGCAAACGTAATCCCTAAGAATTGGGAAACGGGGGATGCAAATTGCTCGGCGCCCACTTTCCATTGATGGAACTCAGCCAGATCTTTCTTGGAGTATTAGCTCCTAAAGGGCGCCTAATGTCGGGATTGTAATTCGTGTTGAATGTTAAGAAAAGATCCCTTAAAATTAATATTAAGACCCATTTTAATGGCAATAATTATCAAAGACCTTTTTAATTAATCGAAATAAATAGTTTTGATGAAAATGAATAAACTATTATATTTTATAATCAAATTAATATTATTAGCAAAAAAATCTAGATGAAATTAAAATCTTCGGATTTAATGACTTAATGACTTCATAGCAATACAAATGACCGTTTTAATTACAACTCGGAGAAGTTTTAATCAGCACAAACTACAATTACGAATGCGTATATCGATGATAAACTCATTCGAATCATGCACACTTCACACCCAGAATTGGACGCTTTAATTACACCTTACGGATGCTATAAATTACCTCGGGTTGTTTATACGGTTGCTTTAATTAACTTAAAAAGTAAAACCAGGCTTTAATTAATATCAACAGAAAAAAAATATACTTGCCAGATTAAATGAAACATTTTCTCTCTTCATTAACCCCATTTATAAAATTATAATTTAACGTATATAAATTTAATAAATTAAAATAATTGTTTAATAAACTTATAATACAAATCCAATTACAAATAATTATTTTAAAAAAAATTTCCTTGCGTATTTTTTTTGCGTTCCTGTGGTAGGAAAAGGTTTAAACTGAAGAGTGTAACTATTCCGCTGGATGCATTAAAAGTTGGCGCAAACTTATGGAACCTAAGAAACTCTCACTCGAATTAGGATCTAATTACATTTTCATTTTAAAAGCTGTTTTTACAACTCGCCCAGTTTTAAATACTTTATGGAAACTTTGGCTCGGCAGATAATCCCGGACAAACATTTATTAATCCGACGAATTAAATTTATGACCTGGGATCTGGGATTATCATCGAGGCGAATGGAATGTAGACAATTCCGGGGCTAATGAAAATTTATAAAATTGTAATAACTAAACGTGTTAAACGTGATATTATTCATATTAATTTAAAAAATGGGGTAAAATATTCTTAAAAAAAAATAGCTAGCGAAATGTAATAAAAAATAATATAAATGAATAATTATTAAAAGATAATTTTAAAATCAAAATTTCTAAACGTAAGGTGGAAAGTAATTAGCAATTAATATAGAAGTTCTTATGGACAAAAGTAAGATTATTAATAATAGTTACTTTAATTAATTACTTTCTTTAGTAAATTCAGTTTCTTTGAATTTAGAAAACTAAGATAATCACAATTGTTATATGATATGATACCGATTTAAGCATTTAAATATAAATCAGTTTGAAAATGTCCAATAAAAAGTTATAATCTGGTTTAGAAACAATTGAAGTAAGAGAAAATATACAATTGTTCATTTGAAGTAAAAACAGTTGATTACAATAAAATTCCCATATCAATCGTTAAAAAACTTCCCCATAATTATTCTTTGCCGACGACACTGCCCTTGTAACCCACGCTCCCACTCTTTTGTATAACAATCCCTCAAATCCTCATTTGACTCCATTCAAGCTTGGTGCTCCAAGTGGAGAATAAAAATGATTCCCAGTAAAACCCAACTATTTATCCCTTTTCACAGAATAACACCACAGTCCCCTTCAATCACAATAAAACACATCGCTATTCATCCCGCATATACCTGCAAATACCTAGGTATCGTGTTAGACACAAAACTTTCCTTCAGACCCCATGCCCAATCCATAAAAAACCAAAATCAAAAGCAGGGCCCGGCATTTCCGATCACTGACATACAAAAAAGAAGGCATTACAATTAAAACAGCCACACACATATACACATCGATATGTCGGCCCTTGTTAGATTATGGTTCAAAGCTCTTCACCCAACTCCGCCCATCCATCTTACATCATATCGAAGTTGCAGAAAAATCATCCCTAAGAACCCTAACCAAACTCCGACACCCATCCCTCGGATGGCTATATAAATGCTCAAGATAATTGAATGTGTCATAAACTAAACTTTCGCAAATCTAATTTTTTACTCATGTATAAAAAAATATCCGAACATAATTGGGCCGAAGTAACTGTATGTAATAACGTTGAAAGTTCCTGTAGTGCAATGTATCAAATTTTTGATGAGATTTTTAATATTTGTGCCCCGAGGCGGAAATATAGAGGTAGGTCAAATCGTTATCCATGTTGGTTTAGTTATGAAGTTATTCGACTTATTAGGACGAAAAATCATTTTGGAAAATTGTATAATAAACGTAAGTTAAATTATTACCATGTTAAAATTTGTCAACTAAGACGCGAAATTCGGTGGATGATTAATAGGGACCATGCGAACTTTATAAGAATTGCAGAACAAACTATTAGCTCTAACCCAAAACATGTTTGGAGCTATGTTAATTGTAAAAAATCTAGAACCCGATTGCCTGGTGTCATGACTTATGAGAATAAAACCGTCGATTCTCCGTTAAATATAGTAAATTCGTTTGCTGACTACTTTTCCTCTATATACGGTGATGTAGACTCTCAAAGTGGAGAGCGTTTTACCTTCTCTAATAATATAAATACCAACGAGGTATATATTAAATATATCTGATGAGGACATCCTTGCTGCTTCGTTCAAAACTTAAAAATAACTTAACATCTGGTCCTGATCAAATTCCTTCATTTATTGTACGCCACTGTATTCACTCACTTTTGGTTCCACTGAAACATATATTCAATTTAATAATTAATACTGCATGTTTTCCTCTTTGCTAGAAAGTAGCTCGTATCACTCCAGTAAAGTCTGGTAACAAGCAAGATATACCTAGTAAAATTTACTCCTATGCTGAATCACGTATATCAACAAGACAACATGGTTTCATGAAAAGAAGATCTACTACCACTAACTTATTGAATTTTACTGAGTTTTTTTCGTGTCATCTTGATCGGCTCTCACAAGTTGATGTTATTTATACCGATTTTAGAAAAGCTTTCGACTCAATACGCCATGCCACTTTGATTGCTACATTAATTTCTTGGGGGTTTAGTGATAAAATGGTTCAACTAATGGCATCATATCTATATGATAGATCTCAGTACGTAGAATATAATAACTTTTGTTCCAAGCGTTTTTACTCTACTAGTGGTGTACCTCAGGGCACTAACCTAGGACCTCTATTATTCCTGTTATTTGTGAATGATATAGTTGATAATATCTCATCAAAAATATTGGTATATGCAGATGACGTTAAGATCTATAGGTCTATTATGTCGGAAATTGACTGCCTGGCGCTTCAAGCTGACTTGATAACTATAGAAAAGTGGTGCAAAATGAATAAGCTAGATCTTAACATTAGTAAGTGTAAGTGCATGTCATTCTCTCGTAAGACCCAAGTTTTATTATATAATTATGTTCTTAATAATACAATTGTGGATCAAGTATATACTTATCGTGTCCTAGGTGTATTGTTTGATAATAAGTTGACTTTTGTACCGCATATTAATAATATGGTACAGGATGCGTTGAGGTTACTTGGTTTTATAAGAAGAATAACTTTACCATTTAATGATATTAATGTAATTAAAACCTTGTATATAGCATATGTACGATCTAAACTTGAATATGGCTCTGTAATCTGGTCACCATATTGTCACGTACATATCGCTGCTATTGAACGAGTTCAGAGAATATTCTTAAGGTATTTATATTTTAAGCTCACAGGTGCATATCCTGATAATTCCATACACTACAGTGACTTGTTTTACATGTTTCAATTAAAACCTATAACTTGTCGCCGTGAATTAATATTGGTAACACTATTATTTAAGATTATAAATTACGGAATTGATAATCCAAATTTATTGTCATTAATTAATATTCGCGTTCCCAGGTTTGCAAGCAGCAATACTTTAACATTTACAGGTAACAAGTCACAAACTAACATCTGATATAATTCGCCGATTATAACATGTTTAAGGCGTATGCTTCTGTGCAGCATTTTGTTGATATTTTTAATGGCAATCTAAATGTTTTTTTAAGTGTAATATTAGAAATACTTTAATTGCATTATAACATATTGTATTTTTATTTTTTCATATACGAGGGCAGATTGAAAGTTTCCGGAATGGGCAAGAAAATGCAGTAATTAAACAGGTTTTTATTTTTTATTTTTCAACATAGTACCCTTGCAAGGCGATACACTTTTCCCAGCGGTGCTCCAACTTTTTTAAGCCTTCAGAAAAATATGATTTCGGGAACTCTGCAAAATAAGCTTTAGTGGCGTCGATGACCTCCTCATTTGACGTAAAGCGCTTGCCTCCGAGCCAAGTCTTCATGTTTGTGAACAAAAAGAAGTCACACGGGGCCAGGTCTGGAGAGTACAGGGGATGCGGCACCACCTCGTAGCCCAATTCAAACAATTTAGCATTGGCGATTCAGGATGAATGGGCCGGCCCGTTGTCGTGGTGGAAGAGCACTTTATTCCGCTGCAAATGAGGCCGTTTCTCCTTCAATATGCCGTTGAATTGATCCAACAAATCGCTGTAGTATTGTCCTGTGATAGTTCTTCCCTTCTGCAAAAAGTCGATGTGTATCACACCATGCGCCCAAAAAACGGTGACCATGACCTTTCCAGCCGATGGGACAGTCTTTGCCTTCTTCGGAGCAGATTCGCCTAGAGAAATCCACTGTTTCGACTGCTGCTTGGTTTCTGGTGTGTAGTGGTGGATCCATGTTTCGTCTACGGTCACGAATCGGCGAAAAAAATCCGTTGGATTACGCTTTAACAAGGCCAAACACTCTTTCGAAGTGGTCACACGATTTCGCTTGTTGTCCATAGTCAGCAAACGCGGCACCCATCGCGCCGACAGCATCCTCATGCCCAAATGTGCGTTCACGATATTTTGCACACGTTCATATGAGATGCCCGTGGTCTCTACTATTTCGCGCAACTTCACTCGTTGATCGGCTAACATGAGGTCATGGACTTTGTCGACCATTTCTTCATTTGTGGCCGTTTTTGGACGTCCACTGCGTGGTTCATCCTTGGTGCTCGTACGGCCACGTTTGAACTCGCTCGCTAAGAAACTAATAGTCGAAAATGAAGGTGTGGATGTGCCATGAACTTTCTGCAAAATATCTCGTATCTCCGTCGCCTTTTTCCCATCTAGCCAGAAATGTTTGATGACTGCACGAAATTCGTTTTTATCCATTTTTTGCAAAAGGGCCTGACTTGCTTCACAAGATATCCTAGTAAACAAAAACGGAACGACGCACGTGTCTGAAAATTTGACAACTTACCTAAAATAGTATAGCCTTGACAACCATCATAATTTCACTATACGCGCGCCATCTCTTGCCCATTCCGGGAACTATTCAATTTACCCTCGTACTTATTTAGCTGTTAATTTCAATTATTTACTATTTAGTTCTAGTTCTAATATTAAATTTAGAGCTATTGATACGATTTGCCTGTAATTAGATGTATTGTCTGTTGGGAAATAAATCTATTATTATTAATATTGTTATTATTATTATTATTAAATATATGTGAAAATACTTCATATAAGAAGTATAGTTTATATAGGTTAAATGGGGTACTTGTGAGGT
Organism: Ontholestes murinus; assembly: GCA_963969525.1. Lineage (NCBI taxonomy): Eukaryota > Metazoa > Arthropoda > Insecta > Coleoptera > Staphylinidae > Ontholestes > Ontholestes murinus. Next base: position 56,610,758 of record OZ018390.1, on the reverse strand, counting down.
GTGTTAGCTTCTCGTGAACTGCGACCTAACAGATCTATTGTGCTACCCTTGACCAGTCACTTCTCAAGAAATCTCATGTCCTCCATGAACCTGGTAACTTTCTTGGGGGTGATGCTGCCCAATTCTTCGTGAAATAATGTAATCGGTATCTGCTGAAGTAGGTGTGTTCCTCTAAATTTACTTATATAAAACAAACAAATAATAAGAACTTTCAACCAAAATTAAATATAATCAAAATTAAAATAAAAGTTTATCTTTATTATATCAAGACCTATAAGAGCTGCATAGAATTTTATAATAAGTTATTGTAGGTAACTATAAAATGAGTAATTTATAATTTAAAAAGTAATGAATACGCAGGCATTCGATTGTCATAAGATATTCAGAATACAGGGACTATTATGAAAGTAATGCGAATGATTTTATTGTGATGCGACTATCCATCGCATCGGGGTGAAACAGCTCAGGAAATCTGGTAAAGGATCTGCCCTTTTAATGTAGCCGGTCGCCATGTTGCTCCGAGTAGTTTGAGTGGAAAGTCGTGTATCCGTGTGAAGTATGTTTTTCGACTTTATAACATGGCGCGATGGATCCTGAGTAGCAATATAGTCGAGCCGGCGAGAGCTGACTGTGACTGATTGCTCTATATTGGAGGAATCTTCCATTTCATTCTGTCCCGGTCATCCTAGGATGACATAACGACATAGATACCAATCGCTATACGGTTCTTGGTACGAAAATGCACAGTCAGTTATTGACTGCTCGACAGTCCGAGAAATTGTTTAGAATTGGCCTCGAGGCCTACAAACCCCGTTCTGGACGCCCAACAATGGCCAGAACCGATGAAAACGTGAATCGTGTTCGCGAAGTTTTGCGTTCCGACTATCGATTGAGCATCCAACAAATCGTTAACACCCCAAATATGTCCACATTTTCACATGGGATAGGAACTGAGGATCGAAAAATGCGCAAGGTCTGCGCGAAGCTTGTGCCGAAATTGATGACGGAAGATTAGAAAGAACTTCGAGTTTCCTGTTGTCAAGAATTGTTGGATTTGATTCAAAATAAGCAAGACTCTCTTAACTTTGTCATAACGGGAGACTAATTGTGTATATACGAGTACGACATAAAAGTGAAAAGGCAGAGCAGTGACACACAATCATCACCCCACCCTAAGAAAACGTGAATGAGTAAATCTCGAATCAAAACTATGCTCATTGTATTTTTTAACGTCAAAAGAATCGTTATTTTGAGTTTATACCGAATCAAAAAACTGTTTTACAAAAAAAGGAAATTACTTTTATAATAGACCCTGTATAATAAGGTCGCTGCTCGAATTCTCGACAGTGAGAGTTCTGGATCTTACAGGCCTTGAAACAAGTGGTTTAAAAAGTATGTTTAATTTATCCTTGGAGTTAGAGAGGTCATTCATATTTAGTTTGTATCTCCTAACTTAAAAGGGTTTTAAAATTAAATTTAAAATTTAAGCTTTTCTTCAACTTTTGATAACGTAAACGATTAAGTGGATATTTACTGGCCACCTGCTTAATTATTAGTATTTTTTCTTTTTTAAATTTTAGATATGCGAATGGTTTTGGAAATTATTAACAGACTTTTTCAAGGTTTATATATTTTCACAGGCAGCAAACATATGATTGAATTTTTCGGATATTTCAGAATTTTATATTATAATGTCAAAGCGTTTGTTTATTCTTCTGACAAATTCAACTGTATAAGACTTTTCACTAATTGGCAACTGTTTTACTATTTTTACTATTATATACTTTAGTAGTTTCAAAAAATTCTTAAAATAAATTCATCCAAGTTTAATAATATTCATATTTTCTATGCTATTTTAGCAACATTCATCAGAAAATTTTGATAATTTTTAGCATTTTTGGGAGTTATACAATTATATCCTGTGCTGCCTTTAAAAGGTTTTATTTCAGAGATTAATAACCGTCCAATTTTTAAATATATAAATAAGTAAAATAGTATAAACAAACAATATATAATATAAATTAATACAAACATGAACATATACATTTAGACAAACGCATATTTTATATTTTTGTCTCATATGATGGTCATGAATTCCTAAAAGTGTGCATTATGTTGAAATATTCTGTTTGACAAACATCACACATTCCAGTATATATTAGCTAGGCAGCAGTAGTATATTAAAGCTTGTGAAGAATTGCTTACAATCGTTTTAAAATCCAATAGATACGATTGTTCGAATAGCACGTCTTTGGAAGTCGAATAATCTGCTATTAATGGCAGTACGACCCCAAGCTAATATTCGATACCCAACAAGAGTATGCAATAATGCAAAATTCGCAGACCTTAATGCTGATTGAGGCAGACAGGCTTGTTCTTAAGTAGGTATACAGCTTTGCACAATTTGTCTGCCGTCATTACCGTGCAAAACTTAAGAATAGATCAACTGGGCCAATAAAGAAATAATTGTGATAGGTCGAGAGTACGCTAGGAATATTAATAAATAATTGGGATAGGTCAAGAATACGATAAAAAATGACGTATTAGTATGCACATTTATGCGGAGTTCATATGGTATTAATTATTACATTAGATCGAATCTTACAAAATTATACCGTTTGGCTATCTTATGGCCAAGAATGTATTTTCATGACTGGCTTTCAAAATACGCTAGGGTATTGAAAATTGTATTCGTATGGTGCAAAATATTCATACTAAATAATTTACTGGAAAAGAAGAATTGAATGCTTGGATATTAAATAAATTTTTGGATTAAGTCAGGGGTATGTAATTTTATTCATTGTATTTCTTATAGCAGCCATTACATTTTATTAATCATATTCTCTGATAATTGCCACTTGACAACACCACAATCATAATAGAGCATATGCTAGTTTTATAAGTTAGTTTTACTTTTTAATAACATCATTGCACTAATTGAACTGTCATTTTCCAAACGAAAAGGTATTTTGGCGACTTTAACAAACGTACATAAGTTTCTCTATGTTTTATCATTCTTTAATTACTTAAGCATAGGCACAAATTTTATTTAAAATAATGACTGTAAAAAATATATGCCTATTTATTAAATATAATTTATTCTTAATATAGCGTCGTTTATATTGTAATATTCAAAAGGTACAATGGTCACCAGTAACAATTTTCTGTTAAAGAATTTTAAAAGGAACAGCTTAAAAAAGATATTTTATTTACTTTGAAAACAATGCAGGGATTAAATAATTGCTAAATTAAAAATGGTGATGTCATAATACTTTCTCTGTATTTTTCTCGAAAACCGTGAGGCTATTCTTGATAATTTGCTCAATTTTGAATTCTTTATAATTAGCTCCTATAGTTTATTAGCAATAAGCAAAAACATTTTTAAATTAAGAACTTTACAAAAAAAATATTTCAATAAATCAGTTTTTCATTCTCTTTAACTTTGTTTGAAAAGTTATCTGTTATTTTTCAAAATTTCTTAAATTTCAAAATTTGTTTGAATAAATCTATTAAATTTTGCAATAATGTTATGTTTATTTATGTTATACAACTTTTAATTAAAATACTCGCTTATGTTTTACTGATTGAAGGGTGGGTTAGACGCCACGCACCCACCCTAAATATAAATATTAACTTTAATTACTGATCGCCTCGCGGTTTTGATTAACTTTAATTACAAAATTTGAATAAAAGAAAATTAACAATGTAAAATTTTTAATAAAGACAATGGTTGCGACCGTTACTACGTGGTAATCCATACATAGAAGGAGTCATTATAATTTTTAAAAGAAGACTAGATTTCTAAACAATTCTTTTTTTTAAATTTTAGAGCTTTCAATATTTAGAAAGCGGTTTGAATTAAAAAATCTTCAAACCTAGATAAAAAATTAGTGGAAATTTATTGGATTCTTGAAAATGTATGTCTAGATTTTAGAAAAAGAATTCTAAAAAATCTAGGGCCTCAAAAAAGAGGACTTACTGAAAATTTCCTGAACCCTAAAGAAAAGATTTCTACAAACAAATTTTCTAAAAAGTTCTAGAGTCTTCAAGAAAATCTTTGCAATTTAGAAGATAAGAGGATAACCTTGAAATCTGAAGGAGAAATTTTTGGAAATTTCCTGAGCACTTGGAAAAAAAGTTTAGATTTCTAAATGAAAATTTTCTAAAAATTCTAGAGCCTCCTAGAAATTTAGAAGACCAGTTGCAAAAATAACTGGAAATCGGGAAGAGAAATTGAATTCCTTAAACATTCTAGAAAATATGAAAAGATACCTAGGGAAAAAATGTCTAAACAGTTCTAGACCCTCCGAGAAAAATTCCGCAATTTAGAACTATCTAAATAATTTTACAGCCTCTAGTTGAAACAAAATGTTAAATTGTAGAGAAACAATTACAGAAATTTACCTGAATTCTCGAAAAGAAGATGAAACATTTAGAGTCTGAAATAAAATCTTCGCAATTTATATCTACCAGGAAAACTTGTGAAAAATTCTAGAATCCTCGGTCAAAACTCTTTGGACAGGAAGATGAAAAAAACTGAAAATATGGAGGAGGAATTCCTAAAACTTCTAAAAGCTTCTAAGTAAGTTCTAGAAATTTAGAAGAAAATATCCTAATAAATTGTAAAGTTAAACAAAAGCTTGGGATAACTTTCTGAAAAATCTAGAATTCTCAAAAATAGTTTTATAAATCTAAAATGATATCTTGTGAAAAACTCTAGAAAAGTCAATGTAAAAAAAACTTAAAGTATGGATTATCTGAGAAAATTATATAAATTTAGAAGAAAATTTTCTAATAGAAAAAGTTGAACAAAATCTTGTATAGAAACCACGAAGTAATTTCTTTAAATAAATATAAATAATGATTTTCTAAAAAAATTCTTGAATAAAATCTTTGCTAAACTTGTAAAAATTTCTAGACTTCTCGATGAAAATGAAGTTGCAATAAAAAATAAAAGTATGGAGGAGAAATTACTGAAATTTAAAGAAAAATCTAAAACATTTTCCGAAAAATTCTAAAGTTATTTTTTTTTCTCACAAATTAAGAACTTTACGAAAATATATAATTATAATATAATATTCTTCAAAATAAAAACAAAACATTTGTTTAAGCTACAAATTGCAGAAAACATCAGTTGCGAGATCAAAACTGCCAATGCTTACGTCAGCCTATTGGCTTTTCTAATGTATTTTTAATACGTTTTTAATAAACCATCGCCTCCGACGAATGCAATATTAAAATCCTGTTTAGCCAAACTAGCCACGACCACACATATAACGATTACTGGACCTGTTGCTTAGCCTCCGATTTAATTATATAATTATGAGTGCGGGTGGAAATTATCGAGCCGAATGGAGTATTAGGCGATGCGCATTTAGGCAAGGAGTAAGCTGAGATTAAAGTTTCAAAGCTAATTTGGTTTTGTGTGTCTTATTAACTTGTTTCATCTAATAGTTTGAGCCAACAACTTCAAGTTATAATTATTGCATAGCGGTTTGCACACTGCATGCTTGCAACTAAAATTGCCGCCCCTAAATTAGGTTATATGAATACTGCACGGATTCGCCCTAATTTCACGCAATTTACTTGAAACATATTTAATAACTGCTGAGGATGTTATTACGCCATTCGTTTATTTGCGATTTGATTATTTGGTGGATATGAGTTGGAATAAAGGTTTTTAGTACACACACCGCATACTCAATTTACACTTTAAGATTCTTAAATGAAGAAAAATAACGTTTGATTTTATAAAATAAATGTAATCATATATACATTATTTTTATTTATTAAGTTTTCATGAGTACTTTATTGTCGAATATTTAGGTATGGGAGATGTTGTTAACGTTTGGTGATTATATCAATTAGGTCTAAAATATTTCTTATTAAAAATTCGCCACCAACCTTAACCACATGTGTATCCCTCGCAATCCTCTAATAACACCTTGATACAATTACCCAGAAATTACCATTCATCAGTTAATTTCTGCATTTCATAAAGAAATTAGCGATCATGACGTTTGAAGAACAGCCGACAGTTAATTCCGTTAGACGTTTCTACGACAAATAAATCCTAAAAGGCTGCGGGTTAATAGCCGTTAGACAGAAAAATAAACTATTTTCAAATATAATGGTCATTAGATAGTTGTAAATTGTTTTCATTTTTTTTCTGTAAGTACAGATGTTTATTATTATTTTTTTCTTATTATACTTAATATAATTAATCAGTTAAATCTCTCAAATACGACATGTTTCAATGCCTTATCTCGATTTACAGTACGCGAAGGAAGTTTCGCCGTTTTTTTATGACATCCTATACGTGATCCATAACATCCATCATCCATCTTAAAAATATTAATAACGCTTCTTGGTCCACATGTTCCGATCTATTCACTTTTCATCGATCATATAAAACAGCCCTCGGTTTTCTTTTCCTTTCTACCCATCGAATCCCCACACTCGTCTTATTCTTTCTGTTTACATACACGTTCGGCCCTTTTTCGCATTTTTCACTCATAAATCTACAGCTAAGCATGCATTTACCAGATATTTTCCCTTTCAACGCCTCCCTGTCTGTCACTCAGCCGAGTGTTTTCGGAAGTATATAATTTATTTGAATAAGTCTTTAGGGGTAATATATATATTATGTAGGTATGTTCTACGTAAATAATATTTTATTAATGTTTCTGGAAGTGTTCCAGACTGGCAGCTCGGAAAACTATTTCCTGCGTTTGTAAATATTCACAAGATGTATGATATTCTTTAACGGCCATAGCGTGCTTGCTCCAGTGTTTTTAATTTATTCAGAAGCTAAATTATAGTCCTTTAAAATATTATTGTTTTGAATTTTTAAATCATAATTTTACTTCTACTATATTCGACTTTTTATTTTTTAATTTAATTTTTTATGTGCTATTTAATATATTTATGTGTATTTAATTGGCCATAAAATTCGAAAATTAAGTCGTGTGTCTTGTAATATATTTATAATTACTTTTATTGGTAAACATATAGTGTTTTAATTTGGTATTTATAAAATATATAGTTATAATTTAATTCAATTTAACATGAAACATAAATTTTACTATCTTGACCTTAGGTAAATTACATAAAAAATTTCATAGCTCAGTAAATACTGCAAGTTATAGGAATATTCAAATGTATGCCCATTATGATCTGTCTGTCCCTATGATCTGTTTTATTTTATAGTTTTAATAAATTTTAAAGGTCACCGTTATTAAATGAAATTAAATTCCCTTCCGTTACATATAAACTGGGTTTAACAATAAACGGTCAATCCAATATAAGTAGAGGAAAATGGGATTGAAACCTATGAACCTCCGAAAAACATATCCGACGTTCCGCCAATTTGGTCCACGTATGGTGGAAAGCTGGAAAGCTCCTCCGGACAAAAGTTCCTTCTCCGCCCTTATCATTCCGGACTGAATTTCCTCTCCTATACACTGACCAAGACCCCGGAACGAATATACACTAAAAGTTTGTCCGCATATATATATATATATATTTGTGTGTGTGTGTGTATTTATTTATTATATAATCCAATAGGACTTGATTGATTAGTAGGGTTGCCATCCCTTAATCTTCCCCTTTTCTAATTTTGTTCGGAGCTTCATTTTCTCCCTTGGAAATAACTTCCACTTAAAAGTAAATTATCCGAACTTTAACCCACTCATCTAGAAAGTCGACCCTATTATGGGCTCAGATTTACATAGGTTATTGATTTGGTGTTGAGCGCCGGTGGACCTCGAATTTAATACGAGGACTACAAACGTCGCGATTCACAAATTTACAACCATTTAGCCTATCTTTTGTGAATCGAGTTGAATTGAATTTAAAGAAATTGAATTTTAATGTAATATATCTTCTTGAACTTATTACTTATGGGTATTACAATAATATTATACAATATTTAGTGTTATGTTCAAGTTTTAGTAATATTTATAGAACATATGTTCAAGGAAGTATATTTTGTCAATATAAATTTTTATTTTAAATAATAATAAATATATATAATAAAGCTGTACTGAAGAGATTGAAATATCGAAACACGTGTCTACATATGGTTATAAAATTGAGTATTGAATTATTTAATTGCTTTTGCTAATTTATTTTTAATTACATCAACCTAAATTCATTGTTACAAATTACCATAGTGTAGTCACTCACAAACTATTTTAACGTACATTCAATCATTTTTAGTTCATTTTACAGAAAGAAATACGTTCAAACTAGTGTTGCTTTGATAGCCTTGCTATTTTGTAACACGCAAATTACTTTTGTATGTGTTGTACAATGTCTGTCGAAGTATTAGCTAGAGAAGTAGTTGTTCAAAACTGATTTTTCTTGTAGTCTTAACAAGACTCATTTGTTGTAGATTTTACGAAAATATGTTCGTGTTTTTTCTATTTAATAAAGAAAATTATCGCTTATAGCAAAATTTAATAGAAGTTAATTAAGATTCTAATTTTACTGAACGTAATAACCTTTTACTTGTTAATAATTAATTAATTCAGCACAACAAACAAGATAACAATGAATAAATCATACAAGATTTGGTAATAAAAACTGTCCTCCTTTCATTTATCAATTTAACATTTTTACGGACTTTTTCTATCTAAAATGTATAAACAAATAAACAATTTTTGATAAGAAAAACATATCAGGTCTTTGCGTAGAACTTCCTATATAAGTAAAATATTTATTAGGAAAACTGATTTCCTACACCCATCTAAAGGACTAAAGAATATTTTATTATTTTCACGTTCAGGTTTCTACCTTCTCAAAGTGGTTATGTTATAAAAATATTTTACCTTTTAAGAAAACAAGTTCAGGAAGAGACAATGTAGTGTTCGGAGTAATATTTCTTAGAATAGTAAATATAGTTGATAGGGGCATGATTTAGCAACCTTCTGCTTATTGTAAGGATTTAAAATTATTGAATTCAATAGTTGTATCACTATTGGAGTTAAGTCTATTATTAGGTTTAACCGCTTGTATTGGTTGGAAATTTCTGGTTGTGGATTAATGTATGATAATTAATATAATGGCGAGCGTAACTAGTTTGCTCGACGAAATAAACTATTTAACTAAGTATTAGTGTGTGTTAAATGTGGAAACGCGTTCCATAAGAGCTGTGTAAAGAAGAAAGGACTGAAAACTATAGATTCTACACGACTCATTTGCAGTGATTGAGGTTCATGAAGTACTCGCCAAGGAAAATGTGTATTTAAAAGGGCAAGTAGAACTTTTTTTAAATAAATTAATTGTTGAAATAGAAAACAAAAACCGCATTCTTAAAGAAAATGCTGATCTTCTAAAGTTTAAAATTTAAAATTTAGAAAATCGAAATGTAAACAACGGAGGCAGTGACATCTCTTATAAAACTAACAGAGAGATTACACAGATTCCTGTGACTATACTAAAACCCAGAGGCGACACCTCTGTTCGTGAACCTGAGGCTCAATATACGGCGCCTGTAAAGGATGTATCGCGATCTAAAATAAACAAAACGAGAGCGGCGTCAACTAGTGACTTATAAATGAAGAAATCTTCTAACCCTAACGACCATGCAAATATATCTAAAAATATCAAGTCTTTTCTTATGAGCGATGTTGTAAAAGGGGGAAGTCAACATATGAAGATAAATAACATAAGGAAACAGCTAATAATAACGGGTACAAAATCAACTGCCACCTCGCTTTGTGCTCCGAATAAAACTGCATGGCTGTATATTGGCAACTGTGCTGCAACCGTAGATGCACAAATTATCAGAACTTATTTGCGAGAAAATAATCCCGATATTGAAATAAAAGATTTGGAACAATTGACAACAAAAGGCACGAATAAATCATTTAAACTTGGTGTTGATATACAACATTTAAATATCTTAATGACTGAAGATTTTTGGCCCGAAGGAATTAAAATAAGGCGTTTTTCTTTCAATCATGTAGGGACAAAGAGAAACCATTTTCAACTGGAATTACCTACACCAAACAATGTCTGACAGATCAATCTAGCTGTACACACCAGAGCCACCGTGTATTTTTCCTAAATGCTAGATCCATAAGAAACAAAATATCTGAACTAGAATCATTCATAATTGATAAAAATTTAAGTGTTGTAGCAGTTTCTGAACACTGGCTTAGCGGAGAGGAGTGTAGAGTATCTAAATTAAATAATCTGCATACAAAATCATATTTTGCAAGAGAGAGCAGCAGCCATGGTGGTTCTCTAATTTATGTAGATGTGGACGTCTACAACGATATTTGTTATCAACTCAGTGTCGAAAAAGTCTGTGAATTGTCTTGTGTATTTGTTCGTGAAATGAACTCGTATGTTATTTGTGTATATCGCTCGCCGTCAGATGACTTTAGAACGTTTATAAATATTTTAATGTCATTTCTGGATAGAATCAAATATCAATCAAATTATGTAATATTGGGTGGTGATTTTAATGTTCACTTCGACTTGAATGATATCAGGGAGTCTTGCTTATTGGACTGTTTACATAGTTACAAATTGAATAAATTAGTATTTTTTAAGACACGATTTGGGAAATGCATTGATAATGTGAAAATAATATATCTGTTAATAGTATTGATACTTCACTATCAGACCATTTAGGAATAATTGTAACATTACAAAGCTCCTCTATAATTTCTCGTGTATCTAAAATTATATCTAGACCTTTTACAATGTAGGGAAAATTTAACTTCTACAATTATGCAAGTAATATGAACTTCGAATTTATCCACAATGACCTACTAAGTCTACAAGATAAATGGAAACATTTGATAGATGAGCTAATCACATTACTAAATTTTTGATTTCCAATAAAAGTAATTAGATCTAACAGAAAAAAAAAGTAACGTTAAATGGTTTAACTTCGACTTAAGAGCATGCGTGAGATTTTTCAATTACTGAATGACGATTATACCTTGCATCCATCAATAAAAACAAAAAAGGCACGTGATGATTATAGGCAAATATATAAAATGGCTATAAATGAGCAAATTAAAAGATCTAATAGTAATCTCATTAATAGCACTAAAAATACATCTAAGGCTTTATAATTTTATAAATCGGGCAAGGCATATACCTTCATCGAATATAAGGGATCACAAAATTACTTGTGATGAATTTAATTCATTTTTCATCACTGTTGCGAATGCCCTTCAAAACAACCTGCAGCCTGAAAATAATACTGAATATCTAAAAATTGAAAGTAATTTTAATTTACAGTTTTCTTTTAAAGATGTTGGATACAATACAGTTCGGGATGCAATAAAGGCATTGAAATTTACTAAATCAAGGGATATTTATGGATTCAATGCTGATATAATAAAATGTATCCTAAACACTCTGGTTATACCATTAACTATATTAATTAACAAAATTATAACTTCAGGAGAATTTCCTGATGTTCTTAAATTTGCTAAGGTAATTCCTGAGTTTAAAAAATCGTTGAATACTTTGAATCCAATAAGCTGTTTTCTCAGAATCAGTTTGGTTTTCGTTCGGGTCGATCGACGTTGGATGCCCTGATTGATCTTACCGAAATAGTAAATGAGAGTTTTGAAAATAAAACTCATTGTGTAGGATCTTTTCTGGACTTCACCAAAGCCTTCGATTGCGTATCGCATGAAAGAATTTTAAATTAGCTGCAAAAGTACAATTTTAATAACATAAGTATAAGTCTTATTGCATCTTATTTATCTAATAGGAAACAGGTGGTTAATGTTGGTCAACACACATCTACACCTTTAGATATATCTTTCTGTGTTCCACAAGGATCAATACTAGGGCCGATTTTATTAGTAATTCACATTAATGATCTACCTAACTATTTTAAAAATACAAATGTAATATTATTTGCTGATGACACAACAATCTTGAATACTGAAATATCGTTAGAGTCATGCTTACAGAAACTTTCATCATCGTTAGAAGTTGCAAATACTTGGTGTAAGTCAAATAAACTTCATCTTAATGACTCTAAAACAAAACAGATAATTTTTAAAAGAACAAATGGTAACGATAATATATCCATCTGTTTTCTGGGGTTACATATAGATGCTGCTCTATCGTGGAACTCTCATGGTAATGCTATCTGTGGAACTATTTCGAGAAATTTATACTGCATCCGGAATTTAGTCTCTCGGGTGCCATTAACAACTCTACGGACAGCATATTTTGCATTCGTTGAATCACACTTGCGATATGGTATCCTTGTTTGGGGTCACTCTACTATACGCCACAGAGTCTTCAAACATCAGAGACGTGTTCTGCGTGTAATCTGTGGTATTGGTTACACACATGACTGCAAAGAACAATTTAAAGACAATCGAATTTTAACGTTTCCATGCCTATTTATTCTAGATTGTTTATGTTATACCAAAAAACATCAAGATGATTTCAAAACACATAGCCATCATTGTCGCATGACACGAAATAAAAATGATCTTTACCATTTTCAACTTCGACTTAAAAAGTCGGAAAATGGAGTAAAATATTTTGGAATAAATTTTTTTAATAAATTAACGGAACAAACTAGGCAGCTTTCTTTTAAGGAATTTAAAGGCAAAATAAAATCATATTTGCTTTTACATGCGTTTTACTCAATTGAAGAATTTTTAAATGGTGACGGTATATAGTTTTATCTTTATAACATGTATTTTATTTGGTAATTTTATAATTTTATTTCTTATTTATTTATATTTTATGTTTATTTATTCATTGCTTTCTTTATATATATATATATATATATATATATATATATATATATATATATATATATATATATTACTTTTATCGCCTATTTTAATATTCAATTTTATATAACCGACAATGCCTTTTAATGTAATTTTAAACTATTTTATTTTAATAAGTTAGTTCTTTAGCATAAGAAGCGTTTAATGTCTATAATTTATCGTCTTTATAATTTATTAACTCATATTTATTGTACTGTATATTTTAACCTGTATATTGTTAGTTTAGATATTTAGACCTATTAAAATAAGAAGCCAGAATGATTGATATTTGATCCTGTTCAACTTTGCGCTATAGTTGTATGTAATTCTATTTTTTCAACTGTGTTTATACGAAATTTATTTTTATGTAAATGACCAATTTCTTCTTCTATGTACCTGACGTGTGTAAGACTTAGTCATTAACGCAAATAAATATTATTATTATTATTATTATTACTTGGGAATAGTTAGTTAGAACTTTTAAGTTACTTTTTTCAAGAAAGAATTTTAACAAAGAATTTAACCAGACTGTTAGCAGCTGTAAAGTTGGGGCAGATAGGTAGGCCTCTTCTAATGTTTATCCATGAGACAAAATCAGCTTCTCGATCATTGAAATCTGTACTTGAAAGAAAGCAAATCATTAAAGCTTCGAAGACAGCTCAGTTATTTGGTGTTCACAAACTCAAGTATCCAAAATAATGATAACATACATAAAACGTGGTATCAGTTAGATATTTTATTTTTGAAAAATGTCGGACATCGATAGCATCGAATTCGACCTATCGATAAAACAATGGTGGACCTAAACGGTCTCCATTTATTTATTTATTTATTTATTTTAGACATTTTAGATACTACATTGAAACATATTTTAGCGCATTTAAAATTAAATATATCGATCGAAGAATCAAATTCAACTAATTTTTTATAACAGGAACACATAGAAAATAACGGTCACTTAATTAATAAATTTGTTGTGGGAATAGGTAAATGAAATAAACGTTCCTCCTGAGATAATTAGGAATTTGAAAATTTATTTGCGCAACAATATCAGGGCAATCAGTTAAGTTATTTAACACCTTAAATAGAAATGTTACTTGATGTGCTTTCCGATGACTTTCCAGGGTTTGTAAATTAAATATATTTAGGAGAGTCTGATATTATATGAAATAGTCGGGATACCACCGGTATTTTTTTAAGTATAAATATTTAACAAAACGTTTTTGAACAGATTCAATTAAATTTGAATATTTATTGTAAAACGGATTCCAAATATAACACGCATATTCAAGTCGAGACCAAACATATGAGAAATATAAAACCAAGACTGCTTCAATGCCTTGTGTGATATGCCGTGATATCTACAATTTCTAAATATAAATCCTAAGAATCGATTAGCAGCAGACACTATATTTTCAACGTGATTATTAAAAGTTAATTTAGAATCATAGACAATACCTAAATCTTTAAATTGAATTACCTTGGCCAACGATTTATCATTTAGTTTGTAGCCATGCTTAATAACCACGTTCTTTCTTGTAAATGACATAACTTTACATTTTCCAGCCTTTAACGAAAGTTTATTAGCAGTACACCAATTAAATAGTCAATGTTTTCTTGTAAATGAAAGCAATCAGCATTAGAATAGATTGTCTTCATAATTTTTAGATCATAGGCAAAAATAAGAACTTCAACATTTAATCTCGAAATCAGGTCATTAATGAAACAATTAAAACGCGCGGGACCTAGATTAGAGCCTTGTGGTACACCGAAGGTAGCAATGAAAGTATTAGACTTGAATCTCTTATATTCTACCTATAACGATCTTCTGTTAAGGTAACTTCTAATTAATTGACAAAGTGATGAGGAGAATCCAACTGAATATAATTTAGACAATAACAGATTATGATCAATTTTATCGAATGCCTTCGATATATCTGTATAGATAACATCAACTTGAGCTTGGCAATATAAATAGTTAGATAGAAATTGAGTCTGAATAAATAAATTAGTAACTGTAGATCGATTTGGTCTAAATTCCTGCTGTTGAGACATTAAATTTGAATTAATGAAGGCATTGATAGAGGTACATAATGAAATTTTAAAACATTTCGCTACGTTGGATAATATTGCTACAGCCCGATAATTAGATATCAGCTTTTTATCACCTGATTTAAATACTGGAATAATGCGTGTTAACTTCCAGATGTCCGGAAATACGTTTTGTTTCAAACAGAGATTAAATATGTGTTTAAGTGGTGTTGATAGAACAAATCTACAGTCCTTAAGTACTAGTGCTGATACGCCATACGGTCCAGAACTTAATTTAGATCCCAATTTATTAAGAGCATTTGCTATATCTATCTCCTCAAATGACCCTATGTTCAAATAATTGGTACTATTGCTGTGCTCAAATTGATGATTATGATCAGAAGGTGCTTGATATGATGATACAAACTGGGAAGCAAAGGCCTCGACTATCATCATCTAATGGTGACGATAATTCAATATCATCAAGAAAATTTGTTAGTGAGATTGAACTATCATTTTTTAGACATTAATGAAATTCCAGAATTTCTTGGGATCATAACATAAGTTTCTTTCAGATTCAGACATAAACTGTGAATGATCAGTGTGATTTAGTTAATCAGTGCGAGATTGAGATTTAGCTTTGTGGCGCGACTACGTAAATTTCATCCTAAAATATACAAAAAGTTGGTGCTTCTTCATTAATTTGAAATATTTTTTCTTCCCCTTTAATATAGATTTCAGCTCATTTGAAAACCAAATGGGATATTAAATATTGGATCGACGAGTGTAAGAAACACAATTTTCAAATGTAGTGTATACTTTGTCGTAAAATAATTTACAAGCAGTGCTTACACAACAACAAGAGAGTAACATCAGTGCAAGCAATGTCAGCGATTGAATCATACAATTTCCTGAAGCCAGCTTTTTTGAAGTTAAAAGCAATGCAATTCGGATTATTAGAAAACCTATTATTTGTTTTCTTAGGTATGGGGACACGAACTTCTATTTCTAGTGCAAAATGATATTTATCTTCATTAATAATAGGATCTTGTACATCATTGACAGAACATATTGTATTAGAAAAGATCAAATCTAGAATCCTACCGTAATGATTCTTTATATCATTTAGTTGTTCCAGACCAAAAAACTTTACAGAATTCAGCATCTGCAACAGTTATTTGCAGTGGGATCAATAAAGTACTCGTTCATATTAAAATCACCCACAATAATTATATTACTATTCAATAAATATGTCAAACTATCAAGTACTATAGAAAATTGCATTAACTGATCTAAAATAGACATTAATAATATAAAAATAGATTTTATCAACAATCACTTTTACAACCAACAAATCTATACAAAGGCGAGATAAATTAATTGTATCAATAGAGATTTCCGAGGAAAACATGGAAGAATGGACAGCTAATAGAGCTCCGCCTCCATATTTTTTATTCGATAGAACTTGATCATGATCTTACGATAAATTACGTACTTATTACCTAAAAGTTTACTATCAACGATACTGCTTGTAAGCCATGTTTCCGTAGAAGCTAAGATTGAGTAATCACTGACGGCACCGTGACAATAAAGCGCGTTGCATTTAGAAATTAAGCCGCGGACGTTCTGGTAATATATTGATAAGACTACAAAATCATCTTCGAAATGGCTGGTCCACCGTTTTGTTGGTTTCCTTTGAAGCTTGTTTCCTGGTAATGTAGCGAGAATTGGAGGATGCGTGGACTGGTGACGTACCACGACCAATAACATCAATATTCCCGGCATGGTCCATTTCGTTAGTTGTCGGGGTTGGCCCAGTATGTGATTCAAAGACCGGATTATGACTCAGATCATTAGCAGTATAGTATTTATCGAAAAAAAGGCAGGGATGCCGAGGTTCAACGCCCGTTTTTATGTAATCTTAAGACTTTTGAAATCTCACGAATTTCAGCTGTTAAGTGCCTATTAATAAAGACACCAGAGCCCTTTAGATATTTAGCATTTCGTAAAGCTAGTTTCACTAAATTTAAATTATTAAATTTAACAAAAATTGGACGCTGCTTAGCTGGTTTAGGATGTCCTATACGGTAAACAGTACTGACATTATTATCGGTGACATCCAGTTATAGTTTGTCCTTAAGTAGATCGCCAATGATCAGATTTAGATTCTCATCAGGTGCTTCGGAAATACCCACAATAATTAGATTGCTTGATCTGTGTGTGTTGTTTATCGATGTGGTCAATAGTTGAGCGAATGGTTTCATTTTTTTTTTTAATTGCTTCAAGTTGATTTCGTAAGTCAATATTTTACATCCATTAAATTTACAATAAGATTAGTAAAGTGAGCGTTTAACTCATTGAGTACATCACTTTTCAATTTCTCAATTTGGGATGTTAGCTTATTTAGCAGTTCGCCATTACTAATATCCGCCATGATATGAAAGTACAAAGGTTTACAAAAATGACAAGGACACAATGCTTCACAACGCGGGGCCTATGGTGTTGACTAACAGACAGACAAACAGTGAGGCCCTCTGAAAGAAAGAGGAATGATCTGGTTTAACAATGCATTTATCAGAATATTGTATGATAACAAAGTAAGCCACCGAACGTCATATTAATTAATATGTCTATTTAGGGAAATGTGTCGATTTGTTTCAATTTAATGCAAAATATGGTTCCTTTGTTAAGTCTGGTGAACAATATTTTAAATGTGAAAGTTTCTACCATAATATTATTCTGATGCCGGCAAATGACCTACAAATGACATCGCCGGATATAAACACTACTGCATTCGTGCATAAATGTCAGTATTCAGAACATTTATTTAGTGCATATACAGATGTAATAAATGAACTCAAAACGTCGAATAAGTTATTGTTAAATCATTTAAAGTATGTCAAACATGAAAATAGAGAATTGAAAGCCATTATAAAATCCTATAATGAGAATACTAAAAATTCCAAAACGCTAAAAATCGAAAATTCTTTTAAATTCTCAAGCGAAAAAAGTTTTTGATAACATTGCAAAGGACGACAATGCACAAACAGATTCACGGCAACGGAATACAAGAATCCCGATTGTGCACAGAAATGAGGACACGCATGCATGGACCCTGAAGTTGAACAAAAAGTCGCAGCGAAACCAAGCGAATTATACAATGTAAACTCAAATGTATCAAATTCAAGTAGAAAAAAAAAACAAATAATTAGAGGTAAAGCAACATGGAAAGATAATGATTTTAGTGCAGCTACATAAAAAGCATTGCTGTACATCGGCTGTACGAAGAATCTATAGAGAATATAACCAATTTTCTAACTACAAGGTTTCCATCAAGACAATTTCCGGTTGAAAAATTGGAATCAAACAAGCAACAACTAACTTCCTCGCTTAAACTCGGTGCTGATTTTGACTTATTAGAAAAATACACTATACCTTGTGGCTAGCAGGCATATCAGTCAGACGTTTCAATTTTTTTTCGAAACTACACTACAAAAGCCCAGAATAAAATCTAAAAAGTGACTTGTAACACTTTTCCACATAAATATGCAATCGGCCAAGAATAAACTGAACGAATACCAAATATTTCTAAAAGTCCAGCCGGAAGTCTTAAATATAAACGGCAAAATCTATAAATCTATCTTTTAAAGTGATTGTCATTGTCCAGAAACTTTCTACCGAAAATCAAAAATATAGAGTACCAAATTCAGATTTTTATAATTTCCTGTTTATCGTATCAATAAAAAAACTCGAAAAAAACTTAAAAAAATTATATATATATATATATATATATATATATATATATATATATATATATATATATATATATATATTACACACTCTAATAACTATGCGAAAGCAATGTGGAACATTTTAAATACAGGGTGGACCAAAAGTTCGTTTACATTTCAAATGATGATTTAAAAGAAACTAGTTAAGTGAGATAAAAACTTTCTATTTGTTATTAAAGTACATAAATGCGGATTTTATTTAAAAAAAATTACATTATGCTGCAACCTGGAGCGGAAATTTTCAATGACGGCCTCACAAGTGTTTTGTGAAATGTTTTGCATTTCCTCTCTAATATTTTCCTTTAATTCCTCTAGGGACACTGGGTTGCTGTTGAAAACTTTATTTTTAAGGTATCCCCCAAGAAAGAAGTCCAAAGGGGATAAGTCCAGGCTACGAGGTGGCCAGTTAATGGCACCTCTTTTGGATATCACTTTTTGTCCAAAAATTTCGCGAACAGCACTTAATGTGTCATCGGAAGTGTGGCATGTTGCCCCATCTTGCTGAAACCACGATCGTTGATTAAAACCATCGAAATTCTGTAGCGCTGATGAAAAAAAGTTCTGTAGCATGGCAATATACCGCTCTGTATTCACTGTAACAACATTTCTTCGGCGATCTTCAAAAAAGTATGGACCAATAATGCCTCTCGCTGACAACGCTGCCCATACAGTAACCTTGGGTGAATGCAGAGGTTTTTGATGCTTCAATGTAGGATTAGTGTCACTCCAGTATCTGCAATTTTGCCTATTCACATGCCCATTTAGATGAAAGTGTGCTTCGTCTGAGAAAAACATGTTGGTAAAGCTGGTGAACCTCTCTAATATTTTGTTTGCAAATTGGAGCCTGTGAGCATGATATTGAGGCTTTAATTCCTGTACCATTTGGATTTTATACGGATTTAAATATAAATCTTTGTGAAGAATACGAATCAAAGATGTTCTGTACACACCTAAGGCGTTAGAGCGCTTCCAAGTATAGAGTACATGATTTTCACGAATAGACGCTCTTACACGCTCGACGTTTTCGGGATCTCTTGATGTTCTAGGTCGGCCGGATCGTGGTTGATTCATTGTTGAACCTGTCTCCTTGAACTTCTGTACCCATTTTCGAATCAATTGAATCGATGGAGCTTCATTTTTACGCCGTATGTTGTAATGAGCGCAAAATTTTCGTTGCGCCACAGTAAAAAAATCGTTGTTGCGATAGTACTCTCGTACACAGAACGCAAGTTGTTTATCGCTGAACGACGCCATAGTACTGAATTCCCAATGGCTGCTCTTGCGCGTCGTAACCCCTACGCCCCGCCCCGACGACGCTGCTCGTCGCATCTACCGATTCAAATTTAAACGGACTTTTGGTCCACCTTGTACAAACAAAATGCGTAATATGACTTCTTTCCCCAATGTTGGGAATATTGTAGTATATGTATTGGGAAATGAAAGTACTTCAATAACTATTCAAACTCCAAATACTATTCAAACACCATTTACCAAATTTAATTTAACGAAATTATCCGGATCCGAAGTTAGGGATATAATTAATAGACTCATAGAGTTTCGATATGTACGGTTTAAGGTTTAAATAGCCAGATTATACCCCAACTAACAAAATTAATTAACAGAGCAGTAGGCTCAAAATTATTTCCGCAGTCGGTAAAAATTTATATAATAGTTCCTATTTTCAAAAAAGGTGACAAATTAAATGTTAGTAATTTTCGTTCCATAACTATCATTTCAATCATTAGCAAAACATTTGAAATTGCAATAAAGACTAGATTAACTCAATATTTCGAAAAAACTTTTAACAAGTGTCCAATATGGTTTTCGCGAAAATTAGAGTACAGTATATGTAAGTGCTTTACCTTGTGAGCCAACAAAGGCCATTGATTGTATTTCTCACAATATTCTTTTACATAAACTAAATAAATACAAAATTGATGACAAAATATGGTAATTCAATTATTTAGTTTATATTTTTCTGAACGTCAGCAATATGTTGAATCAAACAGCCTATCGTCAAAAATTTTACCTTGAAATCGAGGAGCATGAAATGAAACGAATGATACGTCGGTGTTAAATAGTTAAAAAAATCTGGAAATATTATTATCTGCAACACATAATATTAAAAATCAATTAACCATACACTGCGCAATTTTTCATACCCGTTCGAAAAAAAATATTTTCCTGTGTAGTTTTAGTCTGCGAATATGGGAAAAATAATGAAAAAAAATCGTTCTTTAAGATTTAACTATTTATTTTAAAAAATATGGATGTATCATATCTGCTACATTATGCTTAAGTGGCAAAAAATAGACAGATTTATTTAGTATAAAATTGGACGAAACAATTGTTATTTTTATTAAGCCATAAGTGCAAACCACACATTTTATAAATGAAAATGATTTACATTCCGACATTTTGCAACGTTGACTTTTTTCTTCATAAATTGGTCAATGATTATAGGAATCCTGTCGTACATCTTTTGGAGGTACACGTGTTGTTGTAGCAGAACGTTTCTTTTTAGCGTGAATGGTTCTTTATAAGTCACATGGCCTTCTATTTTATTTTATTTTCTTGGTTGCACAAACAATGCAATTTTGCTAAAATATTTCTATCCGCGACCAGTTTTAATTTTTCTGTACAATAACCACGAATTTATTATAGTCGTGTCCACTAAATGATAAAATAATCGCTTATACATTTTTTATGCGCATTCTTATCTTATAGCGCCCAATCAGCCCATGAAGAAGGTCAACGCCACCCATTTGTCGGTTATACTCTTTTACAAGATTAGGACATGAAATATCGATATGTTTCTTTTCTTTTTTGTCAAATCGTTTTACCTGTGAAAAAGGTAACTCTCCAGTGAAGGACGATAAAAGTGTCACTACTTTATTGTCCTTCCAAACAACGGTTGAAATTTCTACTCCCTTAATGTTAGCTACAAACTCTTGACTGAAGTCCCACGGAGTTGCTTTGTCATATCTTCGTCATTTGGCATTTTGCAGTTCGGAATTCTTGTCCTTCTCACAGTTCCAAGGCAAAGAATTCCAACTTTTTCTAAATAAACAGCTAATGGAATTGAGGTATAGAAATTATCAAAATATATTCTCTAATTCTGGTCATAAGGTATATTTCTGCATAAACGTATCACAATATTGGCACTCGAACCTAAATCGGGCCCTTCTGGTTTTCGATAATTAGGGCTGTTTTCACCACCAGTATAAATTTCAAATTTATAGGAAAATCCGTCTGTTCCACAAAGCACATATAGTTTGTATCCTCGTTTGTGAGACTTCATTGGTAGATATTGTTTTATGTAATGCCTACTTTTCGTTGCACATAATTGTTCATATATCTGTGGCTTGGAGCTAAAAAGGCCAATGTCAAAAATTGCGTATCTGAGAAAATCGCATTGAAAGATTTTATCAAACATTATTTTAATTCTAACTGACATAAAGTACAAGTTGTATATTTCAACTTTGGCTCAAACATAAATAATTTTGCATAGAATCTGATAATGTACTCCATGTTTTGAAAAAAGATTTTACTTTGAAAAAAAAATGACTTTGGCCTTTGTTGCATACATTCACGATTAAAAAAAAAAATAATCGTGAATGTGACATTAGCCGATATAACAACAATAAAAAAGAGAATATAGTTATTTGTTACGAAGTTTATTATATTTTTAGAAAGTTTAGTGTTAATAAAGGTGAAATAAACTAGATACATTACAAAACTAAGATATTCTACATCTAGATATAAAAAACTTTATGATATCTATTTCCTCTTTTCACCCAAAAAATCCACTATGTTATCATTTGCTCACATTTATTCAATCACTTCAAAAAGTGACTTTAAGTCATTTAATTTATCCGTACTTAAGGGAAGTGGTTTATTATTAAGTGGTTGAAGCTTGAGAAGACCACCATGTCGTGTTTTTTTCTGATTTCTGGATAAATCGAAAATTTTAAACT
The DNA here is from genome assembly GCA_963969525.1 of Ontholestes murinus. Taxonomy (NCBI): domain Eukaryota; kingdom Metazoa; phylum Arthropoda; class Insecta; order Coleoptera; family Staphylinidae; genus Ontholestes; species Ontholestes murinus. The sequence continues at coordinate 56,588,189 of OZ018390.1, read as the reverse complement.
CGTCCTCAAAGGAATGTTTGTACAAAATGTTCAGAGAATCTGTTGACTACTACATCCATTTTATTTTGAACCACTGAATTCGTTCCTTTAGGATGTTTATTTTTCGATGTACATAGTGAGTGTTTAAACATGATTTGAAGTTTAAAAAGTATTTTTTTTTTAATCCAATAACCTTTATAGGGGGTTTTCTTGGCACCAAACATATTACATTTGCCCAATCTCGGCGCAACTCAATATCAGCACTAGTACGTTATTTGGTTTTTTCTATAGCCGCATGGATAGTGTCTGCCTTCATATGAGTATGTACAGCCTCAAGAAACTTTTGGTTAATAGTTAAATGTTTACCTTTAGCTTTCAATTCAGAAACAGTTCGCAGTAACATTGTAAAAAAATAAATATTGCGGTTTTGACCTACGCAGGAGTTGCTGTGCATTGTTACCGTGTGTATATTATTATTTTCTGCAAGATTATGAAGGTAATGGTAAATGCAAGAACCGATTTTCTGCCCTCCACGACCAGCCATTGTCTCATTCCATAGGTAACACAAAGAAGAGGATTATTTTCCTATGGTTTGGTAAATGGTAAGGTTAAATGTCCACAATTGACGTTTGTAGAAACTCAATCCAATTCTGAGATATGAAGTAGGCAAACATTTTTGTAAGTCGAATAACATTGTAACAAAACCAGGATTATGATGGCATTCCTCCTTATCTCTTCTTTTTGACTCGTATGCCGACTCAGCCAAATGTAGGTGTCTGGTTTTATTTTCTTCGATTAATCTGCGGTCTATCTCGTTTTCACAACATTTTAACTGCATAAGAAAGTTGTCGCATTTTGCGCATGTATCATTTTTTGGTTTATGAAATGATAAGTTGAATTCCTCAACAAACATTTTTCTGTATAGGGAGGCATTCCGTGATTGAATATTTCCTTCCTTACAAAATTCCAAATACAGTCGGTACATTTGAGCAATCGATAGGTCGGGTGACAAGTACTTTTTCTGAGTATGGGATCGTGAATAGTGACTCTGATAAGCGGGAAATAGTTTTATGTGTTCTCTTATAAGGAGTTTATCCTTTTCTGGGATTTTAGGTTGGTTTCCTTGTTTCCTCGTTTATCCTGAGAACATAGTTTGCTACTGCTTAACCGTTTCTTTTTAACAATTACTCTCGCTTTTTTTAAAGTGACATCAAATGTATTTATAAACACAATTTGACACACTTCCATTCTTTTGCCGTTGATGTTTGTCAAAAAATATTTTCTAGAAAAGTTTCGTCTACTTTTCTTGCCGTCATTATGTCTTAATCGCTGAACATGCTTCTCCTCTTTTTCTATAGAATTTGCCACAAACTGGTTTTTTCCAGAGCTAGACAATTTATAAAAATTTGTAAAGAGAATTTGTCGCTCGTCAGGGGTGAATTTGTCGAAACACTTCTTTTGCATGAGCACGCTGCTTTCATTTCTTTGGCAGGTAAAGTTTTCTTTCCCGACACTGACGAATATTCTCTGCCTTGAGATTTCAACAGTTTTCTTATATTTCGAGTCCAATTAGAAGAATTCCGCTTTCGTTTCCTAGTAGCATCATCTTTGTTTCCTGTTTTTCTTCCCCTGCGAGATTTATTTATTTGATTTTCTGCCGAATCAACCAATTCTGCATTGTTAATAAGTTCTTCATTTACCAGACCGATATCCAAACCGACATCTTCAAATTGTTCTTCTTGGTTGTTTTCAGTGTCCTCGTCACTGTCCGACGGTACATATTCATCATCACTATCGTCTTTAAACGGTTCTGAATCGCATGAATCTGTATTTTCTATTATTTCTTCTTCAAGGATATCTTCCAATTCCTTCGTTTCTGGAACTGGTATTATGCTGGACCGTGTGCTTAAATTGTCATCATCAAGGGCCAAAGTAGACACTGGCCCTTTTAGCATAAACTGATGTTGATGAATTCATAGCGACATTGGCCAAAATTATATTTATAGATCTGGTACTGGTTGAGATTTGACATTGGCTGTTTTACCATCTTAAAGACCGTAAGAAAAGAAGTCTAATGTATTGCTTAAATAAAAACGGCAAAATATTGACATTGGCCTTTTTATCTCCAAGCCACAGATATATTGTTGTAGTGGAATAGATAGAAACCTATCATTTAATTTATTTATTACTGCACGTAATTTATGCTACCTCTCATGATCCGGGTGATGACTTGGCTTCATCTTTGAATTATCATTAAAATGAAGATAGCGCCGAATTTTAACACATTTATTGTAACTCATGGTTTCTCTAATCTTGTCAAAACCTAGTGTGGATGACCAGTAACTCCTTGCATCAGGCATATGAACCAAAGTCATATAAATACAAATGCCAATATATTGGCTGATATCCTGCTCGATTATACTGGTCTACTGTCGATTAGGTGCACAAAAAATAAATTAGATTCACTTACTATTCTCTTTGTCAAAGAAAAACCTGAAGAAGGCCAAGAGAGTACTTACATTCTCAATATTCGCTGGTAAACTTGAATCTCTATTAAATTTGAAAGCATCTTCAGTGATATTCAAATTTCTCTTTCGCCATAAAATATTTCGATACCTATCATTTAATTCCTTCGCTTCTTTCTTGAAGTCCCATATTTCCTCAAAATTCTCCAGTTTTTCAGCTTGATTTTCGTCCTCTACTAGCTCTTCTTTACATCTTTAAACTTCTTCTTCTTCAGTCTCTCTGATACTATCGAAGTCATTATGATTTTCAAGCAATAAACTATATTCAATATAGATTTCGTCATTTCTTGATCCATAACTAATTCTTCATCATCACATTCATCTTCGTTGTCAAAATCGTCTTCACTTTCTGATAAATTTGAAATTATATCTTCCAACTGCTTTTGTGTATAATATCTTCAAATTATTGGCCATTGAAATGTAGTACAGTTTATGTTGTGTATACATTATAGAGTCGTTCTAATAAAAACCATTGTAGCACTAATGTTGAGCCGTCACAACATACAGGGTGGGGCATTTATCTTGGCAAAGTAGAATATTTACGAAATAGAGCAAAATATTAAAAAATGTTTCAAATAAATGTTTTTTGATATCAGGCGGCAAATTTTATGTCACTACGTAAGATTTTGAAACTTCGATCTTTCAAGGTCATTTGAAGGTAAACTTTGTTTTTTTAAATGGAACCATTTGTTTTTTTTTCATTTTTTTCTATTTCTACTTATATCATATTATTAAATATATTTTGTTATACAGTTATTTAATCGAGTTAGCTTTTTAATATTCTCCATTGGTTTTAGCAACATTTACAGTTCTTTTATTTTTAATAATTAGTAATTTATTGTACTACCATTCTGCTAATATATTTTCAGCTAAAACATGCAGTAATAGTATTTTTTTGGCTATTGATCATGTGGTCCTCCCGACAGCTGTCATTTGTGTATTTGTGTTTAAATGTATTTCTATTTATTAAACCATTATATTTAAAGAAAACGGAAATGCTAATTTAATATTTTATATATATAATGTTTACTTGAACAGTAATTTTAGATAATTTGATCTAGTACGTCCATTTATCGTACCAATTTAATATTTAACATAAATTTCTGGCACTGCACTGTAAGCAGAATGAACATGATTGTTTTTGTTTCAGCCCGTCGGGATGTACCCACACAAATACGAATGGTCCACCAACACACAAGATACGGGCGATTGCTCCATATGGATAAGGGCAGCCCAATTGGAATTCGACGACGGTACATGGGAATGTCAAGTGACGGCCAGCGATTTCCACACGCAAGACGCCCTCACCAGCCAGCCGGTCAAATTAGTCGTCAGAGGTGAGTCCCTCCCGTTCCGTTTTACGAACATGTCTATCTGGCTCAAATGATCGGCTGCATTATCAATTTACTGGCCGCAATTTAACGTAAATCCCAGATAGGGAGAGTTAAATGCACTTGTAATGGATTGTTGCTGCAATTGCATTAATGATATTATTTGCACCCAAGGGCTTCATTGCTATAGATCATTTAATGCTGGTCTAGAATAAGTTATGTAAACATATCTTGATACTAATCAAAGTCGTTATCTAACTGTGATTAATGTAGATAAAGCTTTAATCTTGATGAAGAAGATATTTGATATTTATTACTAAAGTTTATAATTTGATCACTATATTCATCATAAACATGTCGTGACTGAATGGCATATGCTTAAGTCTCAAAAATAGTTCTGTCAATAATAGCCAGGGATTGGTTTCGATTTATTTTAGATCTCATCAACATAACTCAATTGAAGATATTTACAGCTTTATTATTTTTAACACTATGATAAATTTCAATTTAAATGAATTCCGTTGTATAAATCAAATTTAATTATTTGACCATTTATTTTGTAGAACGTTATAATATTAGATTGACCCTTACTTATCCCACCGAAATAAATTGGTATCGTTAAGGAGAACGCAATATTTTCAAATAACCGTAGGTAACAGAAACAATGGATTAAATCAAGTAACATATTTAATTTAGCAGTTAGTAACGTCATGCGAGTTATGAATAATGCCACGGGCAATAAATACAAGCAACGGTGCCTATAAATCCATCGGCGATAAGCCATTTGAAACAAATTTGCAACAAGCGACAACAATAGAGTGTTTGATCCGTCCCACCGGGACAGGAAGTAACTGATTTATGGGCGTACGTGACGTCACTTCCTGTGGCCGACGCTAACGGCACCTCGTGAAATAATGCAAAAACGGTGCGCGCCAAATCGCCAAGAGATTTCCAAAACAACACGAGAATTTATATGTCTGCGGTGCACTAACCCCAGAACACCCGTGCAGCACCAGCAACCCTTGCGCCCCGCGCGTACTGCAACTCACATTTCATTATGTGCTAGCAAAGGAATCGCAGGCGGTGCCGATTCTCAAGGAAAAAATAACTAACGATAAAATATCTACAGCATTAGCTCCAGTATCGTCTGCAGCTATATTTCAAGGCGAACAAATTAAAATCTACGAACTCCACAATCCTTATAGGATAATAGAATTTGGTTTATATTCCAGCAAATTCATAAATAAAAATGTTACTTCTAACCATGCAAAAATATAATATATTAAAGCCAATTCTGAATTAGCTCAAATTTAACATATAAATACATATAATTCCTTCAAATATCTGTAAAGCCTAGATATTCCATTAGGGCGACTTGTATTGTCTAAAGCATTGTAATAAAAAATATAGTTTAATAGATATTTTATAATAATCGGAAATATATGTTTATGTTTTTGATATCTATAGTATAAATGTGCTTATTATATTTTAGGAGATACATAAAATATAAGTAAGCTTCCCTTATGCATGTAATATTTTAATAAAAATAAGGTCACTGTAAATCAAAATTTAATGAGTTTAATGGTATCAATAATAAAAATTGATTTAATAGAAATTTACTATAAGATTTTCTATTATTTAGATTTGCAAGCTTTGAAAGAATAAATAAAATAAAGAGATCGACATCTGCATCTGACTATCTCAAGTGGCGATGAGAATTATATTAAGAAAATGGATTTGCTGAAAATTTTATAGTCTGGAAAATATTCCATACACACACACGAACACACATAGCTCGGAAACTATTTATCTTTTTATGGCTTCCTCTATATACATTTCCTTAGGCGAATTTCCAGAATTAGCTATATACAAAATACGGCGCACGATATGTATGTTAATATGTCAAATCAGTCGCTCTCGTCTGATGTAATCTGCGTTTAATCATCATAAATATAGATAAAAACACAGATACGCCGTATCGATAAAATATACTTATTTTCTCGCTCCTAGCAAGATTACATCGGGCGATGCTTTGTTTTTCTCCTTTTGCAACCAGCACGGAAACAATCGGATTTAACACAGCCGGAATCGTAAAATAACATTGGCCGAAGTGTGGGAGTGTTTACTTAATCAACAATTTTATTGTATGTAGATATATAACAATCCATATTTTAAATAGTAAATTTTAACTCGCGCTTTCGAACTATTTTATTAAGGTTTCGTGTTAAATATAATGACTAGAAGGTCATTCTCGCAGATCGCATTGGAACTTAATATAAAACCACTCGAAATAAATTCCACAGTTCTAGTAGCAAAGTATACAGCGGTGGCAATGTAAATTGTATGATAATTTTCGTAGGGAGCATTTAAGTTCCTCGCAATTTTCCTAATGCCATTGAACGTCCTTAATTTCGGCCCCGTAATAAATCTCCAGGTAATAACAGTGCAAACCTGTTTAAACGTTATTAATGAAAATTTTCATTATTCCGTCTGCACGCGGACGAGAGAGGTTTTCTTTTCTTATCAGACGCACGATAAAGAAGAAGTAACCTGAATTCATCTTAATACAACCGTCCCTTCTAACTTATTGAAAAGGGAGAATTCGGGACGGAATGGCGTGCATGAAATGGGTGGTATGCTGATGGATTCTTGATGATCCATTCTTGCACTGCCGGATTTATTAACGCAACCCGCGCCGCCACTCCATAAATTCTAATTTACGAATCTCGGGGAATTGAAGTTCTGGGGGATTGTGTGATGGATTATTTGTAATTTGTAATTCGGTTTGGGTTCGATCGCAGCACACCGCCTGGGATATATTTAATTACAGAGATAATGCTCCTTCGGTAACTAAGGTGTCTACAGTGATTAGATTAAGGATTAAGTTTCAAGTTATTGCTTTATATATTGTAATAATTGATTTGCAATTGATGCTTATCATACACCGCCTGTTAATTATTGCTAAATTCTCATATTACGCAATAATTGCGCTAATTTATCTTTAATAACTCGCGTAGTAATTAGAGCATGTCGTGGTATTCGTATCTCGAGTTAAGTCTGTCTGCTAAGCGCTTGGTGGTGAATAAGTTGATGATGTCTGACGTTCTTCCTCATTAGTAGACTACTGACATGACATGTATATTTGCAAACTAACAATTTCAGCTATCGATGAACGCTTTATGTATGCATGAAGGGGGGTTGATGAATATTCGACGATCAATATTTACATGCGATGGCTTTAATTATTGTAGACTTTATTGAAGTTTAAATGGTAGTATTTAACATCGTACAATAAACTAATATTTTGTGACAGATTATTTGTAACCTAAGGCTAAATAAAATAGTTTGATTAAATATAAAATAGAGCTTTCCTCTCAATAATTTTCTTGCACGTTTATTATTAATAGATCTAGTTATTAGTTATTGGGTACTATGTTTTTATAAATAGACAATTAAATTGTAAAAAATGATATTTATTTAGTATTCTTCATTTTTATTTGCAACTCTTTGGTTTTCTGTGAATTTTATTTGAAATTGTTACATTTTAGTTGGAAACGGTGTAAATGTAACTTTAGTAATACATTACAATACATTAGTAAAGTAGTTGACAAAAGTGCATATACAAAATATATTATTTAATATAAAAATTAAAGGTTTTACAATGCATCCAATAACCCGACTCTTGTAATATTGCATTATAATACAAGCCACCTAGATTATGTAATTAAATTTTAAATTTAGTATTAATATATTTATATTTTAATTATCATCAGTATACCATGCTGGTATATATAAGAGCCAGCTCTAGAAAATATTATGCAAATATTAAAATATTTTAATAAATGGTGAATGCGCCAGGAACATAAGGTAAATGCCTTTATATTAGGGATTGTTTACAATGAGGTAATTGGTTACTTTCAAATTTTTTTACCATTTATTTCGACTAAAATAAACCGAAAAATTGTAAAAATTGTGAAACCAACCAAGTGCCTCATTGTAAATAAACCCCTAATATTAAAAAAAATTCACCACGTGATAAACGAGAACCAAAATCAACAAATGGTAAAGGCTTTTAATAATAAAAATAAACATATTTATTTACAAAAAAAAGAAAACAATTTTTATGTAACAAGAAATATACCAAAATATGTGACAATAGTTATTCTGTCTAACGGCTATCGATCTGCGGTCTTTCAGCCTTGCTATATATATTTTTTTTTAATCATGAATCATTATATTATATGGAGTACTTTTCATTTAAGAAAATATAAAAATATAAAATCTTTCATAAAACATTTTCTTTTAAATTTATAGATAATCAATATTTAAACAAATAAAATAAAATACGAAATAGGTTTAAGAAATAATAACACTTTGCTATTATCACGAATTTTTACACTTTTTATTGTGACTAGTTTCGTCCTATTCGGACATTATCAAACGAATACAATCTATATAAGCAAAGTGTTATTATTTCTTAAACCTATTTCGTAATCAAGATGTATCACAAAGTCATTGCTTCAACAATCAATCATAAAATAAAATAAATTATTGAAATGGCTGAAAACATCAGAAAATTTAAAGTGTTAGAAGTATAAAAAAATTAAAGAGTAGTTCATAGATTTTATTTTTTAAATATTTAAAACTAGCCGTTTTTTAACGATTTAAAAAGTTTTCTGGATTTGTTTCTGATTTCTTTTTATTTATTTCTCGAAGTTTTCAATCTAATTCATATAATATAAGTAAAAACCACTTCAGTTTTGTAATTTTATTTAGTTTTTAACACATTCTAATAAAAACAAGAGACAAAAAGTTTTCATATTAACTATTCTTTGAAGTTATGTGTTTTTAAACTTTTTAAAGAAAATATTTTAGTTTTTATGCGCTACTATTTTTAATATTTATTGCATATCAACAATGGCTATATTAACTGAAATATTGTGTTCTATTAGGTTTATAAATATTGAAATAATGATAAATTTCAGTTAGTTCGAACATTGCCTGTAATTGTTTACCTTATATAAATAAAAGTTTTGTTAAATCTTCAGGTTCTACCATGTTCTCACATTGAATATAGCAGTCATGGTAATTGATCAGAAAGTAGAAAAATATTATGCATTGACTTTGGTTATTTCCATTAAAAAATTTGTATTCCATAGTAAAATGAAACTTTATCAAATTAAAATTATTTTGTTTTTTTCTATAGTTTTGTTAATATTACCGAATTATGAATGCGTAGGGAGTACCAAATAATTTTGACTTATAATGCAGAAACATTGGATAAAGATATTTTACTCCTCAAACCGTACTCTGTTAAAAATTGTAATAAATAGTAAATAGCTAATAATAATAATAAGATAAAAATTGATTAATGGTTGAGGCGTTCACTTCGTGATACATCTTGAATATTTAAATAAAGTAAAACTCACTTTGTTAATATCACACTATTTATTTAAAAAGTGACTCGAGTTTCGCTCAACAGCTGATCATTTTCAAACTTTATTTAAATAAGATAAAAATTTAGAAAACAGATAAGTCACTTAACAATATATAATATTACAACATTTAAAATGTTCAATGTGATGTTTGTTTTACTGAAATTGAATTTATTCGACAAACAAATATTGTTTAAATTTATTATTTGACCATAAAATCGTAATTTGCGCAGAATGACTTTTGGTAATATTTTAGAATTTATTGTCAGATACTGTTATTACATCAGATATTATAATTTTAATACTCAATACCAATAATAATATATTTGATATTGGAACTTAAATCATTACTTGATAGAAATTTTGTTATAATTTTCACCTATCTTAACTTTGTATTCAAAATATTCGTTGCCCTTGGTTTATCTTATCCGTATTAAAAGAATTACACTTTATAAGTAATATCTTTTTTAATTAGATTCGAGTTAATTTAAAGAAACAATAAAATTTTAGATTATAATAAAACAAAATACAAAAAAACTATGTGATTATTATGCATTAGGGCTGAAAGACCTCAGGTCTATAGCCCTGACGGACTAACACCATTTATTTATTTGTATGTTAAATGTTATTATGTATTGTAAATGTGTCCAAATAAAGATTATTGTATTATTATGCATTACTGGATGCATACTTTAAAAGGAGCTTTATTTATAATAATAATAATAATTTTTACTACTAATCAACTTTTTACATAATGCACAAAATAACATTTAGAACTATAATGAAAAATGCTAAATTATAACAATACATAATAAGTATACTAATTCATCGAATAAACTATACGTTATTACTTATAAGAGCAAATATGCAAAGGTATAGGTTGAGTGTTAAAAGTTAACAAAAGCAGCAATTCACCACAGCTAATCAAGCCAATAATCAAATTATAAAAAAACAGTCCAGCGAATTATTTTTTGTTTCTGCGGTAGGGAGTTCCACAGGTCTCTAAACCTAATTTTGGTGTGCTAAATTCAAATATGTTAACAGGCTGTTTGTATCACGTAAGGTATTTTTGCCATGTTGGAATTAAATACTTATTACTTATTAAATTATATGTAAAATCCATAATACTATAAATTTCTCTAAAGAAACTACAGAGGCTTGAAAACATATCTATTGTACAGTTAAAATAGTTTAAATAAATAATAAATGACTAACATATCTTAAGATCTACTTCCTCCTTCTCTTAGCAAGAAATAAACGCTGAGTTGATTGATCCTGGCGAGGATTTTCTCTCACCAAACACCAACAGTAGTGGGCATGTAGACATCCCATCGACTCTGGTATTTCGTTTTCATTTCTTTTTGTCTTTATGAATTCTCTCACCATGTTCTTCACTCAGTGCTCCTATTTTTTTTGGGAAATGTTCAAGATGGGAGCGGAGAAAGTGAAACTTCTCAGCTCATATTACATCCCAGTCTTTTTTGAGCATAGATTTCACAATTTCCTTATATTAATCATCTTTAACGTTACCTAGAAACTTCTCTATGACTTCCTTGTAGGATTCCTAACCTTGAAGTTCCATGTTAGACATGCAGTTTTTAAAAGTATCATCCTTCATAAGTTTGCAAATATGATGGCCATCATAAAAGCCTTCATTTACCTATGCTTCCAAAAGTTACGGAAATCTTTTAGGAATATATTTGTTTATCCAAAGCTTTAACAAATTGCTTCATTAATCCCAGTTTTACGTGTTCTCACAAGAAACCCAGAAAACCCAATAAAATTATTATCTTACCGCACACTTTAAGGCCTAAGCATACGTGCCACTTATGTTCATTATTTTTTATTTTTTATAGAATCCTACACATGTTTGTATATGTTTCTTTTATGTGCACTGAATGAACCACTGGAACTGAAACTAATTTACTCCCATTATGCAGAAGAACACTCTTTAGACTTCTTTTGATGGAGTCAATAAATAAACGCCAATCTGCCGATTTATAAACTGTTCCTAGGGGATCATTCGCGCCAGAGATAGCACAACAGAACACTACACCCCCCTTCATTAAAAAATACTTTTTTTAAGTTCTTCCTCACAATGTCTAGACCAGAGATGCACAGACTTATTAAGACTAGGGGCCACTCGGGCAAATCATGAACTGATGGCGGGCCGCCAGAAGTGTAGGTAATTAAAGACAATAAATAATTGATAATAATGTATTAAAATTAAAAAGGAATTTATTAATTTGAAGCGTGGCACTCCATAGTGCTTACAATCTTTTTTATATTTGGCTCAAATTTACTTGTAGCAACACGTAAAACTGCTTCCAAACTTTCATTTGCAAGGCGGTTTCTATTTTTGGTTTTATTATTATTAAGTATTGAAAAAGTTAGTTCACATATATAGGTAGAACCAAATAAGCTGGCACATTTCAGAGCGTTTATGCGCAACTCTTTGTACATATTTTTATCAATGCAGCGGTAAAAGTTCAGCAAGTCTCCTTCGTTGAATTTGTTGCGTAAATCTTCGTCGTTTTGAATGTCGATAATTTCTAACTGCATTGACTCCGGCGCATTTTCAACTGAAATCGTGAAAGGATTGCTGAATATGTCCAACAGAGGTTTCACTTTTTTAAACTCCGAAAATCTGTCTTGAAAAGATTGAATCAAAATATCTAGCTTTTCTACATAACTGAAATTAATCGCAGTTTTGTTGAATTTTTCAGCCATTTTCTTATAATTCGGAAAATGATTGTAATTTCCAGAATTCAATTGCGATCTGAAAAGTGTCAGCTTGCATTGAAAGGATGATACATGAGCGTAGAGCTGGGATATCAGTTGATTTTTGCCTTGAAGCCGTGTGTTCAAGACATTCAAATGATTTGTAATGTCAACTAAAAAAGCCAAATCACACAACCAATCAGGATTTTTAAGTTCCGGGACATCCCTTTGCTTTTCCGCCAGAAATATTCCAATTTCTTCTATTAAATTTAGAAATCGTTCCAGTGTCAATCCACGACTTAGCCACCTTACTTCTGTATAATACAGTAAATCTCCATATTCGCTTTCGATGTCATCAAGGAATTGTTTGAATTGCCTGTGATTGAGTCCTCGTGATTTTATGAAATTTACAGTCGAAACTACCACTTTCATGACATTTTGAAATTCAATTTGTTTAGCACAGAGGGCTTCTTGGTGTATAATGCAGTGAAACTGCATGAGATCTTCAGCCTTTATGTTTTTTTCTTGCAGATGCTTTTTCAGCAAAGTAACTAGCCCGGAATTGACACCAATCATCGAAGGAGCACCGTCAGTCGCAACTCCCGATAATTTTGATAAGTCCAAAGTCCAAAGTTTTTGAACGCTCATCCAAAAGTACATTGAGTATATCAACTCCTTTGGTTTGACCTTTCAATGAACACATTCCTAATAACTCTTCTACGACTTCAAAATCTTGAGTAACACCTCGTATGAATATTAGAAGTTGAGCTGTGGAACTAATATCAGTGGATTCGTCGAGTGCTAATGAAAAAAATTCAATGATCTTAGTTTTTTCAGTTAATTGTTCCGCAATATTACCTGACAAAGACATAATTCGTCTTTGGATGGTCATACGATTCAGTTGAATTTTCTCAAACTTTTTTGCTGCTTCTGGACACATTTTCTTAGCGGCAATTTCTATGCATTCTTTTACAAAATCCCCATCATTGAAGGGGCGACTTCGCTTTGCTATCATTCGAGAAATTTCATAACTAACTTCTGTAGCTGTTTCTGAATCTTCAATGGGTTTTCTAAACATAGCTTGCTGACCCGTAAGCTCCCGTTTTAAAGACAACATTTTTTGCTTTCTTAATTCGCCTGTAAACTTGGTAAAAGAAGGATGCTGCGTTTCATAGTGCCTTTTTACATTATATTCCTTTGCAATTGCAACAGAATTCTTGCAAATTAAACAAACGACTTTGTTATGCGACCATACAAAAAAGTATTTCTCAGTCCAAATTTCTTGAAATTGCCGATTTTCATCTTTAACCTTACGTTTTTTACTAGGTCCTGGCTTGTCCATGTTGCGTTCTAATCCTGGCTAGGATTAACACAGCACCTAAAAACAATTACAGTACCTACTTAAATTACCCATCCTTTTTAAATTATCAAAAATAATTGATTAAATAGGTAGGGAAACACTTATTAATAATAGAGTTTTACTTACGATTTCACAACACAATTATACACGGCACTTGACGGTTAACACTGCAACAGGAAATCTACGTTGAATGTGGATCAAAATATATGACACCGGCTAGTGGAGTACAACTATTGCCTTCCAAAACCTCTATTAAACTCACAGAACACTAATACACCTAGCGGCGATTAAACGTGGCTTTTATACCGCGCGTATAGAGTCGAAAACTGTCTGGAGAAATCTCGAAACCGACTCTGGAAGCTTCGAGTCGTGTACTATCTACGCGAGCGATCGTCATCGCGCCGCCGGCCGCCGCGCTTCTTCAAGCAAACGAATTTAACCGAGATCAGCACGAACATTACCGACCGCTGTTACCGACGACGCACGTACGGCGCACCGTAATAGCGCGCGCGCGAGATTCAAATTACTTTTCGAACATATTTTTTTTGGTTTTATTCTGGAATAGAATTCAATATTTTTAGAATGTACGAGAGTATTATTTTTGCTGTCGGCGGGCCACCGGTATTCGACCGGCGGGCCGCATGCGGCCCACGGGCCGCGGTCTGTGCATCCATGGTCTAGACCAATTGATTTTTGTGTTAGAAATAGAATTGTGCAAAATCTATACGTGATACACAAAAAATAATAACATTTCCAATTAACTTTGTTGGTATCACTTTTTATTATTACAATAAAAAGTGATACCAACAAAGTAAATTGTTTATTTATTTTGAATTTATCAAAATGTATCATGAAGTGAAAGCCTCCACAATTACTTATTTAATAACATTTCCGTTATCAGGAGATGCGTAATACATAGATTATCCATCCTAAGCAACGTAAAGTAGCATAATCTAAAGTAATATTGGCGCGGTACATATAGAGCCTTAAAATTTATTTTAGATTCGCTCTATCGCAAAATTATCACATGCGTAAGAACTTGACCATACAGGTGAGGCGTATTCTAATAATGGACGAACTAATAAAAGATAAAGATGACGAATGTTAGAATTAAATTAATATGGGGCCTAAACGCTAATTTCTTATCTAACAGAATACCTAGGTCCTTAATGTAAAACACGTAATGTATTACAACATTATTTATACGATAGTCGAACGCAATACAGTATATTTTGCGCGAAAAAGCAATTTTGAAACATTTATTTACATTTAAATTTAATTGAATAAGTTATGTACAAATAACCGGAGAAGAAATATTATTCTGCAAAGCAAAGCATTAGAGTCATCAACATTGATTGTTTTAAAAATCTTTAGACCATCAGAATACATAAGAAAATTACATAAATCTAAACATTTACTAATATTTAAATTTAATTCATTAAGTTCAGACGTTAATGAAGAAATATCATTTTGCAAAGCATAATCAACAGTGTTTATTGTTTTAAATATCTTTAGGTCATTAGCGTACATAAAAAAATTACATAAAATTGAATTAGATGGAATATCATTAATAAATAATAAAAATAACAAAGGTCTGGAAACCCTGCGGTACACCCGAAGTAACATTAATTACATTCAAAATATGATTATCAATCTTTACATATTGTGTTCTACCACTGAGGTAACTATAAACCTAGTTAATTACTTGGATATTATAACCGAGTTCAGTCAATTTGGATATTAGGATACCATGATCAAACGCATTGGAGAAATCCATTCAGATGGCATCACCCTGTAAACCACTCTCTAGAGCTAGATATAGAAATGTTTAAATCAGTAACAAGTTTGTACTTTTCGACCTAAAAAACGTAAAGTAATATGTTTCGACTCAACCATTTCAATTGTGATGCTACCAAGATATTAAATATTTTTAACACTTTAGAGTGGATAGCTATACCTCGGTAATTTCTAATATTTACTCTTTCTCCTGATTTATGAAGCGATTAAATGTAACTTCATTTCCAAATTCCAGAAAATACTCCAGAATGTAGCGATTAATCGATCAGAATTTTGATAGTTGCAGTCAACGTGAACATTCACTGTTCTAGAAAATGGTGATAACTGCAGCAGTTAAATTAATAATTGCATTAAAAATGTTAGGCGTTGTAATAAAAATAGGTGAGCTGCTGGCTACGTTATTATAGTTAAATTTGGGAACATTGTGTGCGCCTTCAACATATACTGACGAAAAATAATCTGCAAATAAATTGACGCAATCATTGCCATTATAATGTGTACGATCATCGAGTTGCATATACTTTGGATACCCATTGGCTTCTCTATATTCATTAACAATTGATTGAAACCTTTTTGGTTTAGACTGTATTTGTAATATGTTTTGTGGAGGGATTCACTTAAATTCTTAGAGCGTGATTTAAGTGTAGAAAATACTTCATAGACATCAGGTCAAGAAGATTCTTTATATAGAAGGTGTGTCCTTTCCTTGTCATTAATCAGTGTTCTAAGTTCGCTGTTATACCAGATTGTGTAGTGATAATTTTTAATTTTTATTTTGGGAACGCATGTATCTATAGCGGTGTTTCCCAACGTGGGACCCACGCCCCACAGGGGGGCAATTTGATTGTTAAGGGGGGCAATTCGCAAATGGACAGTAAGACAGTATTGATAACTTTCATAATATATATTGATTCGCATTTTGCTCAAAAAATACCTACAAAGATATATAATAAGCTAAAAGTTACTTAGATGTCAATAATATACCAATGAAAAATATAACATCTTGTGGTGTAGATGGTGCTCCTAATATAATAAGCAATGGCTGCTTAAATTTGATAAAAGATGAGAATCCAGAAATTATTCTTGTGCATTGTGTTATTCATAGGGAAAACTTGTTAACTTAAAACATCTTGCCCGTTCTAAAAGTATTACATTCAGTAATAAAGCGTAACAATTCTATTAAAGGTAATGTCAAATCTGAGCGTCTCTTCAAACCCTTTTGGGATGAACAAAATGCAGACCATATGAGATTTTTACTTCCCTCTCCAAAAGGAACTGCTTGGAAATATGTATGGAACTCTTGGATACTCTTACAACCGTACTAATAGTCAGAGATTAATTCTCGGATTGTAGAATCCTAGATTCATTGTCAGATTTAGTAACTTTTTAGTAACATTTGAATATCACTGGTTTTACGTTGGTGTCACGGAACAGCTGACGGTATTGCCAATATATTCCATGATTGTCAGTAAAGAAGAACGTGAAATGTTTGTTTGCAAAGTTAGTTTGTGTGATAAGGGATAAGGAATAAGCATTTTTTTATTTAATCAATATTAAAGTAAGTACAGTCGATAATTATTTTCAATGAAAATTGTAGAATTATTTTCATTTAATGTTTTTACAAACAAAGTTTGCACGTGCTCTTGAACTGACAATCACAGGTTATATTGACAATAGCATCAGCTGTTCCTTGATACCAACATAAAACCAGTGATATTTAAATGTAACTAAAAAAATACGACAATTAATCTAGGATTCTACAATCCGAGAATTAATCTCGGTCTATTAGTACGGATTTTAGTGATTTTTTAAGCGACAAATATGAAATGAACTATCTGTTAACAGTCGATTGTAAAGCATTGGTGAGTTATTTAACCTACATCTTTGCAAAACTTAATATATTAAATAAGCAACTTCAAAAAACAAATACAACTTGTCGATGCAAGAGCAAAGATATTTGGTTTGATTACCCATATTTAGTTATGTCAGAAATATATAAATCTTTGAACAGTTTTATTGGCTCAAAACTTATTATTGTCGATAACCTGAAAATTCTATCAGCTGATTTAAATGAAAGATTAACTTATTTAATTGATTTTCCAATATAGATGATGCGGCTAATGTTAGTGGATTTGTCTAATATATCATATATGCAGTATCAAGAAGAACCGGCAGAAATACAAAATAATGAGTCAATTAAAACTTTATTTAATAAAAAGGAGCGATTGCGTGTCTTTGTGAGGAAAGAGATTTCAAATTCCCAAATTCAACCAAATTTACAAGAAAACTATTGTTGCCGTTTCCATCTTCTTAGCTGAATGTAGATTTAGTGCTGTAAATAATTTACTGGTAAAAAATAAATCGCGTGGATATAACACAATGGGGAGACATGAGGCTGAAGCTAACCAAATTGGAACCTAATATAAAATCTCTAATAAATTAATATAGAATAATCTTTATTAAAATTATTTCAAATTTGAATTTCAGTTTTTCATTATATGTTTTGAAAATTTACTTACTTTGTTTCGTTAACAATTTCCTAGTGATTTCTTCTTAAAGCCTATGCTTTAAGTTTCTTAAGTGAACAATTCAATTTTTTAATATTAAAAACTATATATATGTTGCATAGGGGGGTCATAAGAATTTTAGAAAGGCTTAGGTGGGGCATGGCACAAAAAAGTTTGGGAAACACTGATCTATAGCATTATGAATTATACAGGGTCGCTGATATGTATGGAATCGGTCGAATATCTCCTAAAGTAAAAGAGCTAGCGAAAAATGTTAAGATACAAAAGTTTTAAGATTTTTTAAAAACTATCAGAATAAAGATACATTAAGTATACAGGATCAGTTAAAAAGTCAAGACGAAACAAACTTGCTTTTTCTTTAATGGAACGCCTAGTATATTATTCCATATTTCAATTAATCTCGAAATTCTACACAAAATTAGTATAGCGCATCATAAAGCTAAACTTGACTGTTTTAGAGATATCGAACTTTGAAAATTTAAAGTAAGTAGTAAAAGTTAATTGGGGAAATTGAACTCAAAACCAATATGATGAACTGAGTTATTGTAAATACGACTGTCTTGTATCAATTCCAATTAAATTCGAAATAAATAAATCCAACAATACATTCCTTGAATTGCATATCGCGTTGATTCGAGAGATTGTGATATATGAAACATTCTTCTAGTGTTCGAGCTAAAAGAAACGAGTTTACAGAAGATGGTATATAATCTGAATTCTCTCACCAGCAAGCAAGCACGGAATAAGACTGAATCATTAATATACGACTGCAGAATCCTATCAACAGAAGTACAGAGAATACCATAGTAAATAAAGTTCTATAATGGTGGAATATATGACGCACCAATTATAAAATTATTGTTAACTCCTATAAATAAATTCCTCTTTAAAATTTGTTTTCAAGTTAATTAATTCTGTATGAAATCAGACACATTTTGATGGCGATTAGGACACCACCACCTTTACTTTTTGAACTTGTATCTGGAGAACAGTCTTGCCTATAAATGATATAATTTTCAAACCCTAGTTCACTGTCATTAACGGTACCATCCAACCAAGTTTCGATGAATATGATTAAATCGCAAGATGCACAGTTAACATTACGCATTATGTTAACTAGTTTTGTTGCCATACCTACAATATTATAATAGTAGACACTTCGTTTTTTGTGGCGTATTTCTTTGTTGGCCGTAAATCACTTAAAGAATGATCAGATATGATAACAGGCCGATTATTAAAATATCTTATATATGCATTAGGTTCACCGTAATTTTTGCGATTCAACAATTCGGTATTCATATTCTTGAATTCTTGACATGAGAGTTAAATCTGCTGTTATATTACTAGTAGGAAACGATTCTCTGAGTTTCTTGCGATTTCTAGAATTGTTGAGCCAGCTTGCTTATTTTGGAAAACTAATTTTAATAGGCAACATTTATTAGTTTTGCGCCCTAATCGAATAAACATTATTGGTAAAGATTCCTCTAATGAAAGACAAGTTTAAATCTTTGTATATTCTTCTAAATTGTGTTTCTTTCTATCTAATCTTAATAGCTTATTTTCGTTTTCTAAGTCAATAATCGTACTGCTTATTATTTGCATTATCTCCATAATCAGAGACATTTTTGAATTAACTTCTTTGAATGCGTCAAACTCAGAATTAAACAGAGATTTAATTGAGGTTGTGGTGGGAACCTCACATTTAGGGTAGATCCATTTAGTGCCATCGGCATTATTTTCATCTGAGTAGAAAATTATACACTTTGCATGAAACCAACTCGCACATATTTCTGTATATTTTATTTACGAGCATATATTCCATGGAGAAATGACCACACGTGATGGACATTTTAGTAAATTATTGAATACGCAGTTGTAAAATAGTAATGTACAAATAATAAAATCAGAATAAATATATGAATAATATTCGCGAACATAAACAAATTTAGGCAAACATGGATACACGTTTCACACCCAGGGGCGCATCAGGGCGACTAACTGAAAGAGGTAGGAAGGCCACGTATAGGGATATTAGTGTGAAGTAAAGGGCAGCTCAGATCAATGAATCGCGGCTAGTAGGCCACATAATCGCACTCGATAATAGCGTCAACTGTAAATATATTTGTGGTTAAGATGTTACATTTTATGTAAATATCATACTTACACGAAAATTCTTGGAAATCACCCCATTCACCAAACAAATAAAAGACAATACACTGTTTGGCAAGTGTATTGGGATAACTACCAACTTCTAAAACAAGTTATAGCAATATTTATCGACGCACAATAACACTTATACTATCTGTCAAAATCTCTGTTGTTTTCACTATTATTTATTGGTTTTGTCGATTAATTTTTTCTTCATATTACTAGGTTTTCAGGGAATATTTCAAAACACGTAGGGGTACACTTTTTGCTATCCATACATAGCTTGAATTACCGTCGATTTTAATGTGCAAATTATTTATGCTTATGCTATATTTGGTGGAGCTAAAGTATGTTTAATATGAACA